>JAJHZJ010000632.1:745306-1052806 GCA_023548195.1 Bettongia penicillata ogilbyi | reverse complement strand
GAAAGAGAAGAAGGAGGAGGAGGAAGAGGAGAAGGAGAAGAAGGAGGAGGAGGAGAAGGAGGAGGAGGAGAAGGAGGAGGAGAAGAAGGAGAAGGAGGAGAAGAAGAAGAAGAAGAAGAAGAAGAAGAAGAGAAGGAGGAGGAGGAGGAGGAGAAGGAGGAGGAGGAGAAGGAGAAGAGGAAGAAGAAGAAGAAGAAGAAAATAAGGAGGAGGAGAAGAGGAAGAAGGAGGAGGAGGGAGAAAAAGAAGACCAAGAAGGAACAGAACAAGAAGAACAAGAGCAAAAACAAGAAGCAGCTTCTGGTACAGGGTTGAGGTGAAGCACTAACAACTGGAGGAATCCTTCCTCTTCCTTATCTTCTTTCCTTCTTCTCTCTCTTCTCCTTTTCTTTCTTTCTTCTTCCCCTCTTCTTTTCCTCTCCTCCTTGTCATACTAGGGAAAGATTAGTGCCCCCATCAAAAGATCTGGTTTTTGACAGTTACTAGCTGGAGGACCCTGAGGTGGACACTTCACCCCTCTAGGCCCCACTTTTCATTGCAAAATGGGAGCACAAGGTGTAATGGAGGAATCAAGGCTGGATTTGGAGTCAGATGACAAGTTCAAAATCTGGCTGTCAAACTTAATACATGTATGACCTTGACCAATCACTTAAGTTTTTGTATTTCAGTTCCCTCATTTGACAATTAGAAAGTTGGACTAAACACCACCAAAGGTCCTTTACAACTCTAGATCTCAGGCAACAAGGTTGGTGTAGTGCTAGACTTGGAGTCTGGAAGACCTGAGTTTGAATCCTTCCTCAGACACTTACTAGATGAAGGATCCAGAACAAGTCACATACCCTCTCTCAAACTCAGTTCCTTCATCCATAAATGAGGATACTATTAGCACCCACCTCAGAAAGAATTGTTGACAATCAAATGAGATATATGCAAAGTGTTTTGCAAGTCTTATAGTGCTACATAAATACTACTACTATTACTACCACCATCACCACCACCATACTACTACTACCACTACCACTACCACTCTACTACTAGTAGTACTAATATGACAACTATGACTATTACTACTGACTACTACCACCATACTAACACCAACAACAGCACAATTATACTACTACTACCACCACCGCTACCATTCTACTAGTAGTACCATACTACTATGATGACAACTACTGCTATGACTACTACTACTATATTTCTATGATTACTATCACTACTACTACTACCACCACCAATACCACTACTACTACTACTACTACCATCACTGTTACTAGTACTACTACCACCACTACCACTACTATTACTACTACTACTACTACTACTACCACCACTATCACTACTACTACTACCACCACCAATACCACTACTACTACTACTACTACCATCACTATTACTAGTACTACTACCACCACTACCACTACTATTACTACTACTACTACTACCACCACTATTACTACTACTACTACCACTACTACTACTACTACTACCACCACCACTATTACTAGTACTACTACCACCACTACCACTACTATTACTACTACTACTACTACCACCACTATTACTACTACTACTACCACTACTACTACTACTACTACCACCACCACTATTACTAGTACTACTACCACCACTACCACTACTACTACCACTACTACTACTACTACTACTAAGACTACTGCTCTTATAGCTATGATACTGTGATCTATAAGGAAAATTATGAAGAAAGAGTTCTATGAACTTTAGAGCACTATTGAAATGGGAATTATTACCCTTCTTGCTCTTTCCCTTTTCTCTTTCTCCCATCTCTTCTGTCCCTTCACCACTTACCTATTCTAACTTTTTCTCCATACTCAGAAACTAAGAATTATAAAAAGGGGAGGGTTTTGAAGAGGTCTACTATTCCAGCTTTTACTACTACTCTTTCAGCCTATGGAAAGATCATTGATTTCAAGCTGAAAGGAGCCTTAGATGTTCACAGAACCACAGAAATTGTAGATTTGGAAGAGAGCTCAGCAAAAGTCTTAGTCTTACCCATACCCGAAAGGCAGCCCCACTATAGTAGCAAGAAGGAGCCATCCTGCATCAGGTTAGAGACCTCCTGAGGAAGTCCATTCCAATTTCTGATGGCTCAAATTGTTAAGGACTTCTACAATATCTGCCTGTGGGTTCAAGTTCTTCCCTCCGGGGCCAAGTAGAGCAAAGCTAAACTCTCTCTCATGTAACAGTCCCTCAAAAAATGGAAGATAGCTATCATCTCCATCATGAGCCTTATCTTCTCCAGGCTAAGCAGTCTCAATTTCTTCAACTGGTCATCATATGCAATGTGCTCACAGTCCAGTTTGACATAGGAAGAACTTCCTAACACTCATAGCTGCCTCAAATAAGGAATGAGCTGCCCCAGATTTCCTTTTCAAATCCTTCTGAAAGAACAAAATTCATCTGGAAGAGTATCAATGAAATCAATGAAAAAAATGTGAAAGAAAGTGATCTAGTAGTATCAAATTTCAAGTTACATTATAAAGTGGCAATCATGAAAACAATCTAGTAGTAGATAAAAATGCAGTGGTTGATCAGTGAAAGAGATTAGACACAAAAGATCATAGTAATCTAGTGTCTGATAAGCCCAAAGATCCAAATTCACTGACTCACTGACAAAAACTTCTGGGAAAACTAGAAAGTCATCTGGCAGAAACTGGCATAGACCAACATCTCACACCAAGATAAAAACAAAATTGGCATATTATTTAGACATAAAAAGTGATATCTTATGAAACTTAGAGCAGTATGAGAAAAAAATACTTGTCAGATCTGTGGATAAGGGAAGAATTTATGACCAAACAAGAAATAGAAAGGATCACAGGAGGCAAAATGGATAATTTTGATTACATGAAGTTAAGAAGGTTTTGCCCAAACAAAACTAATGCAGCCAAAATTAGAAGGCAAGAAGGAAACTGGTGATGGAGGTGAGATTTATAAGAAGCTTCTCTGATAAAGCCCTAATTTCTCAAATATTTGGGAAATGGAGCCAATTTTTTTTAAAAAAGAGGTATTTCCCAATTTATAAATGGACAAAGAATATAAATAAGCAGTTTTCAGAAAAAAATCCAAACTATCTTTGGTCATATTTTTCAACTGCTATAAATCGCTATTGATTAGAGAAATGCAAATTAAAACACCTCTGAGATACCATCTCACATATATCAGATTGACTAACATGACAAAAAAGGAAAACAACGAATGCTAGAGGGAATGTGGGAAGAGAGATGTTTACACGCTGTTGGTGGAGTCATGAACTGTTTCAGTCTTTCTGGAGAATAACATAAAACTAATATAAAACTGTGCATATGACCCAGCAATATCACTACTTGATCTATATCCTAAAGAAATCAAAGGAAAAAAAAGAAAAGGACCTATATGTATAGAAATATTTCTAGCAGCTCTTTCTGTGGTGGCAAAGAATTGGAAATTGAGGGGATTCCCATCAAATGGGTAATGGCTGAACAAGCTGTAGCATGTAATGGTGATGAAATAATACTATTGTGCTATAAGAAATGATGAAAGAGATGCTTTCAGAAAAACCTGGGAAGACTTATATGAATTAATGCAAAGCAAAATAAGCAGAATCAGGAGAGCATTATATATATAGTAAAAGCCATGTTGTAACAATAATCAACTATGAAAGACTTAGCTATTTTAAGCACTACAGTGACCCATGACAATTCCAAAAGACTCATGACAAAAAATGGTATCCACCTCCAGAGAGAGAACTGATGAACTCTGACTGCAAATTGAAGCATATTTTTTTCATTTTTTCTTGCTTTTTTATTGCAATACGTTTAATATGGAAATATGTTTTGCATAACTTCATGTGTATAATGGGTACCATTATTTACCTTCTAAATAGATGTAGAGGGGAAAAAACTTGGAACAATTTTAAAATGAATATCAAATATCATTATTATATTAAGTATGCATTATTATGATGACTGATTCAGTGGAGCTTTTTTTTAAATCGGACAAGATGACTTGGTTAGCTTTATAAAACTAGTACTAAGCAAAAGTAATCTGAGACAAACAGAAGTATAATTTACTATATGTTTAAGTATGTCAATGTTGAATATTACATAATCTCTTATCTAATATCCTTCTAGATGTAATTATATCTACCTTGTCCATAAATTCTTTCCTATATCAAAGGAAGGGAATTCTAAGCTGGGGTCTGTGAACTTGGTTGAAAAAGTACATAAATTGATCAATATCTTTCAGTTTAACAGGTTTCCTCTGTAACCTTATGTGTTCTATTTTGTGCATTTAACCTTCTGAGAAGGAGTAAGGAAATAAGCATTTATATGGTGCTTACACTGTACCAGGTCCTGCACTGAATACCTTACAAATATTATGGCACTTGATCCTCACAACAGCCTTTTGAGGTGGATACTATTATTATCCCCAATTTAGAGTTGAGAAAACTGAGGTAGACAGAAGTTAAGTGACTTTTCTCAAGATCACACAACCAGTAAGTGTATGAGGCTCGATTTGAATTCATGTTTTTCTGATTCAAGGTTCAAAGATCTATTCACTTTGTCATCTCTCTGCCTAGGTAAGGTGAGGTCCATCCATCTCTCTGTCTCTCTGTCTCTCTCTGTCTCTCTGTCTCTCTGTCTCTCTCTGTCTCTCTGTCTCTGTCTGTCTCTCTGTCTGTCTCTCTGTCTCTCTGTCTCTCTGTCTCTCTCTCTCTCTCTCTCTCTCTCTCTCTCTCTCTCTCTCTCTCTCTCTCGCACATACACAGAGTTAAGAACCTATTTCATATATTTTAAGTCTGGCTGTATTGCTGTCCATGGTAGACAACTGTTCTTGTATCACACATATCTGGTGTAATTCATGAGTCGCATCCCTCTCTTCTCTACACTGAATTAATTTCTAGACTGTAGAGTGATGTCATATTATCATCAGGATATTCAGCATGTCATACTTCTTTTAACGATGAAAGTTTCTGGCAAATCATGTTAGATAACCTCCTACAAAACTTTCTTACCCAGAAGTTGGAGAGGAGAGCAAAAAAGAAGTAAAAGAATGAAAAAAAATGCTTTTTACACTATTGATTTCTTTACTGATGAAAAGTCTTAAAAATCACTTTTTTAACTGTGGTCTTCAGATGTGGGAGCTGTTATGCTGAGGTGTGAAAAAAATCAAACCCTCATAGAGATCAAAATCTGATATTTCATTCAATAGAACAAGAAATAGTCATGCTAAAGAGCAAATTAGAAATCCAAACAGATATGCTAGAGAACTTTACAATAGGGGGCCCACAATGGTGCAGAAATGTGATGTCCACAAAGATGCTCTTCAGATTTTCCACAACCCACCCAGGATTCCCAGCAGCACTCCACTCCTCATTCTCCCATGTAGGTCCAGATCTGAGATAAAAACAATGGAATTTTATCTTTTGCTCTAAACCACCTGGTTCTTCATTCTCCTCCTTCCCAGGCTTACCTCCCTCCATAATATTCCTTCTCAAGCAGGCACCTACTCTACCCCTTAGTCTTGCTTTTGGTTAGCTGTTACTGGGCTAGGTGACATAGGTCATAGAGAACTGGGCCTGAAGTCAAGAAGTCTAGTGTTCAAATCCCATGTGAGATGATTACAAACCATATGACCCTGGACAAAGTATTTCATTTCTGTGTTCCTTAGTGTCCTTATCTGTAAAATGGGGATAATTACAGTACCTTATCTTCCAGGGTTTTGTGAGGTTAATTTCTCAAATACTTTGTAGACATTTTTAAAAAATTATGCAATGTCAGAGATAGGAGAAACCTTCAAATATATAATGGCAGCACTAAAAGGCTCTTGGAACATTAGAAAAGACTCTTGGAACATAGACTGTCAAGGTCAGGAGCAACCCTAGACATAAAACATCAGGACAGAGGGAACCCTTAGAGCAGAGAATGAGAGAGCTGTGTAGGTCCCTATTTGGGCAGAGAGGGAAGAATAGGAATAATGTGTAGCATTCTCAGAGAGTCAGACTTCAACTAAATGGGAAGAGAAAAATCCCTAGTCATTAATGTATTGTCCAAAAGTAGAATGAACTGCTTTGGAAAATAAGACATTTTCTCTCGCTGAAAGTCAAGTGGCAGGTGGATAACAATTTTCTAAGAATCCTTATTCAGACATGAGTTGGACCAGTTGATCTGTAAGGTCTTGTCCAACTCTGGGATACTATGATTTCCACTAATCCCCTCCTTTCCCAGAGGAAAGTATATTTACATTTAAGTAACAGCCTTCCAAAAACAGTTTGAACCTCGAGAAATGTAGATGAAGGGAATTTGGAAGGATAGGATACTTTCTATTCCCTTCAAATAATAGCAGATAGGAAAAGAAAACTTTTATTTAGAGGTATCAAGCAAGATGCTATGAATCATTGTTTTAGAGATCTAGCCCCTGGTAGAATCCTTCATTCTTGTCAGGAAGGTGATGCCATGACTTGCAAGTGAACTGGATTTAAGTGAAGAAGTGTTGTGCAAAGTCGCCAGCCTTAGGTTCTCTTCCTGGACAAGCCTCACAAGGACACTGGTATCTAATGGTAGAAAGAACTAGTTGGGGGTGATATAGACTTCTCATTCTTCATCACTTTTCTGGTGACCAGTCTTTGAAGCAATGACCTCTTAATGGAATCAAGTTTGGTGAGCATTTTGAAGGGCCATGACCCAGTGGAAAATACAAAAATAAGAAACACAGAATTTTGTCATTGGAAATTATCTCAGAGGTCATAATAATAACAATTGATATATTTTGAGGCTGATTCTGCTTATTTCACCCAAACTGGAAGGATGTACTGGGGCCACTCTGTGCCTGACCCCACCTCTGATGATCATGGAAGCTTTTACCTGCTCTATTTCAAATCAACATGAGTTGATTTGTCCCTCTCTAGACAGCATGGTGCCCCACCTCCACTCTCATGGGCTTACTGTACTGGTAGATGTAGATGCTAGATCAGTATTAGTCTGCTACAACTCAAAACACCTGAACTCTAGAAATCCCCCAGTCTCTGTTTAACCCAACATCATGCATTACAGGCATGCATATCAGTCAGCAATAACTGACATATGTACATACATATACATATACACATACACATACATATATATATATAAAACCTTAAAGTGTGCAAAGCATCTTAAACATCTCGTTTGAACTTCTTATTAATCCTACAAGATATTTGCTATAGATATTATTATCTCCATTTTTCAGTTGAAAAATTAAAACTCAGAAAATGTGAGTGATTTGCCCATGGTCACACAAAGTGTCAGAAGGTAAATATGAACTCATATTACTGACTCTCAGTCTAGCATTCTATCCAGCATTGCATGTGACCTCTTCCACCTATCATATCCAGTGAACATGTACCTCAATCAATCAGTCCAATTTGTAAAGCACCTACTATATGCTAGATACTGTTAAGCACTGGGGATACAGACTGCCGTTGTTTGCCATTCATTTTCAAGGAGCACCTATGACATCATGGAGTGATGTCTTGACTCATTCATGAATTGAATTTAAGTGAGGCAGAATTTCACAAAGTTGTCAGCCTCACTCTCTCTTCCATAGTCACTGAAATCCAGTGGCAAGACAAAAGTCAAGACAACTGGAGATGACTCAGGATGCAGTGGATGACCTTGGTGTCTTTAATGTCTGACCAAGCTGTAAGCACCCAACAGAACCTGCTTCAACCACCTTCATGGCCATTGGAACAAATTGTCTTCCACCCATTCCACTGAGGAAAGTTTTCACATGCTGGGAGTAGACACCCCCACTAATTCACCATTGGGTTTGAGGTCTATTGGTTACCCTCAACTTGATTTAATCTATCTGTTGAGATGGTTTATGTGCTATAGCTTCTTGAAGCCACAGGTGAGAGTAGACAGCAAAAGTGAATGAACAAAGCTAATGAAATGAACAGAGAACTAAGTAAGCCTTCCCAGAAGAGGTACTAGTCCTCCTTAGACATGCTACATACTCCTACAAATATGTATATACAAATAAAAAGAAGGAAATAATACTTACTCTCAATGAGCTAACATTCAAACTGGGAGGCAACTTATAGCTCTATGGGTATATAGAATAAATACAAATGTAAGATTGAGAGATGCTTAATAAATGCTTGTTGATGAGATCAGGAAAAGCTCTGTATAAGTGGCAACTGAGTTGCATCTTGAGGGAACAGGAGAATTCCATGAAAGTAAGGAGAGAGTTCAAGGGACAACCAGCACAAAAGTACAGTGATAGAGTTCCATATGCAATGAATAGAAGGAAGGGTAGTTTGGGTGGACTGTAGAGAAGGAGGAGAGTAGTGTACAATCAGGCTGGAAAAAAAATGAATTGAGGCAAGAATCTGAAGGGCCTTAAAAGCCAAACAGAAGTTAATATTTTATCTTAGAGGCAATAAAGAGCCGCTGGAGTTCATGGAGTAGAAGAGAAACATGATAGATTTGCACCTAAGATAAATCTTGGGTCATGGTATGGAGAATAACTTCTGATAGGGAGAGACTTTGAGTCAGAGATTAGGAGGCTACTAAATTTGATGAGAGCTTAAACCAAGGTATCAATTTTTATGAGAACTAGATTCAAAAGATGCTGTGAAGGGAGAAATACCAGGATTTGGCAACATATTAGACATTTAGGTTAAGAGAGAGTGAGGAGTCAAGGATCACATCAAAGTTACAAATCTAGGAAACTGGAAGAATAATGGGATCTTTAACAGAACGTTTGGAAGAGGTAATTGGGGAGGGAGAAGAGATGAGTTCTGCTTTTGGACATGTTGAGTTTAAGATCTCTACAGAACAGACAAGTCTGAGATATTCACGAGATAGTTGATGATACAGGACTGGGGCGCAGAAGAGAAATTAAGGGATGATATATAGATCCTATAGATCCAGTAATAATTTGCATGCAGATGATAATTATGACCATGGGAACTGATGAGGATGTCAAGTGAGAAAATGTAGAGAAAGAAAATACAATGAGTACTGGAAAGACTTATATGAACTGATGCTGAGTGAAAGGAGCAGAACCAGGAGAACTTTGTACACAGCAACAACCACAGTGTGCAAGGAATTTTTCTGATAGACTTAGCCCTTCATAGCAATGCAAGGACCTAAAAAAATTCCCAATGGACTCTTGAGGGAAAACACCTTCCTCATCCAGAGAAAGAACTATGGAATTGGATCACAGAATGAAGCAGACCATTTTCATTTGTATTATGTTTTGTTTTCTTTGTTTTATGGTTTCTCCCATTTGTTTTAATTCTTCTATGCAACATGACTAAGGTGAAAATGTATTTAATAGGAATGTATGTGTAGAACCTGTATAAGACTGCATGCTGTCTCAGGGAGGGAGTGGGAAAGAGGGGGAGGGAGAGGAAAAAATCTAAGATATATGGAAGTGATTGTAGAACACTGAAAACAAACAAAATAATTTTTTTTAAAAAAAGAAAGACAATATGATGACCTATGACAGAGTTCTGGTGAACACCCATAGTTAAGGGTGTGACACGGAAAAAAGGCCAGCAAAGGAGACTCAGAGCAATTGCTCAGAAAGGAAAGAAGAGAATAAGGCAAAAGTAGGGTCACAGAAACCCGAGAGAAAAGAACATCCAGTAGAAGGTGGACACTGACATTTCTCTCTATACCATTCCTAACAGTGACAATCCAACTTCTTGAAGACTTCATGTGAGAGGGATCTCACTCTCATTCCATTTTATACAGTTCTTATTTTTAGGAATTGCTTTGCTTTACATCAAGTCTGAATCAACTTCTCTAGAATTTCTACACACTTCTCCTAGTACTTTCTTGTAGGATAAAGAATAAAAATGCAATTACTTCAATGCAGTTTAGTAAGTATTTAGCACCTATTGTGCATGGGTTAGCCACTGTTCTAGGTAAGGGGGAGGCACAGAAAAAGAAAAACAGGCCCTGCCTATCAGAAGCTTACATTTCACTTATATTCTCTTTTACATAATAGCCACTGAAATTCTTATAGAATCCTATAATGTCTCCACTCCAGGATGTGATTCTTACTCTCAAGGAATAACCTCCATTCAGTTGGGTCAGCTAACCTCACAAGTTTATACCTCCTTCCTTTCCTAACTCCAGTTACAGAACATTATGTCCTCTCTGCCTTTTCAACTCTGCAAACCAGCCAGTCATGAGTAAGTCCTATTAATATTTCAGCTCATTTTTCAATTGCAGGGCAATGCAAGTCATTTAGCACAGACCATCTATCAGTCTACTGAGAAGCAGACCATGTGTCTCAAAGTGTCCCTTTGGTTACAGAATGAGAAGCTGTTTCAGTACCTTGGAGAGTGTCCTTCCCAAGAAAGCGTTAACTATTCCTCAGCACCTCCCACCTCCTAGTATTGATTCTGCCCACTCCGGCCTCAGAGGCAGACATCACGTCACCAGGCAGCAAAAGTCAACCACTTACGGGGTGGAATGTGTTGGACGTTTTAAGGGTTTTACCATAGCTTTCAAACTCACATTAGAACTAGGCAGGAGATGTCTACTTTTCAGAGTATAGAGTAATAAAATTCTTAGTGCCCTTGTATTCCTGTAACACATTGCAAACAGGGAATTACAATGGAAAAGTAGAAGGCATGTTTTCATCCTACCACCACACACAAAAAAATTAGCAAAAAGAAGATAGGTTGGTCACATGGTGAGGACAAAGACATAATTCAATAGACAGCTCATGTGCCCCATTGCTCCTCTCAGAGTCAAGAGACAGATCGACCTTTGTGGAATATAAAAGTTGCATAGGAAGGATAAGTGTGGTCAAGCAGCATTTTTACCTACATATATCTGACTACTGAAATCTTAGAATTGGAAGAGAATGTGCTAAATTTTTTATCTCAAAGTAATACTATTTCTTCTTTGTTGTTGTTGTTTAGTCGATGACTCATGTCCAACTCTTCGTGATCCCATTTGGGGTTTTCTTGGCAGAGATACTGGAGTGGTCTGCCATTTCCTTCTCCAGCTCATTTTACAGATGAGGAAACTAAAGCAAACAGGTTTAAGTGATTTACCCAGGGTCATACAGCTAGTAAATGTCTGAGACCAGATTTGAACTCACATAGTCAGCATTCTGTCAACTCCATCACCTAGCTGCCCTACTATTTCTCCTACCACCATGAATCCAAGACCTTATTGGGACCATTGTTCACATAGGCCACTGATGCCAGACTCTGTCATGTATACATCTGGTCATATCCCTTCTCTGATCAAATATCTTCATAACTCCTTATTGCCTACTGTTCAACCTCCTCTGCCTGGTGTACAAGGCTCTCCACAATCTTACACCATAATCTGAGGCAGCTTATTTCTTTCCACATGCTATACACTCCAGCCAAACTAAACTATTTAAAAATGACTTTTCACACCTCCACACCTTTTCTCAGACTATTCTCTATGAGTGAAATGACTTCTCTTCTCCTCTTTGCTTATTGAATTTTTACCCGTTCTACAGTCAACTCAAATGTCACTTCCTCTAAGAAGCTTCACCAGAATCTCCTGGTCAGCAATGACTTTCCCCCACGAATCTCATGCTAGGGCCCAGACTAATTGATTGTGACTAAGTGAATGCAAACTAACCCACTGCACTTTAGCCAGCTAGCGCTAGACATCAAACCACATTTCACCTTCACATTCCATCTAACCATCCAGTTGTCCACTCAAGCCATCTTGTCGTTTCCCTGTCATTGCTCACATAATCTTTACCCCCAAATTCTGCTTTCTACCTCTTGCTCAGGAAATAGTGATTAAATGAATGTTACCATCATTACTGGGAAAGGAAGGACAATTGACTGCCCTATAATTCCATTCACCATCCCTTGTGACTCCCTCTACAAAAACTCCATTCCCTATTATATATAACTCCATTGCCTTATTTCAATCTATTCCTATATCAATACACTCTTATCCTATTAGAATTTAAGGTCTTTAAGGGTAAATTCCTCTCTCTAGATATATAGATATAGATAGATAGATAGATAGATAGATAGATAGATAGATAGATAGATAGATAGATATTTGTATCCCAATTGCTAAGTTCATTGCTTGACTCATAAATACTTTGTCATTCATTAATGTATGAACATCTCTGTAACAGAATAATAGTGCTATATTCAGCATGACAATCACAGGAGCTGATGGCTCTCTACAAGATTGTAAGCTCCATAGAGCATTTAAAGACCTTTTGCTTTACACCCAGGAGACACATGGGTTCAAATATTGCCTTGGATGTTTACTAGCTGTGTGGCCATGGGGATGTTCCTTAACTTCTCCAAATTCCAATTTCCTCTTCTATAAAACAGGAATGACAACACCTATAATGCCTACTTCCCAGAGCTGGCATCATCACCATTATTTATATAGTGGTTTACATTTTTCAAACATTATCTCATTTGACCCTCAACTGGTGTCATTATTATTCCCAACTTACAGATGAAGTAACCTATGCTAAAAGCAATACAATGACTTTCCCAGGGTCACACAGCTAATGTGTATCTGAGTTGAGAGTTGAACTTAGGTCTTTCTGACTCCAGGTCTTTATAAGGATCAAATGAGATGATAATGGTGAAATATTTCATAAGCCTTAAAGGGTTAAACAAAATGTCAGCTATTATGAAGGCAAGGATATATTTTATTAAAATATGAAGTTTCAAAATGTTATGAACATACTAGGCATTTAATATGTTCCTTTTGAATGAATGGGAGCTGTATCTTTTGTATAGTTTTATCCATTTCATTAATCACTCCAGAGACATCTCGCAAATACATGCCATGGCTTTGACCTTATATAAGATACTTTGGAGGAGGGGAAGAAAGGAAAAAGTTCTATGTGCTTGAGGAATTTATTGTCCAGTTAATGGAGACATGATATATATATATATATATATATATATATATATATATATATATAGAGAGAGAGAGAGAGAGAGAGAGAGAGAGAGAGAGAGAGAGAGAGATACATACATATATACATATGTAGATGGATGGATACATAGATAGATAGATAGATTCCTCTCTGCCAATACAGTTACCATGTTAATGTAGGTCTTCATCATCTCATCACCTAGATTATTACAACACCCTCTTAAATGGTCTCTGCCCCAAGCATGTCTCCATTTCAGTACAGCCTATACACTGCTGCCAAAGTAATACTTAGTAACTTCAAATCTAACCATATGATTTCTCTTCTCTATTGACTCCAAATACTTCCATTTGCACTTCGGATAAAATATAAACTCTTCTGTTTAGCTTTTTTGGCTCTGTACAATCTCATCCCAAACTGGCTTTCCCATCTCATTGGCCATTATTCTTTCTCCTGCATTCTTCAGTCCTCATGATTCCTCATTCACTATACTCTATCTCCAATCCTCCATACCTGAAAAGAAATCCTTCCTTAATACCACCTTATAGAGTCTTTTTAGGATGAGACTTGGGCATGAAACCTTTTCTAATCCCCCAAATGCTAGTGCCCACACTCCCAAACTACCTTGTTTTTAACTACTTTGTATAAATTTATATTCACTAATTTTATATTTATGACAGAGAGAATTTATATGTACTACTTGCATCTCCCATTAGAATGTAAACAAGTAGAGGTTGTTTCTTTTTTGGACTTTGTATCCCTGGCACTCAGAACAGTGCCTGGAATATTGCAGGTACCTAATAAACGCTTGGTAGAGAAATGAATGATTGATGAACCATTTACCATATGCCAAACTCTGTGTTAAATGCAGGAGATACAAATGAAGTAGGTAGGAAAATTTCTACCCTTAAGAAATGAATATTCTGATGGGAAAAGGGGTCTGGAAAGGAGGATGAAGGTCCCTATGTCAGAGCGAGATGTAGCTAGGGAAGAGTGGAAGTCAGGAGAGGAGTCCTTCCTGAAACAGTAATTAAGAAATTAGTCTCCAATGAGGAGACTAGGGCAAAGCATTTCCCAGTGTGAGATGGTAACTGATGAGGAGAAAGTAAAAGCTAACATTTATATAGCACTTAATATGTTCCAGTCATTGTGCTAAGCTCTTTACAAGTATTTTGTCCTCACAACAACCCTGGGAGATGGGTGTTATTATTATAATACTCGTTTTATGGATAAGGAAATGAAGGGAAACAGGTTAATCAACTTGCCCAGGGTCAGACAACTAGAAAGCGTCTGAAGTTGGATTTGATCTCAGGTCTTCCTGATTCTAGGGCCAGCACTCTATCCACTGTGCCACCTAGCTGACTTGACATATATATATATATGTAACCTCATTTAATTTACACATCAACACAGTGAAGTAGATGCCATTATCATCATTGCTTTACAGAGGGAGAAACCAAGGCCGAAAGTAAAGCGATTTGCCCAGAGTTGCAAAGCTATTAAGTGTCTGAAGCAAGATTGCAAACCAGGTGTACTGGACTCCAAGCCCAACCCTCTCTTCACTGTGCCACCTAGCTGTCACTGTTCTATTTACATGCAAACAAAACAAAAGCTTCTGCAGTCAGACTGGAACAGAACACCAGGTTAGAAGCCAGAGCTCCCGAATTCTAGTCACAGCTCAGTAGCTGATGAAATGTAGTCCTTGGATAAAGCACTGAAATTCCTTTCAATTTCCATTTTCCCATCTATAAGATGGAAAATCAGAGCATTTATGCTGGAAAGGACCTTGGAGATCAACCAGCCCAACCCTGTCTTTCCATTTAACAAAATAGGAAATAGGAACCAAGAGAGAATTGTTAAGTGATATACCTAAGTAGCAAGAAGGAGAGGTAGAATTGGAGCCCAGTTCTTGAATAAACAAGAAACCATTCCTTAAATACTTTCTATGTGCAGAGCACTTCAGAAGCAAATACATAAGTCCCTGCCCTCAAAGAGCTTATATATTAATAGGGGAAAGAACACGAGGGAGAGACGGCCAATAAGGTGGATTATTACCAAGTACAGGGACAGTGAATAATCATATGGAAGTATATTGACTCCAGTAGCAATGATAGTATTGATTTGATTATGTTTCCAGAAATAAAAAGCGGATGGGGGAGGGGTTATGATGGAGGGAACACAGACAGCAGCAAAAGGCTGATGAGAAGAGAACCTGAGAAGAAAGGGAAGCATAGCTGACTCTAGATATCATGGATTAGTTAAGGCATTCACCAAACAGGACCACAAAAGGCATAGGGATAAAGTTCTGCTGGGAAAACCAATAAATCTTCCAGAACATGGTCTCTTGTCCTAGTGAAATATGCCACCTTCAAGTACTTGGCACAGTGCCTAAGGGCACATAGTAATAATCACTTAGTAAATGGATATCATATCATAGCAGTCTAACAGAATGCTGGACTTAAAATCAGTAGACTAGTTTGTATCATACCTTAATACCTGTGCAACTTCAGGCAGAGGTTGTTTTGCAGTTTTCTCATCTGTTAAATGACCAGGAGAGAGAAGGGGGGAATTTTGACTAGATGAATCTTAAGTTTTTTTCCAGATCTAAATCTATGAACTAGATGCTAGGTAGCTCAGTGGATAAAGCACTGGACTTGGAATCAAGAGGACTCATCTTCCTGAGTTCAAATCCAGTCTCAGATACTTATTAGCTGGGTGACCCTAGGCAAGTCATTTAACTCTCTTTGCCTCAGTTCTTCATCTGTAAAATAAGCTGCAGAAAGAAATGGCAAGTCACTCCACTATTTCTGCCAAGATAACCTCTAATGGGTTCATGAAGAGTCAGAAATGACTGAAAATGACTGAACATCAACAAGGTCCCTTTCAGCCATGAATTTAAGATCCTATAACTACAGAGCTGGGAATCTTTCCATCCTGACTGTATACAGTAAGTACTGTATCAGTAAGCAGTCCAACATACATGAAGGGCCTGCTACTGCAGGTTCTTTGATCTGTTTCTCTAAAAGGAAAGGCAATTTGGAAGGGTTAACAATCACTTTAATCAAGCACAGGTATCAGAGAAAATCAAATTCAAAATTTCAGAAAAATAAAAAAATAACAGACAATGGTTCCAAACTGCCTGACCATTAACATACATACATCTTTACCAGAAAGAGAAGTACTAACAACTGGGTTTTCAAAGCCAGGTGTCTGCTTAACAGCTTCCCAGAGTCTCTCATCTGGCACACAAGCCATCTTCCAAAAGTTAAGCCCCAAAGTAAAACCTCACTCTCAGAATATTTATACACTTTTCAGAGCCAGAGGGCATAACCCTCTGACCCAATGCCTCAATAGAAAAAACAAAGGTACTTGGGACCCTCCTACAAAACAACTCCCCTAATCCCTCAATGGGCAGGTCCAACAATGGGAGGCAAAGATCCTCCTTAATCGCATTATTCATAGGCATCATACTTTTTGGTATAACCAAAAACAGTAAAAAAAAATCCTACTTTGCTTGCCCTCACACCATCAGAACACAGTATTTTAAATATCAATACCTTGGCCCTACTTATGATTGAGGCTTATTGTGAGGTTATAATGGGAGTGTGTGTGTGTACACACACATGCATGTCTTAGAAAAGTGCAGAATACTATATTAATAGACTCTGGTCTGGTACTTTGAAGTTTCCAAAACAATTCCAAAGAGCTTACTCAAGCAACCAATCAGTAAGTTAATCATATCTGAGGTCTTGGAAGTGTGCCAGATGGTTGGGATACAAAAGCAGAAATGAAATAATCCCTGTCCTCAAGAGGTATACATTGTATCTATGAATCACAAGCAAATTAAATACCTTGTTTATGATTCACACAGTTATTTAGTGTTAGAGGTGAGAATCAAAGTCAGAACTCTCCTGATTCCAGATACTCTATACTTTCTGGTATTGCCTACTATCTCTGTTAATGCACTAAGAATTATGTGAAGGTATTATTCATGTCCAAACACTATATCCTTCTGCACCCTTTATGTCCCCTATGGATTCACCAACCAAATCGTGAGAAGGATGAATTATTTGATGAAGGTGGAGGAAAGAGGGAAATGACACAGTTCAAAGTACCAACATGATAGAAAACTGAAGAGGTCACCAGGATTGCCTTAGTGTAGATTATGACAGAGGATAACATGAGCTCATTTATAGGCATCTATGCCGTCTCACAGGCTGTGATAAATTTCTATGACTTCAAAACCATTAAAATTTGAGTGTAGAGTAGGAATAAGTATGTGAACTTAGGGTGAGCACCTCCATTTTATAACTAAATAGTTTTTATGCCAGGATTGTTTTGTATTTTTCCATAATAAGTTAAGGACTTTAATAGAATGGTTTGGCAATGATAACGGTCTCCCAAATTCATTTATGATAAGCGTCCCCCAGATTTGGTAAACTTAATGTTTGTGTCCCTAAAACTGAAAAACAACTGATAAATTTGCTAATGATATTAAGAAACTAAAGTTTTAATTGATAGTTGTCCTTCATTACAAGCTTCAGCAATGATTGCCAATTCAAACTTAGATAAAACTTGTAAATATCCTTAGTCAGATTCATTAAAGCCCACCCGAGGCCCCATCCACCAGTTAGGTCTTAATTTGAGAATAAGACAGATCACTGCATTCCCTACACTGAGAAATTTGGGCAATGCATGTTCAGGAAAGAGGTGTGCTGATTATCAAAGACTTTCCAAAATGATATTTTGGAGAAAGACACATGGCTTCCAGCTGGGCAGAGAGGGAGCCTTGTCCAAAATATTGTTACTGAAACCTTTAGGAAACAGGTTGGAGCCTTGTTCTTAGATAGTTTGATGTTTGCATTATTGAATAAACAATGAAGTTTTATTGTATGTATTGATGACTGTAAGGTTTATTAGCATACCATCAGCCCTATGTAATGTTATGTTGTTAAATATGTACATGACGTTACATGCATTATGGAGGGTAATCATGGTGTAGTGGGTTGAAAGGTATTCTCATAGTCAAGAAAGGTCTAAGTCTTTCTTCTGACAGATCGGCTGTGTGATCCTTATTAAATTACTTGACCTCTCACTGCCTCATTGCAGAACAAGTGCTGATCTGAATCAGGAGAGGAAATTTCCACAATTGAGAGCTCCGCGAAGGGATAAAATTGCATTTCTGAATGCCCTCCTCCAAGTGAAATAGTTTGAGCATTTGATACCTTAGCTAAAGGTATCAAAGAGATACCCTAAGCATAGCTTTAAATTTTAACATAGTAACTACCCATGGGCATAGTTCCCATAACCACAAACTCTTTTGGGTGAGGAGTCTTCACTAATTTTTAAGAGTGGAAAAGGGTCCTGACACCAAAAAGTTTGAGTACCAATGCTCCAGGTCATAGGACCTAGAGTTGGGAGGAACCTTTGAGTTTATCAGGTTCAACTCCATTTTATTTATTTTATGTCTAAGATATTTTACTGATTTTGTTTATCTTTCATAGTAATTTGAACCCTTATCCCTTCATATCAAATCTTTTCTTGTAACAAAGAAAAATAATTAAGCAAAACATACAATGATTGAATCTAAAAATGAAAACGTCTGGTCATCCTCACCTCTCCTGCACAAGGGAACGAGATGGTATATTTCATTATCAATTCTTTGTGAACTTTACTGGTGAGCTTCCATATTCACCTTCAACTAACTAAGCAGCAGAATAAATTGAATTAAAGAATTTTCCTATAACATTACTACAATGTGGGCACAATCCTTTAATCAATTTGAAAGGACTGTGGGACTTTGGGTCATTGGATGAAAGGCAGATGGTGCCATTCAGGCAACATCTTGTGTTCGGTTGGCTCTCTTCCCCTTCACTATGCTATTGGAGAAAATGATTGAACAGGAGATAAAAAAATCAGCAAGGAGCTGACATATCAAGAGCAAATTGAAGGTCTCCTGAGAAAAAGAGAAGCTACAGTTCTGTTTTCCTATTTCCTATCCAGAAGATGACAAGCCTCAGAGGTAATGCCTAGAGAAAGTCAAAGGGGAGGAGATAGACCTATCTCCCACTTGTCTACAATATCTATATCTTTTGTGTGTTTTTTTCATTCCTAGTCTTAAGTGAATGAGTTTTCTCATATGAGATTGCCCATATATGCAGGAAATCCAGAGGTCTCACCAATAATTCAAGATAGAAACAGTGACCAATAGAGTGGTAATGTTAGATGATTGAGAAAGGAACTACAAATGGGTGTGGAAAGACAGTGACAGCTTCAAGAAGTGAGGCCTCTTGTGGTGGAAAGAAGAGTTGGCTATGGACTCAAGAAAGGCACTCACTCTCAGAGCCCAGCACCACACCAAAGAGCAACTTCATGAGGCTTCTATCAAGAGAGAAAAAGACTTCCAGTAACCAAAAGATGCTAAATATCCCTTTACCACATATCCTCTACAAGTCTGCATCCATAGCATCATACTTTAAATTGAAGCCCATTTTCCCTAGGTATCTATGTGTTCACCTTTGATCTCAGGTGGAGGGAAGGAAAATGCTTCTTACCAAATGTTCTTATTTTACTTGCTTAGCAAATACCTTTTCTAAAATCTAATTGTAGTCTGGCTGATTGATGTCAGAGGGAAGCACATCAATGGGGGCCAGTAAGTGATAGTGTAATGATCCACAACCTCTCAGACAAGGAGTAGTCAGTCACCTTCTAAGGAGTCACAGCCTGTGAGTGTGTGTGCTCTGTGAGTGGGTCCCTTTCACTGGCTTTTCAGTAAGTCAAAATTTGACTTTCTTTTGGTAATGTTTTTCACTTACATTGTTGTAGTCATTGTATATATTGCTCCTTGATTAATCCATTAATTTTACAGATGAAGAAACTGAGGCCCAACAATGGTAAATTACTTTTGCCATGATCAAACAGGTAGCAATTAATGGAGCCATAATTCAGATCCTTAGACTCAAAATCCAATACTCTTTCCCCTACACCCTGTTGCCACCATTTAATTCATTCATCTCATAAATGACATATTAGACTAAGAGAGGTAGATTGGAGAACTGGATAGAGTGTTGAACATGAAGTCAAGAAGTCCTTATACAAAAAACCTGGAAAGACTTAATATGAACCGAAGCTGAGTGAATTGAGAAAAACCAGGAGAACACTGTACACAGTAACAGTGATGTTGTGTGATGATCAACTTTGATAGACTTAGCTCTTTTCAAATCTAAATCTAAGACAATTCCAAAAGACTTATGATAGAAAAATGCTATCCACGTGCAGAGAAAGAACTATGGAGTCTGAGTGCAGATAGAAGCAGACTATCTGCTCTTTTTTTCTTTCTCATAGTTTTTCCCTTTTGTTCTGACTCTTCTTTCACATGACAAATGTGGAAATCTGTTTAATATGATTGTACATGTGTAATCTATATCATGTTGCATGCTGTCTTGTGGAGTGTGGGAAAGGAAGGAGGTAGGAAAAAATTTGGAACTCAACATTTTATAAAAGTGAATGTTGAAAAACTATCTTTGCATATAATTAGAAAAAATAAAATGCTATTAAGTAGGAAAAAAATAAAATTCTTTTATCTATACAAAAAAAAAAAGAAGTCCTATCTGATACTCAGTAGCTGCATCACCATGGGTGAGCCACTTAAATTTCTGAACCTCAGAGAGTACTCTAAGACTACAAGATATGGAGAGGTTGTGTTGTTCCTCTACAGAGTAAATTCTCATACCAGTGAAATCATAGAGCCTTAAATTGCAAGGCAATATAGTGCTGAGTAAAGAGCACTCAGTCTAGAGTCAGAGGTCCTGAATTCGAAACTACTTCTGACCCTTACTACTTGTGTGAACTTTGGCAATTTATTTAAACTCAGGGGCTTCCGTTTCCTCATCTGTAAAATGAGAGTGTTATATTCAATGGCCTCTGAGTTCCTTTGGGCTCTGGGTCCAAGATCCTATTGACGCGCCTGACAAAAAGCGTACAGACTGATCAAGATTTCATGTTGACTGAAAACCTTTTGGATTTGTTAACAAGGTTATTCCCTCTTTGTGAGCAGGGAAGGATTTAAAAGACATCTATATTTTGGCAAGCTTCCATAGTTGACAAACTGTCTTACTCTCGCTGCATCCACATTAGCTCCTTTTTTTCCTTAGAGGACAAGTACTCTTAGAAGACAAACTAATTCTATGAATCTAGAAGTATAGCAACTGTGGATCAGAAAGATCCAAGTTCAGATCTTGCCCGTGACATTTAATCATCGTGTGACTGTGGGAAAATAATTTAACATTTTGGAGCCTCAGTTTACTTAACTATAAAATGAGGATACTATAGTACCTACCTCAAAAAGTGGTTGTGAGACACATATGAATGTAAGTTAGTGCTTTGCAAACTTGAAAGCTCCATATTATTAGCACAGAGCCAAGGTATTGGAAGTATTCATTCAATAAACATTTATTATGTGATTGCTAGAAGCCCAGTCCTATTAAGAGGTTTTTTTTAAAGGATTATATAAAGTCAGAAGGCTTCCTTATTTATCCTGATTACTTTTGAAAGGTGAAATGTATAAAAGGGGAGTGAGTGGAGACACTTGTAAGGCCAAGGAAAAGGGGAAATGATTCCAAGAACACAAGACCTTTATGAACTCATTCCATTGTTGTCACCACCTACCCCTGTCTCACCTAGAATGTCCTTTCAGAGGTCACCCAATCTCTAGATTCTAGCTAGAAGGTCTTTAATCTGACACTGGGTAACCACATATTAGAGAGGGTGGAGAATAATCCTAACTCGAGAACAAGAAAGCACTTCAGAGATCATCTAGTCCAATTCTCCCACTTAACAGAGAAGGAAACTGAGGCTCAAGTAAGGGCACTGATTTAGCCACAGTCACACAGGATTTAAACATTAAAAGTAAGATTTGAACTCAGGTTTTCTGAACTCCAGGTTCAGCATTCTAGCCATTGTACCACCTCCTGCTTCTCGGTCCTTTAAAGCTCTTTGCAAACTTTAAAATGTTATGTAAATATCATTCAAGAGTGTAGCATAGAAGTTAGAAAACTAGTCCCTAAGTCAGTGAGACTTGGTTCAAGTCGTGCCTCTGACATATCCTGGTTGTGTGACTGTGGGCAAGTCCCATCACCCCTCTATGCTTTAGATGAATCAGATTCTAAATTGCAGAATGAGTGCTGATATTCTTTGGGAAAAGAAGTTTTCTTGTGAGAAATCTCTGTATAAATGAAACAACAGGTTTGCTCCAAATAAGTGTATATACTCTCAGAGAGAGAAAGAGAGAGAGAGAGAGAGAGAGAGAGAGAGAGAGAGAGAGAGAGAGAGAGAGAGAGAGAGAGTGAGAGAGAGAGAGAGAGAGAGAATGATCATCTCATGTACTCACGGGAGAACTTTCACAGCAGACAGAAAATAGAAACATATCGAATCTGGCAACAGCTGTGAATATCAGAGTGAGTGTGACTGTATACCTCCAACCATTTCTGGGGTTCCTGATTACCAACTTGTACTCTCGTCCAGTTTCTGGTACTGATTAGGAAACTCCCCCACTCAACTCTGGCATCAATAAGTAACCCATGAAATGTCCCCCCCTATACATGGGTCTGATTAGGAATGCTGTCTCCCATATCTAGCCTCAATTACTTCTTTCCTTAACCAAGCCCATCTTTAAAGTATAAAACTCCCCCTGCTGAGACCCCATATTTTATGGTGTGTATGTGCCCACCAAGATCTTCTCTATGGTGCATATCTCCTTCCCCAGTTGAAGTGATCCTAGCCCCATGTTGGGCTGAATCCCTGTCTTTTTGTGTTGCCATATAGTGTTTATACATTTGTATGCTTTTTTGTCTGCTTGCTAAATCGCATAATAACAAAAGTATATGGCAGCAATAAATATCCATAATAAATATAAATAATACTATTGTTATAATATTAAAAGCAATATGATGATAAATATAAATAACAAAAAATAAATAGTGATGGTAATAAAGCTTATGCTTATACAAGTTTACCTACTATTTTCCTTAGTATATAAATATATATATATATATGTATATATACATATATATGTATATATATATATATATATATATATATATATATATATAGTATTCCCTTACCAATTTTCTGGAAGTGTTCAAACCTGGGTTTTTGCGTTAAACCAAGCCATGGATCCAAATGAAGCAGGGCACTCTGAGGTCACTGAGGCATTCACAGTGAAAGCTCCGAGCATCTCTTTCCCATGATGCCTAAAAAGCTTCTAGAAGGAAGTTAAATTATAGAATTATGAGATTAGGAGCTAGAAGGGACCACAGAGATCATCAATTCAAGGTAAAGAGCATTTATTAGGTCTTTGCTACAACAGTGTACAAGGTGCCAGGGATAGAAAGTTTCCTCCCCTCATAGGAAACAAACACCCAGGTCCTCACTCTTAAGGTGTTTACGTTCTACCTATATTTGACACCAGAACAGTGTGGAATCCTTGCATTGGACATACTGGCACAAATCATCCACTCCAACTCATACCTGGATGAAAGTCCCCTCTGAAGTCACCCAAAGAGTTGGAATCTTGCCTGTGCTTGAAGACCCCCAATGAGGAGGAGCTCATTTCCTCTCATGGCATCCCATTCTACTTTGGTCTAGGGTCCCAGTTATTAGGGAGATGTCCTTTACATCACACTGAAATCTACTTCTTTGCAACATCCCCCTACCTTTCTCCTGCTCTCTGGAGTTATGAGATTTCCCCTTCTCCATAATAGTCCATTCATTTTACACATGAAGAAACTGAGGTCCAGAGAGGGGAAATGATTTCCCCATGGTCCCGTACGTAGAATGTAGCAAAGCCAAGGTTTGAACATGAAGCAGCTTGAGATCACAGAACCACAACTTTAGAGTTGGAAGGAGTCTTTGAGCGTCACCTAGTTGAACTTCCTTTTTTTAAAGGTGAAGTGATTTGCCCAAGGTCACAGAGTTAGTAAGTAAGAAAGTCAAGATTTGAACTTGGGCCCTGTGACTCCAAGTTCAATCCTTGCCTAAACCCTGGCCAGAAGCACTATTCTGAATGCTTCTGAGGACAGGACAGCCTGTTCTCCCAGTAAGACCTCATGAAGATTGGGGAAACATTATAGTGAATTATAAGCTGCTTAATAAACACAATCTTCTAACTAAGAGGGCTTATCTGCCAGTGTGCCTTAATCTGCTTCCAAAGTTCAAATTCATTAAATGCTATCCTTATTGCCCCTCCACAAATCTTTCACCCACTATAAGCCAAGTTCTATTAATGGGTTCTTTTTTTTAAGGATTACATGAAGTCAAAAACCTTCTACATTCTTTCTGAAATTTTTGAAAAGTGAAAATACACAAAGGGGAAGTTACTGGAGGTGGAGGTGAGAGGGAGGAAAGGGGGAGACAGGAGGAAGTGTGTGAAGCTGGGATGGGAGAATGGGATGAGTTAAGGAAGATCTTGAACTTCTAGAAAGCAGAAAGATTAGTAGGGACTTTCAGAGGTCATCTAGCAAAAATCCTTGTCTCCAAACAGATGTCTAAACCACTGTATACTGCAGAACATGAGTGAGCATGACACGGTGGAGAGAGTGCCTCAGTGAGTTTTAGCCCCAGTTCAACTGCTAAATACTTAAGTTCCTTAAGTCAATTCAATTATTTTCTTCCTTCCTTTCTCTCCTCCTTCCTTCCTTTCTTTTTTCTTTTTTTCTTTCTTCCTTCATTTCTTTTGGAGGAATTGGAACCCAGGTCTTCCTGACTTTTTGTCCAACGCTCTGTCCAGCATGCATCTTTCAGCATTCCATGAGAAACTGCATGCCACTGAGATTGCTGCTCATTGGCTCAGTGAAAGAAAAGAGACCTATCCACTGTGAGCAGCTGCCTCTGAAGGTAAGGCTCCTCCCAATGCCTCACAAAGGTAAAACCCAAATGTTCTTTCTTTGGATGATCGCTACTCAACCCACTGCACCCCAACTCAATATAATTATCTACAAAGGCAGTTAAAAGACGCACAGAGATAGTTTAAGAACAAGAGGAGGGGAAAGGAAATCATTAGAGTTGAAAGCAAGCAAGCAAAATCCATCATGGCTAATTATTTGCTTCTAATTGTCAAAAAATGATGAATTGATGAAAGAGGGTCTTAAGCAGAATGATACTGAAAGTATTCTTATAGCCAAGCACTGTAACTGAATTGGAAAGTAAGACTTTTCATAATCCATGGGTTGTTAATTATCTAAACACAGGTCCCTTGGAGCTGCCTGAGTGAAGATTAATTAGTTTTTGAAATAATAGCTAAATTGATGCAGGAAAGGAGTTCAGGCTCCAAAGTAATGGCTGAAAATTAGCAATCCCATTTCTTCATTTTCTTCTTGTCTTGTTCCTGGGGGACATTCCTCTTTGCTATCTTCCCAGGGAGAACTAATTAATCAAAGGGCTAGATCAGTCTTCCCCTCTGGGTACTAGGGAAGAAAGGAAAGGGCCTGCCAATGTTCACAAGAAGTGCCTTGATGTTCTCCTTGAGACCCCTTCCAAGACATACTGTTAAAAAAGCAAAGCATTAATCAGGAAGAAACTTCTCATTACCGTCATTTGTACTTGGGTTAGAAAACATGCCAACTGGGCCAAAAGAAAATCTAACATGTCCACCGTCTTGTTATGCAAGGAACCTGTGTGCTTAGACTTAGGGGACAATTTGAGCCTTGTTTTGACATTAAAAAAAATTAGGTAATTCACAGGACCATAAAATCAGAGATTTAAATCTATAAGGGACCTTGGAGATCATCTAGTCAACCCCCCTCATTTTAAAAGTAGAAAAACTAAAGTTCAGAAAGCTGAACTCATTTGGCATGGGTCAAACAAGAAGTAAGTGGCAGGGGTGGCATTTCAACCCAGGCTCTCTGACTCCAAGTCCATTGTTCTTCACACTGATCCACACTGCCTCTAACTTCATACACACAGAGAATTCCCCAGTACAAAAAAATCCCTCTACCAACATGTATCAGCAACTTTTATGACTTATAATCTTAAAGAGTTGTTTGGGGCATAGAGATGTTGTGATTGGCTGGGGGTCACACAGCCAGTATGTGTCAGAGGCAAGATTTGAACTGGGGTTATTCTGAGTCAAAGACTGGCTCTCTACCCACTAGACAGCCCTGCCTCTCATATATCTAAGAAGAGTGAAGAGCTGGAGGCATGTTCATAGCCTCCGCTCTTTTTCTTCCAAAACCCTTAACTTTCTCACTTCTTTCTTCTCTACGTTCACCATCTTGGATTTGACCATCTCTCTTTTTGTGCACTCAACTTGGACTGCCATACTACGATCTGGCACCAACTTCCTAGCCAAGAAAGTCCATAAAGAGATGAGCTGTAAAGGAGACCCAAAAAAATGCTGAAGAAAATAACACCTTGAAAAATAGGCTCACTCAATTGGCAAAAGAGGTTCAAAAAGCCAATGAGGAGAAGAATGCTTTCAAAAGCAGAATTAGCCAAATGGAAAAAGAGCTTCAAAAGCTCACTGAAGAAAATAGTTCTCTCAAGATTAGAATGGAACAGATGGAGGTTAATGACTTTATGAGAAACCAAGAAATCACAAAACAAAACCAAAAGAATGAAAAAGAGAATGTGAAATATCTCATTGGAAAAACAACTGACCTGGAAAATAGATCCAGGAGAAACAATTTAAAAATTATGGGACTACCTGAAAGCCAGGATCAAAAACAAAGCCTAGACACCATCTTTCATGAAATTATCAAGGAAAACTGTCCTGATATTCTAGAACCAGAGGGCAAAATAAGTATTGAAGGAATCCATTGATCACCACCTGAAAGAGATCCAAAAAGAGAAACTCCTAGGAACATTCTGGCCACATTCCAGAATTCCAAGGTCAAGGAGAAAATATTGCAAGCAGCTAGAAAGAAACAATTCCATTATTGTGGAAATACAATCAGGATAACACAAGATCTAACAGCTTCTACATTAAGGGATTGAAGGGTGTGGAATAGGATATTCCAGAAGTCAAAGGAACTAGGACTCAAACCAAGAATCACCTACCCAGCAAAACTGAGTATAATACTTCAGGGGAAAATATGGTCTTTCAATGAAACAGAGGACTTTCAAGCATTCTTGATGAAAAGACTAGAACTGAAAAGAAAATTTGACTTTCAAACACAAGAATGAGAAGAAGCATGAAAAAGTAAATAGCAAAGGGAAGTCATAAGGGACTTACCAAAGGTGAACTGTTTGCATTCCTACATGGAAAGACAATATTTGTAACTCTTGAAACTTTTCAGTATCTGGGTAGTTGGTGGAACCACACACACACATACACACATGCACATGCACACACATACATGTACACATGTGCGCGCACACACATGCATGCACACACAGAGACAGAGAGCACAGAGTGAATTGAATAGGATTGGACCATATCTTAAAAGAAATTAAGGTAAATGGTGAGAGAGAAATGTAGTGGGAGGAGAGAGGGTGAAATGGAATGGGGTAAATTATATCTCATTCAAGAGGCAAGCAGGAGACTTTTTAGTGGAGGGAAAAAGAGGAGAGCTGAGAAAAAAACATGAAGTTTACCCTCATCACATTCAACTAAAGGAAGGAATAAAATGCACACTCATTTTGGTATGAAAACCTATCTTACAATACAGGAAAGTGGGGGAGAAGGAGATAAGCAGGGTGGGGGGGATGATGGAAGGGAGGGCAATGGGAGGAGGGAGCAATTTGAAGTCAACACTCAGGGAGGGACAGGATCAAAAGAGAGAATAGAAACAGTGGGGGGCAGGATAGGATGGAGGGAAATACAATTAGTCTTACACAACACGACTATTATCAAAGTCATTTGCAAAACTACACAGATATGGCTATATTGAATTGCCTGCCTTCCCAAAGGGAGTGGGTGGGGAGGGAGGGATGGGGAGAATTTGGAACTCAAAGTATTAGGAACAACTGTCGAGTGTTATTGTTGTTGCTACTAGGATACAAGAAATACAATCAATGGGGAATAGAAAGTCATCTGGTCCTACAGGACAAAAGAGAAGATGGGGACAAGAGAAGGGAGGGAGGATTGAAGAGAGGGCAGATTGGTGATAGGGAAAATTAGAATGCTCAGTGTATTGGGGTGGGGGGAAGGGACAAATGGGGAGCAAATTTGGAACCCAAAATTTTGTGAAAATGAATGTAAAAAGTTAAAATAAATAAATTTTTTAAAAAAAGAGAGATGAGCTGCTTTAAGGGGAAATAAGCATGAGATGCTTATGGAATAGTAAAAAGATGATGGAATCAGGAGAGACCTGGGTTTGGACCTTAGTTCTTGCACTGACCAGCTACATAATTCTGAGCTGGTCACTTCACTTCTCTGAAAGATGAAGAGCAGAATTCTCATGTATAATAATGTCAAGACTTCCAAGATTTATGATCTCACTAGTGGCTGAAACTGAGATCACTTTACAACTTAGAAATTAGATGTCCTTTAAGGTTCTTTCCAGCTCAGAATTAGTGATCTCACGAACTTTCCCATTACTATAGGTTTATAGCTTATACCACTGATGGATCACCATTAGGGCTTGCTTTCCCTTTCTCTCTGTCTCTGTCTCTTTCTTTGTCTTTCTCTGTCTCTCTGTCTCTCTGTCTGTCTGTCTGTCTCTCTCTCTCTTTCTCTGTCTCTCTCCTACACATGTGAAAGGGTTGACAATTGAAAGTTTAAGAAAAAAAGTCTCTCTAGACATATGTAGACAGAACAGCAAAGGAAAGGCTGTGACAATAGAAAAGGAAGAAGAGAAAGAAAAAAGAAAAATAATACTAGCAAGAAAAAGGGCTAGCTAATCAATAAGGAGGCTGTAATTAATGAGATCTCTGGAATGACTGAAGTGCCACTGATCTCATTCTTTACAGCTGCCTTCAGTGAGAAAAATGGAAAAGATAAATCAGGAATCTGGAATCATTACCAGACTATACCTATCTACTCAACACACTAATTGACCTTCAAGAGGGACTTGGAAAATCAGACCGTAAACACATCCAGAGATTAAGGAACTGATAATCCCAAGAGCAGTCCTGATAGTCACTCATGATCCCCATACTAGTCCATGAAAAGAAATTAGGCTGGAACCACTTGAAATCAGGCTGCAGGAAAGCAAGAATTGGAATCAGAATGTGAATGACATTAGCCTTCTTCAGGATAGGAATGGAGTCCAGAACAAAGGAGGTGATAGCTCCTTGGTCAGATCATATCTGGAGGACTATGGGTTGGGAAGGATATCAGTAAGGTAAAGGACATCCAGAGGAAGTCAATGGTAGCAAGGTAGCATAGGAACTAGAACCCTGGCCTTGGAGTTTTGAGTTCAAATCCAGTCCCTGAAACTATCTGTGTGATGTTGGGTAAATCACTTAATCTCTGTGTGCCTCAGATTAATCATTTTAAAATGGGGGAGGGAGGTTGAACTCTATGGCCTCTAACGTCCCTTTCAGATCTAAATCTATGATCCTTTAGATGAGGAGGGTAAAGGGCTTAGGTTCATGGAAGGTACTAATACAGAGGAAGTTCTCAGTAATGCTTGTTGACTGACTAACTGACTGGAATGTTTATCCTGGAGAAGAGAGGATTTAGAGGAGAATATGATAGCTGTCTGTAAGTATCTGAAGTGTTGTCATGTGAGAGAGAGATTAGACTTGTTCTGTTTGATTCTCCAAAGGAAAAACTAGGAAGGAGTGATGGGTGGAAGTCACAGAGAAGCAGATTGAGGATCCATGTCAGCTAAAACTCTGCAATGAGAGTTGTCCAAGACGAGAATGGGTTGCCTTGAGAGGCAGTGGGTTTCCCTTTATTGGAGGTCTTCAAGTAAAGGCTGGATGACCTCTTCTCTTCCTGAGAAATCTCCCCAGCACAGACCATTAAGTCAGCTGGGGGGACTTCCAGAGATCCCTTCCTACACACCAAGTAAACACCAACCTTAGACCAGGCTGGGGTTGGAATAGCAACATCCATGAAAGAGTAATGCTACCAAAATCAAACAAAAGATTCACAGATAGCAATGCCTTCTTACCTCCACAACTTAGAATGCCTGGCTTTCTTTCAGGCTCAGCTCAGGAGCTATCTATTTGTATAACCCAACTGTAACTAGATGGCATCTTCCCAGCAAAATAAAAGCTCCCCAACACCTATCTTGGTGTCTTGTGATTCAGTTTAATTCAACAAGTGTTTATGGAGGCTCCCACTATGTGACAGACATTTCTATAGGCACAGGGCACATAATGGGATGGGAGGGATATCAAGGAGCAACATTCAACTGAAGGGTAGGGGTGGATTCAGCCAATTCACAGATTAGTAAATGCAGCATACAGGGAGCTAGTCAAGTCAACTAGCTTACATTTAGCACTTACCATGAGTCAGGCATTATGTTAAATGCTGGGGATACAAAGAGAAATAAAAATAACCCTCAACCTCAAGAAGCTCACAGTCTAATAGAGGGATATATCACATAACCAACCACGTGTTTTGTTGGGTCATTTCAGTGTCTGACCTTCTGTGACCCCATTTGTGGTTTTCCTGGTAAAAAATACTAGAGTAGTTTGTCAGTACCTTCTCCAGCTCATGGAGGAAGCTAAGGCAAACATGGTAGTGATTTGGCCACCGTCACACAGCTAGTAAGTGTCTGAGGTCAGATTTGAACTCAGGAAGATGAGACTTCCTGATTCTAAGCTGAACATTTTATCCACTATGTCACATACCTGCCCTCAACCAACTATGTACAAACAAAATATAGAGTTGAATTAGAGAAAAATCTCAGAAGGAAAGCTCTGACGTTAAGGACTGGGAAAGGCTTCTTATAGAACGTGAGGTTGTGTTTGAGGCTTGAAGGAATCCAGGGAAGTTGGGAGATAGAGATAAATAAAGAATTCCAAGCAAGAGATACAGAAAGTGAAAATGTACAAAGCCCAGAAATGAAGAGTCTTGTAAAAGAAACAGAAAGAAAACCAGTGTCACTGAAATGGAGACTGCACAATCTCATATATGGAGATGAATAAGGTAAATACCTTGTGATTTCACTGGTTTAGGGAACTCCCTCTACCAATGAAAGGTGGGCACCTTCTCTAAAACTTGGAGACTTATTGAGTTACCCAGAATGCTCCCAAGTTAAACAATTTACCCACTTGGGACCACTATGAGCCAGAGGCAGGAATTGAATCCATATCTTGCTGGCTTCGAGATGTACCTGCTATCAAGTGTGCAACACTACCTCTCAAATATAAGCTATATTCAAAGTAAATATAATTTTAGGGATCACTCAAAACTGGGGAGAATCAAGAAAAAGGGATCTTATGGAAGTACTCCCTGATAGTGCATTATGATGGGCATTCATGCTCAGGTGTGGATTAACATGGATACTTCAAGTTGGGGGCCATTCTAACTCTGATATTCTAAGATTTGGTGATCTGATCCAACTCCTTCATTTTTCCACTGAGGAAGCTAAGGTCTGGAGGAGGAAATACCATGGACAAGTCTGGGAATTATATAGGATACAGACCCACGGACAAGGTCAAACAGTCATGCCTGATCTAGAATTTAAATCCAAGTCTCCTGATTCCCAATCCACAACTCTTTAATTTACACTACAGCTTTCTCTCCTTACATGAATCAACCTTCATCAAAGAGAAACCTCTTCCTATTCAGCTCCAAATCTGTCTCACTTCTAACCCTGTCTCCTTCAAGCAAGCCATTTGGGCAACAGTAAACAACTCAGTGAGGTGTCAGGCTGGAGATGATTACTGAGGGCCAACAGTACTTTTGAGTTTACCTACAAATCAATCAATCAGTAAGCACCTCTTTAGTGCCTACTATGTGTCAGCACTATGCTAAGTCCTGGAAATAACCTTCAGGGACTGAGAATTAGACTTACAGACTAAAATTCAATAGAGTCTAGCACATAGATCTAAACATAGAGTTTAGATCTGGGGGGGCTCAGAACAAAAAGTCTCCAAGTTTGGTAGGGACTTAAGAGTATGGTACATCAGAGTATAGAAAGTTCTTAAAACACAGAGTGTCAGATGGAGGAAAAACATTTTTGTTGTGGTTATTTAGTCACCTTTCACCCTTGTCTGATTCTTCTTGACCTCATTTAGGGTTTTCTTGGCAGAGATACTGGAGTGATTTGCTATTTCTTTTTCCAGTTCATTTTACTAAGTCAAATAGGGGTATGAGGATGAGGAAACTAAGTCAAATAGGGGTAAGTGATTTATCCAGGGTCACACAGCTACTAAGTGTCTGAGGCTGGATTTGAATTTAGGAAGGTAAGTCTTCCTGACTCGAGGGTAGGCACTCTATCCACTGTGCCACCTGACTGGGCAGGAAGGGTTTTAGAAAATAGAATTTCAAAGCCAGAAATATCCTTAGAACATGAAATCCCAGAGGATCTTAGAGGATCTTAGAACACAGAACATGAGAGCTGAGAAGACTCTTAAAAGAGAGGATGTTAGCAATAGGGTGGGGAGAGAGGACTTAGAACAGAACACCTTAGAGCAGAACTTCAAAGTTGAAAAGGACATTAGTGATTGCACAATGTAACCTCTTCCCTTTATAGATGAGGGAACAGAAACCCAGAGTGGGTCAGTGAATTACTTAAGATGACAGAGAAAACTCAGTTGAGGAACTCATCAGTTCAGTTATAACTGAATCTGTCTGTTTTGAAAAAGGCAGAGCCAAAAAAATGGAGAGGAATTGCAAATGGGTGCCAATCTTCAAATATGGTGAGCAGTATAAGGTTGGAAATCACCATCTGGTGAAGTCAACACTTCCTCCAAGATGGGGCTGCTGGGGGAGAGACAAGAACACAGAGATCCAGCTACTAACAAGATCGTGAACAATACAGCTGACGAAGAAGAAAAGCCAGGGCCAGATTCGCTTAGTAGCTTGTTTCAGTGAAAATTACAAAATTAGAAAATGCAGGCTTCATAGTGGGATATATTTGGATTTTAACAAAATTCATACACTGACTCACAGAATTTTGCTTTCCTGATGATTTCAAATTAGCTCAAATCAGAACAGGAGCTTGTGGGTTGAAAATTTGCTGGAGGCATCATGAGGCAATTCAGGATTCTCAAAGGGTCCCAGAGGCAGGTGGAAGATTCCTATGAAACCAAATTATATCCTTCCACACTTAATGTCATAATCATCTGATTATTTCCCATCCAATGCAGTCCAATCCCATAAATACTTACTATGTGTTTTTTCCCCAAATTATCTGCCTAATGACTCCAGAAGATGAACTTCTAAGAGTTGATAGCTACAACATTTACCATATATTACCTGAGTTTTCACTACTTTTCCCCTGAATTCTGTATGTATTTGTAGGAGAATATGTCACAGATTTTTGGAGAATAATGTTTTGTACCAATTGTTCTTACCATACCACCTTAGTAAATATCCCTTCCTTAAAGCTAATTTAGTCCAGCTGTCTAGTTGATATCAACTGATTATGAGGGTGGAGGGAGCATACCAATAGGGGCTCATCAGTTTTAGCAGTATATGACCACCTTCAGTCCTTCAGGGCTACCCCTACATCCCTAAAGGGTAATGGAATGCCAACCCTCTGAGGGTTTGGGATACTAGCCCCAGGTCCTAGGGACTTAGAGTTAGAAGGAACCTCAGAAGCTATGTATTTTTCGGGTGAAGAAAGAAGACTGAGACAGATTGAGTCACTTGTTCAGGTCATTGAAATAGTTAAGTGGCTGAGGTTGGATTTGAACCTGTCTTCCTGTCTACAAGTCCAGCACTGAAGCATGCCTGTCCAATTCCTTTCTCCTCTTAGCTAAACATCACTAGTTATTTGCAAGGCATAGTCTCCAGTCCCCTCCCCAATCTGTTTACCCATCTCTGAGTACTCTTCAGTGTGTCAACGAACACCCTAAAATGCAGTTCCCAGAACTGATTTATTTCTCCAGCTTCAAAACTGTAGCATATTTATAGGATAGGCATGCTTTTGTGTGTCATGGACCCCTTTGGCGATCTAGTAAAGTCTACAGACCCCTTCTCAGAACAGTATGGGTTGCCTGAATATATTGGAAGGAAATGCTAAATTTCAGTGGGAGTAATTTTTTTTCCCATCTAAGTTCACAGATTCTATGAAATCTAACTAAGGACTCATAGGGAATCTATGGACTCCAGACAAGAACCCTTGCTGTAGTGAAAGACTGCCCTCTCTAGGTTTCCAGATTGTCGTTCTAGTTCTTCATCCTTCCTTCTCAAAGCTGACCAATAACTTCAAGAGAGGGATGTCTTGACTTGCGTTTTCAGGGAAACGAGTCAGGGACAGCTGGATGGGACAGAGGGTAGAATGCTGTTTTGGGAGTCAGGAAGTGCTGGTCACAAATCCAGCCTCAAACTCTTAGTAACTCTATGACCCTGGGTAAGTCATTTAACCTCTGCCTGCCTCAGTTTCCTCATTCATAAAAGGGAGATAATAATAGCACCTCTCTCCCAGGGTTTTTCTGAAGATCCGATCCCTTAACACTTGTAAATAGCTTTGCAAACCTTAAAGCACAATAGGAATGTTAACTGGTGTTATTTTAAGTCTTCTCTGGAAGGGCTTTGTGCGATTTCCAGCTGATAAGCTCTATCCCAAGGCCAAGGACAGGCCACTGTAGTTGGATCAAGTACAAAATGCAAGGGGGAGGGGATGAAGGAGGAGAGTGAAAATAAACAGCCTTGAACATGCAAGGAAGTCACTCTCCATCAGCTGTCATCCCAGAAAAGATACGGGCCAGGAAGCTCCATAGGGTACTCGGGGAAACATGAAAGGCACAAATGCCAAGCTGAAGGATACATTATTAATCAATTGTCAGGCAGAGGCAGAGTTTGCATGGGAGGAGTGTCCGCTCTGAGAAATATGGACTGTCAGGTGTGAAACTCTTAGGAGCCTTGCTGATGTGTGTTACCTTGAAAAATACCCATTTTATAGCAAAATAAATAACGGGGAAAAGTCTGACATCTATCCCTTAATCACTCTTCACGGCCTCCTTGGGAAGGGGAAGTTAATGGAGGAGTCAGTGATGCCACAGCTTTTGTGAGTCTCATTACTATCGCATTTAAAGGGTCTCCTCTTCCCATCCCCTCAACCCCCTCCCCCTTCCACTCCCACCACAGCTCTGACTCTGGGGAGATGGTGTGCCCATAGCCCCAGCCGCCATGCTGAGCGACATGCTGAGAGCGCCATACCCGCTTTGGCAGCAGCCCTCAGTCTGGTCCAAATGCTTAATGTCCCCAAGCTGGGTCTCTGTAAACTCAGGGTGCCTGTCAGGGAGTGGAAACAAAATCAAATGTGGCTAAAACTCCAGTGATTTAAACTGGATGATGGCAAGGGGATGTTATCAGTGGCTGTGGAGGGAAGCTGGAGCTAACCCAAGGCAAAGTAGACAAATTTTCCCTCTGGTCTAATCCCACCCCCGCACCCCCCAGCCTTACCCACTGCCAAGACCCTAGGAACCTAATGTTGTCTCCTGGGTCAACAGAGCCCTTATTCAGACACTATTCAAACAGCCTCCAAACAAAACCCTAAGCTCTAGGCATTTTCTGACTGTCCACTTTCCTCACCATCACTATCAAAACTTACCTGTCCTATTCGTCATTCCCTCCGAGCCCAGAAGTCTGATAAAGAGATAATAATACTGTATTATAATAAATAATGATAAACGATAATTAATAAGAAGAACTGTCATTTCTATGAACTTGCAATTTATAATGCCTATTTCTCACACTAATGTGAGGCACAGAGTATAAGAATTATTATTTTCATTTGCTGTTTAAATTTATTCTAAGCTTAATAACCATCCACAAACACAAACATTCATATATACAAATAAGAATAACAAATGATTTCATATAAAACCAATAAGCTGTGTTATTTACAGGTTTCTTAATTCAATTCAATTTGACAAACATTTATTAAGCACCTAATATAGTCAACACTGTGTGTAAAGACTTGAGATAAAAATTGATCAAAAATGAAGCCTTTATCAAGCACCTGCTATGTTCAACATCCTGCATTAAATGTTTGGGATAAAAATGAATTGATAATGAACAAGCATTTATTAAGCACCTCTTAGATTCAACACCCTGTGCTAAGAGCTCGAGATAAAGTTCAAGATAATTAATGAGCATTTGTAAGCAACTATTTCCATCACCATCCTGTGCCTAAATGTTTGGGATAGAAAATAGTAGACAACCACAAGCATTTATTAAGCATATACTATTTCCAATACCCTATGCTAAGTGCTTGGGATAAAATGCAAGATAATAAGCATTTTTTATACACCTACTATATTCAACATCCTGTGCTAAAAGGCTTAGGATAAAAATCAATTGATAACCAGCAAGCTTGTACTAAGCACCTATGATGTGCCAAGAACTATGTCAGGTACTAGGGATGTCAAAGCAAAAATAAATGGAAAAATTCTCTAATCAATCCATATGCATTTATTGAGGTATTTAACCAATGATTTGTAAGACTGAATTAAACTTAACCTCTCTGAGAGGACCTCAGTTTTCTTCATCTGCAAAGTGGGAATGAAAATTCTGTTCCACATACCTCCTAGAGTTATTATGAAGGTGAAATAAGATGTCCTATGCAAAATTGCAGAAATAAAGTAGCCTAGTTAGAAGAAAAAATGTTAGGGTTCAATTATGCCAGGATAAGAAATTTGTTGATTCATCCATCAGTTAGCAATTATTAAACACCTGCAGTGTGCCGGGAGCTGTCCTTGGGTCCTAGGTAATGGAGAGGTGAAGACAGAAATGAAACTATCCTAAACTCTAAGGAGCTTCCTTTCCAAGTAGGTAGAAAAAGACACAAAACATAAAACCAAACCAAACCGTGAAGGAAGATTAGGATTGTAAGTGACAGATGTGAGGAGAGAGGGCATCCCAGGCAAGAGGGACAGCTTGGGCTAAAGAATGCAGGAGGGAAAAAGAATCTCAAATTCAGGCAATAACTGGTAGGTTAGTTGGGCTACAATTTTGGTGATTAATTATTTCACTGAAATAATTCTTTGAACACCTCCTCTGTTTAACATGAAAAGAAAAGACTAGGGGGTAGAGGAGAAGGGATAATGGAGAGGTAATCCTGAGGTTCCTATTCAGGTTTGGACTGAATTAAACACCCTCTGAAGTGTCTTCCAGTTCTGAGACATGACAATTCTGTGATCATGAACCAAAAACTGAGGATGGAAAAGGAAAGGAATCAAGGGGACTCATCTGTCCTAGACCTGGTAAGCTTAGCCGTAGCCCTCTGCAGCGATGGCTTCCTCTCCCCCCTCTTTCAAGTTCCTCATCATTGGGATTTTTTCATGCCTTTCAACAAGGAAGAAAAATGACTAGGGTTCTGCTCTCTGGCATGGTGGACAGGTCAGGCTAGCACCTACCCAAGAAGAATCTCACTGGTTCTTGTTACCATGCCAACTCAGGGGACTCATCTAAATCATGATAACCATTTCCCATCAGTCATTCTGTGTCCTTTGCTGTCTGGTTGGGGAGCAAAAGACCAGCTCCTTCTTCCAAACTTTCAGGTGCTTTTCCTAGCATGCAGAACATGGCTCTCACCAAAAAGAAATGAACCTTCCAATCCTGGAGACCTGAGATCTGAGCTTCAAACTTGCCTCCTCTCCCCAAAGGACTTGAGAAACACAATGAAGGTCAAGAGGCAGTAGAGTATGGAGGGAACAATATTGACTTTGAAATCATAAGCCCCAGTTTGGGGACATGGCTCCTCTATTGGCTGCACAAGTTTCACAGGCTTTTATAGGGCTAGGAGAGGCAAGAGATGCTTGAAAAAAAAACTCCAGAATGCTCAGACAACAATGTGACATGATGTAACAGAAAGAATGCTAGCTTTGGGATCAGATATCAGATCCTACTTCAACTGCTTACTAGCTGTGTGACCTTGAGCAAATTAATTAACTTTCCTAGCCCTTTGTTTTCATATGGCTGCTTAGGCATGATTGTAGATCAGTGGAGGGAATGATTCATTGTCTGCCTACGTAAGGGGCAGGATTGTCAAGGGAACTGAAGAGAGGAGACATGTTCATCTTTCCTGATTCAAGACAGAAATACAGGTGGTTCAAGACTCTCTTTGGGGAGGAGCCATGGAAAGAGAAAAAAGAATATGAGACCTGGCAAACATGGAGGGGAACCAGTGCCCTGATGAGTCCCTGATGTCTAGCCTGCCAACCTAGAGACTTGGGGAAATTTTACTTTGGGTACAACTGGGGCTCCTCTCATGAGATTTAATTTCCCATGAGATACCTCATTCATCCATGTGTATTTTCAGGCACAATCTAATCTATTGAATTTCTCCAATTTCTATTTGGTGGGAGGAAGTCAAGCCTTTGCAGATGAACTTGGGTAGCCTTCCTCTGCAAAGGACAGCAATCAGGGAAGTAGTAGCTTTGTTGCTTCTAAACTTGAAAAAATCACATCTTTAGACCAGTCATATGGAGGAGGGGAGGCAGATAGATATAATTCCAGTCCAATATTCCCCCTTTCTCAGAGCAGCCAGTCTCTTGGCCCTTGTACTGGGCAAACTCTCCCTTGGAGAGAGGTGGGAAAAATTTCAGAGACATCTATCATGTTACTAGGGCAACACATTTTTGCAATAAAATAATAATAGCTAGTATTTATATAGTAGCAACTAGGTGGCACAGTGGATAGCATGGCAGGCCTAGAGTCAGGAAGACCTGTAGCTCAAATCTGGTCTCAGGCACATACTAGCTGTGTGACCCAGGCAAGTCATTTAGCCCTGTTTGCCTCAGTTGTAAAATGAGCTGGAGAAGAAAACAGAAAATCCCTCCAACTATTTTTGTCAAGAAATGCTTCCCCCAAAAAATAGCAAATTTCTCTAATATTTTTGCCAAGAAAATCCTAAATGCAGTCGAAAAGTTAGATATGATCGAACAACTGTGAACATACAGTGCTTTAAGGTTTGCAAAGGCTTTTATGTATGTTATCTCATTTGATTTGCACAACAGTGTTGTGAATGGTCTTATTTTACAGATAAGGACACTGAGGCTGAGAGAGAATGCCCAGGGGTATACCAGCAAGTGTCTGGGACAGAATTTGAATTTAGATGTCCCTGAATTCAAGTCCAACTTTTCTTTCCTTGTACCACCTAGATGCCCAAATTTGGTCCAAGGCCAAAGGTGGATTCACATCCCACTTACCAGTCCCTCACCAGATATGGGACCCTGGACAAGTCACAAGCAGCTAGGCACATAAATGACCTGTCCAAGGTCACACAGATGTCAGAGACAGCAGCAGGATTTGAACTCAAATTCTGGGACTTCCCTTTCCAGCCACGAACTGAGATCTCCTTGGAGCATGGGGATGTCCCAAGGTAGAAGGACAGATTGTAATCATACCATTAATAATTGAAAACTCCCCAAGCCCAAGGAGGCCCACTGAACCTCTGAAACAATGGTTACCCAAGGACAAGGCAGGGCTGCCAGCAGTGAGGGTTTGATGGATGGAGAAGTGTCTGTTTTAATTGTTCATTACATCAACTAATCATCCAGCGTTCATCCATCAAAGCAGCACAAAAGTGGAAAAAATTACAGGATTCAGACTTGGAAACCTGGGGTCTGGTTCTGGATCCTTCTTTACTATGTACCCTTACACAGATCACTTCATCTCTGATCCTCAGTTTCCTTATCTGTTTAAAAATATATATATAAATGATGACAATTAGCACAGATGTGGCACTTTAAGATTTGCAAAACAGAGGGGAAGCTAGGTGGTTCAGGGGATAGAGCACCAGCTTTGGAATCAGAAGGACCCAAGTTAAAATCTAGCCCCAGACTCTTAACACTTACCAGTTAGGTGACCCTGGGCTTGTCACTTAACCCTTATTGCCTTGGGGAACAAAAAGATTTGAAAAGTATTTTATAGCCATTATCTCATTTTGTTCTCACATCTACCCTACCCATTTTACAAATGAGAAAACTGAGAAAGGCAGAGGTTAAGTGACTTGCCCAGGGTTACGCAGCAAATGTCTGAGTCTGAATTTGAACTCAGATTTTCCTGACTCCAGGCCAGGTGCACTAAGGCACCACTCTAGCTGCTTAGATGTTTGTACATAGTTGTAGAAGATGTGATTTGAGTAGACTCTTGAAGGAAGGGAGGAGGCTGAGAATTGGGAGAGAATTCCAGGTATGAGAGACAACAAGTGAAAAGTCTCTAAGTCTGAAGATGGAGGGCCAAGTATGAGGAAGAAACAAGAGGCTGGTGTCACTGTATCATAGAGTACTTGGAGGAGAAAGAAATGTAAGAAAACTAGTAAGTTAGGGAGGGATAGGCTTGTGAAAACCTTTAAAAGAATAACAGGAGAGTTTATATTTAATCCTGGAGGTAATAGGCAAATAGGTGGTATGTAGGAGAGGGTGCTGAATCCGGAATCAGGACAATCTGAATTCAAATCATGCTTCCAGATGTTGACTTGCTGTATGACTGAACAAAATTACTCAGCCTCAGTTTCCTTCCCTGTAAAATGGAAATAATAATAACAAGGGTGCTGTGGGAGTATTATAAACCTCAAAGGGTTGCTTAAATGTTAGATGTTACTAATAGAAAACTGCTGTTGTCTATTGAATGGGGAGGGGGTGTTTAACATGCTCAAAATTTCAATTTAGAAGGACGTTTTTGGTAGCTGAGTGAAGGATGGGCTAGAGTAGCAAGCATTCAAAAGAGTCCAGGCAGAAGATGATGGTGGTGGAGAAGAGAGGATATATGATAATAATATTTGGAAGGTAGAAAAAGCAGGGCTTTACAAAAGATTGGACTGTGGGGTGAATGAAAAAGAGGAGTCCCAGTGGACACCTTAGTTTCAAGCCTTGGTGACAGGGATGATGGTGATGTCTTCAATAGTGAAAGGAAAGTTCAGTAGAAGGGAGGATTGAGATTTCATTTTGAGATTGCTGGGTTTGAAGCATCTATGGATCATCAGGTTTGAGATGTAGGTAAGTAGAAATGGGAGACTTGAGGTCAAGAAAGAGGTGAGGGCTGGATTAATAGATCTGAGAATCATCTTCTTAGAGATCATCATTTAAACCCTGGAAGCTGATGAGACCACCTGTCAAGTCACAGTCAAATGCTGCCTCCTTCAAGAGCCCTTCCCAAAGCAGTAATAACCTCCCCTCCTCAGACCTTGCATAGTGCTTAGTACCTAGTGGGCACTTAATAAATGTCAACTGATTGACTGTTACGAGGTAATTGTTGTGTTCATCCTTCATTGCCAAAGAAGACCATGCCATCATAGAAATGATGACATGACATGGACTTGACTTTGTTTTGAGTGAGGGAGGGCTGTGCAGGTCACCAGCCTCACTTCTCCTCCAGAGCCATCAGAATCCAGTGACCAGATATTCATCAGGATGACTGAAGATGACCCAGGATGCACTGGGAGACCTTAGGCCGTTTAGGCTAAGGTCTTTGTAGGCACTCACTTAGGTTGAGGCAACACCCATTTATTGAATGGGCTAAACAGACTAAGTAAGACAGAAGTGAAAGACCTCCCTCAACTCACACAAACTGGAGATACCAGAAGGGAATCCAGATCTTCTGGCTCTCCGTCCAGGGTTCTTTTCCCACTTGACCTTTTCTTTTTTAAAAGCCCCTTAAGAACTTAAATATCTACCTCCACTGCCTAGCAGTTTCTAGCATGTCAATGCATGCTGAAAGATAAATAACTGAGGACATCTTATGAACAAGTAGCATCAAATCAAGATCCAGAGATCTGTAAGATCCTTCCTCTAAGGTTATAGTGCCCAATATTAACTGTAAACCACTCCTGACCCGAGAATGAAATATAAGAGCTTCGGGAAATTTACTATTTAGTCTTGACACCAAGTTCTATTTGCCTTGTTCTTGTCTGTCCTGTTGAGAACTAAAGATCTGAGTAGCTAAACACATTGACCCTTCTCCCCTAATCCTCAGCAGGGATATCTTACCAGGTTGAATGAGCAGACAAATACTTTGCTAGCATCAGGATAACATACAACATTATCTTGTGGCTCTGAAGTAGGGTTACCAAGGGCTAAGAAGAAACCAAAATAATAAAAAAAATGCTAAAAAATCAAACCATTCCTGGGGTCCCTATGCCAACTTCCTTGCCTTAGAACATGATTCAAGTTTGATTTTAAAACATAAATGGATATTTCAAATATGGCTCCCTGAAAACACCAAGCATAATGTCCTTGAGTAGGAGACCTCTGAGCATAAGCAAATTCATTCATATATCCAGAAAAAACCCCACACGAACAAATATGCAGATTTACATGCATATGAACAGAAAGCAAAACGTATAACTACCTATACTGAAATGTGACAAAAAAGCAATAATCACCAAAATCTTAGTATCTTTGCCAAGAAAACCCCAAATGGGGTCACAAAGAGTCAAATGTGGGAGGCAATATTGCATAGAGGAAAAAGGAGTGGGTCCCATAATATTTACCTTACAGGTAGATGAGAATTAAATGAGATCCCATCAGGAAAGAATGCTCATGACCAGGACAGCAGGTGTAAGGTGCTTCCCTTACTCAAGAAATGTACTACGAAGAGTAAGAGCACTAGCTAAAAAATTGAAAGTCCTTCATTTAAATTCCACCTCTGATATTTTACTAAGTGACCCAAGTCACCTCAGTTTCTTCATCTGTAAAATGAAAGGGTTGGAAGTGATGTCCCCTAAGGTTCCTTCCTGATCTAGAATCTATGATCCTGTGTTCTTTAGGGCTAAGTATGATACTAGGCTCTAGGTAGAAATCATACTGATAAGTATTTATTACATGTGCACTGTGCTAGGAATTGCAGAGTTCAGATCAGATGTGACTCCTGTCCTCATGGAACTTATGGTCTGGTCAAAGTTTAAAATATAAAGACAAATAAAATAATACCCAACACTACATACAGTATTCTCAAAAATAACAAAGTACTCTACTATATTGCATTTAAAACACAAATATAGTTCTAGAATCTGCTGATTCCTAGAGGTCTTTTTCCTCCTCTTTAAAATGATGGCTGGCCTCTAAGGTCCCTTCCTGCCCTGAATCTATAATTCCATAATTCTGCATGTTTCATGCTTTCATATGGTGAGTTGGTGGTCTCAGGAGGCTGGCAGAATCGGGAGTGGGGGACAGAAAGGATATATATATATATATGTATGTATGTAACCTGGCTTTCTAGATGGTTGCTCTAGTCCTAGGGAGTGAGAAAATGCTCCCAAATGTACCTACATCATTTATATCATTTCTATTTCTTCCATAAGTATTACATATAAGCATATCATGACTATGAAGAGGCTTGGGGATGAGCAAGGCCCTTCCTGCTTTTGTCTCACAGATTTCAATCAAAGAGATCAGAAAACCCTGAAAGCATCTCTTTGGGAGTAATTGAATCGAGTGTTCCTATTCCTTTTCTTTGCTTTCTCTGTCTGTTCCAGGAGTACTATAGAGGGCAAACAGATGAGCTGTCCACCAGCTCCCCCAGCTATCTACTCTCTGGGATGTTGGCTGGGGCTAGGAGTAAGAACTATATGGGTGAGGCAGCTGGCACAGAGAAGCAACTGAAGCGACAGTAGCAACCACAGTGGAGACAAAGATCAACAGGGGCAATCAGAAGCAATTACAATGCCAGCATCTGGTCCCCAGGTCCCAGTAGGAAAAAAGTGGACCTTGAAATGGCCACAAGGGAGCCCATCAGCACATACTCACTGCACACTGCTGGATATTTGGTGAAATCTGCCAGCCACCAAGCCCCAGACTAGAAACAGGCTGACCCTCCTGAGGGATGAGATTGCTAGAGGCAGGAGGGGTAGAGCCTGAGCAGAGATTGGAGCTGTCCCAACCCCTCCCTTCCCAGCTGTACCCACATGGTGCCCAAATTACTACCAGGCAAGCCAGCCCCTTCTGTATTGAAAATAAAACCAACGGATGTAGTTACGAGAAACTCCAACTGGTTGGGAAGGCTTATGTTGATAAAACAACCAGCTGATGGCACTTTTCACTGTTTAATCAGTTATTCTGACTCTATGAATATGACAATTTTCTTCACTAAATTTCCAGATAGAGATCACAGTGGGAAATCCAAAACAGAACTCAACATCTTTCCCCACTCTATCCTCAACCTATCCTTCTCCTATCCTTCCTCCACATTTTCCTGTTTTCATTGAAGGTACAATTATTCTTCCAGACATTTACACCTCCCAGTCCTCCTCCACCCCCTCTCTTTCCCTCACTTCCCCCCACCCCATGCAATCAGCTACCAACCTTGAGGATTCTTTCTCCCTCTACATCTCACCCTCTTCCTACTGGTTAATATGACCCCAACCAACCTTACCAGGTAGGCAGCCATCCCTACCACTCTTCCTCTATTTGCCACCCCTCTAACTTTCCTAATCACCACTCATCCCTTGATTGACAAGCCTACCACTCTAGCTTAGGGCCTCCTCATCTCTCCCCTGGGCTTTTGCAAGAGCCTTGGTGTCTCCCAGGCTCCATCTTTCTCTCTCCAATCTTTTCTCCATGCTTCTGTCAAAAGCCAAAGTCACTGTTCTTCTCAAGAAACTTTAGTAACTCTCTATTGCCTCTAGGATAAAATGCAAAGTCCTCCATTTGGTATTTAAACACTTTCACAGTTTGATTCCTACCTTCTTTCTCAAGTGAGCAGTCACGACAATCTATTCCCCTATTGCTTCATTCCCAGGGTAGCTAGATAGCACAGTAGATAAAGTGACAGTCCTGGAGGCAGGAAGAGTCTTCTTGAGTTTAAACTGGGCTTCAGACACTTAGCTGTAAGCTCTTCCAGGTCAGGGACTGTTTTTCATCTTATCTTTGCATACCCAATACCTAGTACAGTGCTTTGTACATGGTTGAATTTCAGTAGTGGGAGAGAAGCCCAAAGTTTGTAGGAAGGAACATAGGAAATAAGTTATATGTGCCAGTCCTATACTAAACACTTTATAAATAGATTTCATTTGATCCTCTAACAACCCTGGGAAGTACATATTGTTATTATTTTCAATTTGAAGATGGAGATTAAATGATTGCCCAGGGTCACATAGCTAGTAAGTGCCTTGGGTTGGATTTGAATTCAGGTGTTTCAGACTCCAGACCCAGTCCTTTATTCACTGAACTAACTTAGCTGCTTATGTTTTGTCAACCATTACTGAGTTTGTTCTAAGAAAGACAAAATTAGGCTGCATGTGTATGTTTATTTCTAAAAGCTGGTAGAATATGCATATTAGAGACTTCCATGGGAGATCATTGTGGAAAATGAGCCCAAGGACAGATACACAAAGAGGACCTTATATTTTCAGAGCAATTCCCTCTCATCCCTCCCTCCCTTCCTTGCTTAGGATGCCTGTGTCAGCCAAAATTATAGTCCCCTGTAAAAGCAAGCACCTGACACATCCAGGATGGCTGGCTATCACAGGTTCTTTGATCTACTTTTCTAAAAGAAAAGGCAACTTTTGAGGGGTCAACAATCAGTTAAATCAAGCACATGTATCATTCACTTAGTTCAAGGGAAAAAGTCAGCACCCTGAACTTCTGAGAAAATACAAAGATATAATAATCAACAGACAGGGTTTCTGACTGTCTGATTGTAAGCAGTACATCATAGATCAACAGAAAGATCCAACTTTTGACCATTACATACATACATAGTTACCAGAGAGAGAAGCATCAAATATGGGTTTTCAAAGCTGTGGGGCTCCTTAGTGGCTACCCAGAGTCTCATTTTGGCCAAACAAACACTTTCAAAGAGTAAGTCCCAAAGTAAAACTTCACCTCAGAGTATTTACAGACTTTTCAGGGCCAGAGGGCATCACAACCCTTGAGAACCAGTGCCTCATTAACAAAAGGTGTGGGTCTTTCTACAAATCTCCCCTAATCAAATTCCCCTTAATGATCAAGTCCATTAATGGATGGGGAAGATCTTTAATCTCATTAGCACTACATCTCCATATGTGAGATTCCATATAGTTTTCATAATATATGAAAACAATTTCTTAATTGGATAGATTGTAAATACAGTAAAATAAGAAAATGTCAAGGTGTCAATTGAAATTATAGATCAAGGATGTCTATGTTTCTTTTATCATTAACATGACTATATATGTGTATATACATGTGTGGGTATATATGTATATATATTCATATATACACATATATATATATATATATATATACATACAGCATAACATGTGTCCATAAAATAGTAAGATAAACAAAGTCCCATTATTCAAGATAGTGTCTGGTTCAAAGTGTCCTGCCCTGGACAGTCATAAACAGAAGATTTCTCCTGATCAGCTTTACCTGACCTTGTAGCTGCTGACACAGGAAGGGGCATTTGAGGTTCACTCAGAGAGCAAAGCAAAGCATGTCTGTTATTTCAGTCACACAAAGCATTATGGTAGGTTAAGCTTAGCATGTGCCAAAACAGCTTTCTCCTGATTGGCCAATTCAAGTTTCAAGCCTTTCTCAGGTGATGGGGGTTCAAAAAATGGTTCCTGGTTCATAGGAATTGGAACTGTACACTATGGATGGCAAACATCTGCTTAAGAGGCCAATGTGGTCCACAACATTCCCCAATTCTGCCCCAACCAAATTAAAATGTAATTGGGAAATGTGTAACAAAATCCAATGTTCTATCAACTATACCATGGTGAGGATAATGGATAGATAATAGGCCATAGCTCTACAACCAGCTCTAATGCCTTTTAGTGGACCCTTGGGAAGACAATCCAGCTGTCCAAGTCTTAATTTTTCTCATCCATATGTACTGATGTTGAGTTGGACTACTGGGACCATGCAATGGAGAATGCTCTGTGCTGAATTGCAGTTCCTTGTTCTAGTAACTCAAGGCTTACATTTTAAGATGACAGAATCCTCATGTTGGTTGAGGAGCAAGGAGAAATGTGCCTGGAACATAGTAGGTGCTTAATAAATGTTTTTGTCTATTGACTATATATAAAAAGAGGTAGCAAGTTTCTCCTCTCTTTTCTTCTTCTTCTCTCTCTCTTTCTCTCTCTATCTCTCTTTCTGTCTCTCTTTCTCTCTCTGTCTCTTTCTCTCTATCTCTTTCTCTATCTCTTTCTCTATCTCTCTCTGTCTCTCTGTCTCTCTCTCTCTCTCTCTCTCTCTCTCTCTCTCTCTCTCTCTCTCTATTCCTTTTCAGTTATAGGTTATATCAAGACTGTTTTGAGCTTTTTCTTGAGAGTTGTGTCTATACTAACTCTACCACCCCAACGCCAGCCTCCATGTGACTGTGGGCACTTGGCATCTAAAACACATGACCAGTGTAGGCAAGACTGAGTGAGCCTGGGTTTGAGCTACATCTTTTGTATTTGTTCTTTCCAAAAACAAGGCAAAGGAGTGCTTATCCTCAGCTAAAAAATGGTAAGTTAATTCTACCTCCTTGACTCTTCTCACATCTGTCTCTTTTTCTCCACTGACACAACCAAATCCTAGTTCTGTCCCTCATCACCTCTAGCCTTTTCTCTGGTCTCCCTGCCTCTACTCTGCCTCTCTTTAACTTAACTTCCACAAAGCTGTCACAGTGATTTTTCAAAGCTACAGATCTGATTATGTCATTCCACAGTCAGAGAAGCTGCAATGGCTCTACAAAAAGCCTTTCTTGATCCCCCATAATGCTGGAGCCTTTCCTCCACTGATTTTCTCCAGCTTAGCTGGTCTCTATCTTGCTTGAACAAAACTGTTTTAATTTTATCTTCTCCATTAGACTGTAAGGTTTTTGAGGGCAGGGATTGTCTTTGTATCCCCAGAATTTAACACAGCTTCTAGTATGTAGTAGATGTTTAATATATGTTTATTGACTAAGTGGTTCCCTACTTCTGTTTAGCTTTCAAAGCTGTTGACAACTTGGCTCCCAACCTCCCTCTCCAAACTTGCGGTATATTCCCTTATTTTCCTGCATTCAAGAAACTCTATTTGGCCAAATCGACTTTTTCGTTCTTCACATTTCCATCTCCCATCTTCATACCTTTGCATTGGTTGTCTCGCGTGCCTGAAATATGCTCCCTCCTCACCTTTACTTCATAGCATCTCTTATTTCCTTCAAAACTCATCTCACCTACATTCTCCATGAAAACTTTCCTAATGCTCTCAGCTGATACCACTGTCCCCTTCCAAATTTACTTTGTATTCATTATGTATATATTCTGTATGTGATTATATATTCACATGTGTTGCTTATTAGAATGGAAGCTCCCTAGGGACAGAGACTGTTTACTTTTTTGTCTTTGCATTGTTCAGTTTTGTTAACTCAATTACCCATTGTTCCCAGCCCTGCTTATCACAGTGTTGGGGAAAAGAGACATCAAGTCTGCAGTTTGGGTATCACTGGCTCTTTGTCCCATCAATTTATACCTGCAAATTGACAGCTTCTTGCTACCTTCAGGAGGAACTAAGATTTCTCTTTGCTGAGCTGGACCTACCTGGGTTATCTTCATTACCTATAAAAGCTATCCCAACTTTGAAGCCAATGCTGATCTCCAGCGATCAGCCTGTCAACGAGTTGTCACTTTAATGTACGTATAACAAAACCCTTTCGATTCCCTTTTCTGAGTTTCATCTCATTAATCAGGATGAGAGCTCAAATGAAGAATTTTCCTTTCACCAATGCCCCTAACTCCTAACTCTGGGTCTAGTAGATATTTCATCAGTGCTTATCCATTGGTTGATATAAGTAAGATGCAAAGTACACATGAAGAGAATACAAAGTAATTTGGGGTTCTAAATAGACATTTGTTAAGCAACTACTATGTGCTAGGCACTATGTAAACTCAAAAGATGGGATGGCCAAGTTTGGTTAAATAAGTAAAGGATTTTGAGTCAAAGAACCTGGGTTTAAATTCCAGCATGGCAACTAGATACATGTGTAACTTTGGGCAGGTCTCTGAGTCTTATTTTCCTCACCAATCCATCCCCAAGTATTTCTTTCGCCCCCAACCTGGGCATCATACTAAGCCTATAAAATAGTGAAGTTAGACCAGATGATCTCTAAAGATCCTTTCTGGGCTTAAGGCCTATCATTCTCTGAAATCTCTTACCTGATAACTTCCTGGGCTCTGAGGCCATTTTAGAGGATGAAGGAGAGAATGTATATAAATGTTCCATCATTCCAAGTTTAACAAACCCAAGGTATGAGCCAGAATGAGAGTAGAAGGTTGTCACCTTTCCAAGGACTGGGTTTTTTTCCATTAAGGAGAAGGTAGCTGGTATTCTGATTCCTTTAGATCTTGTTTTATGATGAGACTGAGAGGCAGGGTGAGATACACCTGCAGAGAGAGAGATAAGGTTATCAGTCTTCTGAAATGTCTGGGATCTTATTAAAGAGAGATGGTTGGAGAGATCCTATCAAGGAGCTGAAATATCAACTTAGCTTATCCTTGCCTGTATCTCAGACCAGGTTTGGGGAGAAAAAGGAGGAAGGGTATAAAAGGCAACCTAGGACCGATTTTAATTCCTTCACAAACCCCAATCCAGATAGGGAGCTGGACAACCTCCCTTCACACTTGCTAGGACATGAAATCTGGGATGTCTGAGTGTCTGGAAATGAAGGTTACCACTTGGGGGCAGGACAGAATATCACCCAAGCTATTTTCTGGAAAAGATCAAAGGATCATCAAGCTAGATCTGGAAAGGACATCAAAAACAACCACCTCATTTTACCAATGAAAAGGTTGAAATCCATGAAGGGAAACAAGTCACTTGCCCAAGGTCACTCAGCATCAGAGACAAGATCGAACCACCAGGCTCTCTGATTCCAGAGATTGTATTCTTTCCATCATACTCCATTGCCTCCTAGAAGTTTTTTCATGTTGCAGACCCTTTCATAGCACTGAATTTACTAGGTCCGACATGTTTCACTGTTCTTATTTTCAGGGAGCTGAAAATCTGGCCCATAGAAGAAACACTTCATCAACTAGGGTCCAAAGGGTAAAACCAGATAAATAAGTTGAATTTATAGGGCAGCAGATTTTTCATTCAAAATAAGAGAGATTTTCTGATCTTGTGAAAAACAGAACAGGTTAAGAGCCAGGTAGCTTATTTTCTTTTTTTAAAAAATTATTTTTATTCCATTTTATTTTACCTTCAGTTCCCATTGGAAGACCTATTTTCCTTTTCTTTTTAATTTTCTTTTTAATTTATGAAATAAAACAAGCATTTCCATAACATAGTACAATAAAATGAAACTACAAATCTACTAAGCACAGCTTACTATTCCGTTCAAATATGTAACAAAATTATTATGTAATTTTTTAAAACTTTCTCTCCCCTCCCCCACTCCCACCCTAGAGACAGCTACGATTAGACACAAATATATATATATATATATATATATATATATATATATATATATGTAAAATTATTCTATACATCTATTTGCCATTTCTTTGTCTGGATGCAGATAGCATCTTTCTTCTTATGTCCTCAGTGGTTAATTTGGGTATTTATAATAGACAAAACAACTTGTTTGCTCAAAGTTCTTCTTAAAATAATAGCCTTTTCTGTATACAGTGTTTTCTTGATTCTCCTCATTACATTTTTCATTATTTCATGCAAGTCTTTCCATGTTTTTCTAAAATCACTGAGCTCATCATTTCTTATAGTACAATAGTATTCCATCACAACTATATACCACTACTTGTTTAACCATTCCCCAATTGATTAGCTACCCTGAAATTTCTAATTCTTTTCCAACACAATTTTAGAACATATAGGTTCTTTTCCTGTTTCTCTAATCATCTTTGAAAATAGACCAAGTAGTGGTATTACTGGGTCAAAGGGTATTTAATAATTCTTTGGGCATGATTCCAGATTGCTTTCCAAAAAAGGTTAAATCATTTTACAATTCCACCAAAAGTGAATCAATGTTCTAGCTTTTCCACATTCTTGTCAACATTTGTCACTTTCCCCTTCTATCATTTCAACCAGTTGGGTAAGTATAAAATGTTATCTCAAGGTTGTTTTGATCTACATTTCCCTAATCAGTAATGATTTAGAGTATTTTTATATAACTATAAATTGTTTTGATTTCTTCATTGGAAAACTTCCTGTTCATATCTTTATACTTCAACCATTTATCAATTGGGGAACGATTCATAAGTCTTATAGATGTGACAAAGTTCTATTTACTATTTGTGAATTTCCCTCCATCATATTTTTACTCACTATTTTCCTGCTCAGTCTCTCTTTTTACCCTATATCTGTTACCTTATCTTTTCCTCTTTCCTTCTTAATCCTTATTTTTCCCACCCCTCTAAAATTCTTCCTTATCTTCTCCCCTCACCCTCCTAATCTTATTCTATATAACCTTTAAAAAGTCCCCTTCCCACCTTATCTCACCTCTTCAGAATTTCAGAAGACTTCTGAACTTCTTCAGGTGTACACTTTGTTTTCTCTTCAACTCAGATAAGAGCAAGGTTTCAATATTACCAGCCCTCCACCCCAACCTGTTTCCTTTGTATTAGTTCTTCCTTCCATGCCCCATTTTTATGAGATACTTGCTTTTTTTACCTTTTCCTTCTCAATTTTGTTTTTTAGAATGATCCTATCATAGACTACTCAGCCACAATCTTCTTTTCAGACTACTTGAGTAATGATAACAGTTTTAAAAACACTGACAACATGTTCATATATCATAAGTAAACAGTTTAGCCTTTATCACTGTCTTATAATTAGTTTTTAAAAAGTTTCCTATATTTCTTCGGGGTCTTTTATACAGAATTTTCCATTGATTTTCTACTACGTTCTAAGTTCTGGTCTCTTTGTTACAAATAACTGATTCCCATGCAGGATTATACTCAGCTTTGTTGGATAAATTATCTTTGGATGCAACCTCAGCTCCTTGGCTCTTCAAAAATATAATGTTCCAAGACCCACAGTCTTTTAGTGTAGAAGCTTTAGCAGAAGATCTATTTTCAAACTCAGTTTTGCTGCTTACTACAAGAATGATCTTAAGCAATTTACTTAATATCTCTGTGCTTCCCTTTCTTCATCTCTAAAATGAAAGGATTAGACAGAGATGTCAAACTCATGGGAGGGGAACAAGGGCTACAGAACTTCTGACTTGCAAAACTTCCAAATACTGGACATGAACCAGATTAAAACATAATTTGGAAATGTTTAACAAAATAAATAAAAATATAATGCAACATAGATAATGTTTATTCATGATTTTCTAAGTCAATATGCAGCCCCTGTAGATCCATTTCTCTTTGAGTTCGATACCCTCTAAAGTCCTTTCCTGTTCAAAATCTATGGTTCTAAGAATCTACAATCCCAAGTGAGATGGGCTGTATAAGGAGGTAATGAGTTTCTCATCACTGGACAACATCGAGTGGAGATTAGATTACCACTTATTTCTAGAGAGAAGATTTGAACAGATCCAATTGGAAGAGCATTGGAGTGAAGACCTAGAGACTATTCGCTTACTGTGTGGCCAGAGGTAAATCATTTTGCCTCTCTTTGTTTCTTCTTCTATTAAAATGAGGTAGAAAGAGGAGTAATGCTACCAAAAGTAGGAGCAAAAGTCATCCAAAAACCCTACTCAGATGCCTCATCAATAAACATGATTCTCCCCGCCCCACTCCCCCTCCACCCCAACCACCAACACTCAGCACCATCTCCTCCTTTGAGAATCATACTATACTATACAAAGTTATCTCCCAGTTCAAATTTTGGTAACCATTATCTAATGGTCTCTTTCTCTTTTCTATAAGGTCAGTGCCTATCTCACAGTTTTCCACTATACCTCAACTCCTCGACAGCTAGGTGGCACAGTGGATAAAGCTTTGGACGCAGAATCAGAAAGACTTGAATTCAAATCCGACACCAGATACTTACTAGCTGTATGACCCTGAGCAAGTCACTTAACATGCATGACTCACCTCCTTACCTCATCTATAAAATGACATAATAATAGCACCTCCCTCCCTGGGTTGTTGTGTTGTGGTTTGTCCTTAGCTTTTGAAGAAGACCATGACATCAGGAAGATGTTGTCATGGATCAAAAGAAGATAATGTTTGTTAAGTGCTACATTTTGCTGATCAGTTGTGTCCAACCCATTTGGGATTTTATTGGCAAGTATATTGGAATGGTTTGCCACTTCTTCTCCAGCTCATTTTATAGATGAGAAAACTGAGGCAAACAAGGTTAAGTGACTTCCCAGGGTCACACAGCCAGTAAATGTCTGAAGCTGGATTTAAACTCAGATCTTCCTGACTCAAAGTCCTGTGCTCTGTCCACTGTACCATCTAGCTGCCCTTAGAATCTACATAAATGTTAGTTATTATTCAAATATCCCAACTCTCCATGCTTCGATCTACTCAGCTTTCATGATCTACTCCACTCCACACCAGCAACACACAGAGACAGGTGATCTTACCTTATTATCACCACCAAGTGTTCTACCACCACATTTAAGGGCTCTGCTGTGCCGTAGTCCTCCTAAACCTACTTTTCATTAATATATGTAAAGTGTTTCACAGACACCATGTGAGTGCTAATTATTAATTATATTTCTCATCCTTACCATCACCTCCAACCCCTATATTCCTTAGTACAATTCCAGGCCATCTGTTTCCACTGGCTATACTATTTTCTCTTCTCAATCAATCAATAAATATTGATTAAGCATCTTCTATGTTCCAGGCACTGTGCTAGATGCTGTAGATACACATGTAAAAAACAAAATAACCTATACTCTCAAGTAGCTTACTTTCCATAAGGAATGACAACATGCACATACATAAGGATAAACTGAGTAACTATATAAAGTATAACAAGGTCATTTGGAAGGGAGGGCAGCTAGGTGGCACAGTGGATAGAGCACTAACCCTGGAGTCAGGAAGACTGATCTTTCTGAGTTCAGATCTGAAACTTCCTAGCTGTGTTACCCTGGGTAGATCACTTTTTTACCTCTGTTTCTTCATCTGTAAAATGAGCTAGAGAAGGAAATGAAAACTGTTCTAGTGTCTTTGCCAAGGAAACCCCACATGGACTCACATGGACTCTCACAGAGAGTCAGACACAACTGAAAAATGACTGAACAGCAAAGTAGAGAGGGAGAGTCCTAGATGTTGGAGGTGGGGGAGAGACGGGAAAATAGGAAATACTGAATGTAGGAGATGGTACTGGAGTTTCCCTTGATGAAATGGTTCAACTCTATACTCTCCTCCATTATCAACCCAGGGAGGTGCGTGCTATTATCCCCATTTTTACAGTTGAGGACAATAAGAAGACAAAGGTTAAGTGACTTGTTCAGGTTCTCATAGCTAGAAAGCACTTTACTACTCTCTCTCGCTGGGGGGGGATGATAAATATTGAAGCTGAAGCTGGATTTGAACTCAGGATTTCCTGAATTGAGGTTCAGCTCCACTATGGCACCCCCTAGAGGCCATTCTGCTCATAGGAGTTCACAACCTTATGTTCAGATACTCTAAATACCAATGTTAAGGATTTTCTTCTAGACCTATGAGTTGAGTCAGAGCTCTTCTTTTCCTCTCCTCTCCCTCACTTGAACATTCTCTCTTTCTCTCAGGGCTCATGGATGTCATGGTATCTCTTGCTGGGGTTCAGGTGCTCACACACCAGATTCCTGGTCCCTGCTGTAAGGGAGGAAGTTTTGAGCTCAGATTGTGAATCCCAGCCATACTTGCTTATCCCTGCCTTCCCCATCTGCACTCATTCCCGGGGAATCCATCACTGCTGTTTCTTTCTCTATGCAAAGACTGTCTCCAGCACATCTGTCAAAGCCTTCCCACCCTGGCATCGAGCTTTTTATCAATGCTGGGTTTGCCACATTCCATCTGGAGGGCAGCAGGAGGGTGAGATGGAGCTTTCAGTCAAGCAACTGGGATGCAAAAAGGACCAGCAGTCATCGCCGCTGCCCCCAAGGGGAGCAGGTCAGCAGAGCATAATCAAGGACATAGTCCTCTGTGAATTGCATCAAACACACAGGACCATCCAGAGGTCACAGATTCAGGACAAAGTTCCCCACTCCATTGACTGCCTGAACATTAATCTAATCCAAACCCCCTTTCCCCCATCTTCCCTCTCCCTCCCTCTGTCCCTTCCTCCTTTCTTCCATCTTCTCCTTCTTCTCATCCTCCTCCTTCTTCCTCTTCCTCTTCTTCTTCTTCTCCTCCTCCTCCTTCTTCTTCTTGTCCTCCTTCTCCTTTTGCTTCTGCTTCTTCTCCACCTTCTTATTCTTCTCTCTCTCTCTCTCTCTCTCTCTCTCTCTCTCTCTCTCTCTCTCTCTCTCTCACACACACACACACACACACACACACACACATTCACACATACATACACACACACACATTTTATTGATGAGGAAATCAGAAGCATTTGGTGAAGTAGATAGAGTGCCAGACTCAGAGTCAGGAAGACCTGGGTTCAAATTCTGCCTCAGACACCTACTAGCCTTGAGATCTTGAACAAGTCTCTGACTCACTAGACTTTACTTTTCTTATCCCTAAAATGATACAGTGAGACTTGATGATCTCTAAGTTCATTCCCATCTCTAAATCTACTATCCTATGAAGTGATTTGCCCCAGTTCACATAGGAAGGAAAGGAAACGTGAACCCAGTTCCTCTGACTCCAGGGCCAGTGTGCATCAGAAAACAAGGTTTTTTAATTCCACCTCTGTCACTTAGCATATGACATTGGTTTAGTCACCTTACCTCTGGGCCTCAGTATCCTCATTTGTAAAACCAGGAACTTCTACACTACCTTCCAGAGCTAAATCTATGTGCCAAGTGTTTTCATCACCTATCTCATAGGGTTGCTGAAAGGGAAACACTTTGTAAAACATAAAGTTCTACATCGAAGTTAGTTTTCATTATTATCCAAATGAAATTCAGTTAGAGGCAGTGTGGTCCAAGGAGTAAAGAATTAACTTTGGAATGACAAGAGCTGGATTCAAATGCTGCCTCAAAACTTTACCAATTGTAAGACCTTGGACAGATCCATTTCTTTCCACATTTTCATCTATTAAATGAACTACTTGACCCCTAAGGTCCTGTCCTTACTAGATAATCCCCAGAATCCCTATGTTAAAGTGTACATCAGGGCAGCCTTGAAAGACAAAGGAAGTTACAAAGGGGGCAGCCTACAGCTGGGATAGAATCCATAGAAAGGGGGATATGGGATCCATAGAAAGAGAAATAGACTGTGATTCTCCCCAGAGCTCAAAATCTTCCCCTCCCATCCCTTCATCCCCAAGGGACCATAACATTGCAAAACTCAATTGAAGGAATTAGTGATGTTTAGCCTGGGATGTTTGGAAATAAAGACTCAGGGGGGATTTAGCTATCATTAAATATGCAATGATAATAATAACAGCAGCATTTACGTAACTCTTTAAGGCTTGCAAAGTGCTTTACATATAATATTCCATCTGATCCTCATAACAACCCGATAATGTAGGTAATATTATCACTATTTCATTTATTTATTTATTTATTTATTTTTCTTTTTTTATTAATAAACTTATTTATTTAACTTTTTACATTCATTTTCACAAAATTTTGGGTTCCAAATTTTCTCCCCATTTGTCCCCTCTCCCCACTCCAATACACTGAGCATTTTAATTGCCCCTATCACCAATCTGCCCTCTCTTCTATCATCCCTCCCTTCCCTTGTCCCCATCTTCTCTTATGTCCTGTAGGGCCAGATAACTTTCTATTCCCCATTACCTGTATTTCTTATTTCCTAGTAGCAAGAACAGTACTCGACAGTTGTTCCTAAAACTTTGAGTTCCAACTTCTCCCCATCCCTCCCTCCCCACCCATTTCCTTTATGAAGGCAGGCAATTCAATAATGGCCATATCTGTGTAGTTCTTCAAATGATTTCCATAATAGTCATGTTGTGTAAGACTAACTATATTTCCCTCCATCCTATCCTGCCCCCCCATTGCTTCTATTCTCTATTTTGATCCTGCCCCTCCCCAAGAGTGATTTCAAATTGCTCCCTCCTCCCACTACTCTCCCTTCCATCATCCCCCCCACCCTGCTTATCTCCTTCTCCCCCACTTTCCTGTATTGTAAGATAGGTTTTCATACCAAAATGAATGTGCATTTTATTCCTTCCTTTAGTCGAATGTGATGGGAGTAAACTTCATGTTTTTCTCTCAGCTCCCCTCTTTTTCCCTCCACTAAAACATCTCCTGCTGGCCTCTTCTATGAGAGACAATTTGCCCCATTCCATTTCTCCCTCTCTCCTCCCAATACATTTCTCTCTCACCACTTAATTTCATTTTTTTAAAGATATGATCCCATCTTATTCAATTCACTCTGTGCTGTCTCTGTGTGTGCGTGCATGTATGTATGTGAGTGTGTGTGTGTGTGTGTGTGTAATTCCACCCACTACCCAGATACTGAAAAGTTTCAAGAGTTACAAATATTGTCTTTCAATGTAGTAATGTAAACAGTTCAACTTTAGTAAGTCCCTTATGACTTCTCTTTGCTGTTTACTTTTTCATGCTTCTTTTCATTCTTGTGTTTGAAAGTCAGATTTTCTTTGTAGCTCTGGTCTTCTCATCAAGAATGCTTGAAAGTCCTCAATTTCATTGAAAGACCATTTTTTCCCCTGAAGTATTATACTCAGTTTTGCTGGGTAGGTGATTCTTGGTTTGAGTCCTAGTTCCTTTGCCTTCTGGAATATCCTATTCCACGCCCTTCAATCCCTTAATGTAGAAGCTGCTAGATCTTGTGTTATCCTGATTGTATTTCCACAGTACTTGAATTGTTTCTTTATAGCTGCTTGCAATATTTTCTCCTTGACCTGGGAATTCTGGAATGTGGCCAGAATGTACCTAGGAGTTTCTTTTTTTGGATCTCTTTCAGGTGGTGATCGATGGATTCTTTCAATACTTATTTTGCCCTCTGGTTCTAGAATATCAGGGCAGTTTTCCTTGATAATTTCATGAAAGATGATGTCTACGCTCTGTTTTTGATCATGGCTTTCAGGTAGTCCCATAATTTTTAAATTGTCTCTCCTGAATCTATTTTCCAGGTCAGTTGTTTTTCCAATGAGATATTTCACATTCTCTTCCATTTTTTCATTCTTTTGGTTTTGTTTTGTGATTTCTTGGTTTCTCAGAAAGTCATTAGCCTCCATCTGTTCCATCCTAATTTTAAAAGAACTATTTTTTTCAGTGAGCTTTTGGACCTCCTTTTCCATTTGGATAATTCTGCTCTTTAAAGCATTTTTCTCCTCATTGGTTTTTGACCCTCTTTTGCCAATTCAGTTAACCTGTTTTTCAAGGTGTTATTTTCTTCAGCATTTTTGGGGTCTCCTTTAGCAAGGTGTTGACCTGCTTTTCATGCTTTTCTTGCATCTCTCATTTCTCTTCCCAGTTTTTCCTCCACCTGTCTAACTTGATTTTCAAAATCCTTTTTGAGCTCTTCCATGGCCTGAGCCCATTGAATATCTATTTTAGATGTTTGGGATACAGAAGCCTTGACTTCTATGTCTTTCCCTGATGGTAAGCATTATTCTTCCTCATCAGAAAGGAAGGGAGGAGATATGTGTTCACCAAGAAAGTAAACTTCAATGGTCTTATTTTTTTTCATTTTCTCAGCCAGTTACTTGACTTCTGAGGTTCCTATCCACACCCACCTCACCTCCAGATCCACCCAGCTAGTGCTTGGGGTCTGAGATTCAAATGCTGCTTCCCACCCTCAGGGCTTTCAGCGGGGGCAGGGCTGCTATTCAGTGGGAGATTAAATTCAGGTGCTCAGGTAGGGACAAGCCTGCCACATGGGGTTCAGTTCCCTCAGGGGGTTTATGCAGAGACCTTCAATAATGGATCCAACCTCCTGCCTGCTTTGGGAGCCCCTGTCTGCTGTTGCCTCTGCTGCTGCCTCCCAAGGGGGCTTGAGTTATGAAGGCACCCCACTCTCCTCTCCACCAGCCTAAAAGTCTCTCTCACTGACTTTTGCACCTGTGGGTGGAGGGAACTGTGCGGCTGCTGGAGATTCCATCCCTGAAGCCTGCTCGGATCTGCTCCTCTCGGTGCCAGGTGGCTAAGGCAGGGCTGGGCTCTGCTCCGGGTCCAGTGTGTGATGGACCTTTGGTGTCGGTTTTTCAAGTCTCTGTGGAACAGAAATCTCCTCCACTCCATTGTTCTGTGGCTTCTGCTGCTCAAGAATTTGTTGGGAGTTCTTTTTTACAGGTATTTTATGAGCTGTGTGTTAGGAGCTAGCATATATGTGTCTTTCCACTCCGCCATCTTGGCTCCTCCTCTATCACTATTTTACAACTGAGGAAACTGAGGGTGAAAAAGTTAAGTGACTAGCCCAGAATCACACATATGAGTTTCTGAGGCAGGATTCTAATTTAAGTCTTCCTGAGTCCAAGTCCAACTGCCTATCCACTATAACACCCAGATGAGGTGCTGTCATGTACAAGAGGTATTAACTGTGGTCTGCCTGGCCCCAAGCAGGGAAGAACAAGGAGAAATAAGTGGAGTGGGTAAAGAGGAAGATTTAGGTTTGACATTAGGAAAAATATGCTCTAACAATGACAGCTATCCATAAGTGGAGTGAGCTGTCCCAGGAGGTGATGGGTGTCCATTCAACAAAGGTTTTCAAACTAAGTCAAGATGACCACTTTTCAGGCATATTGTACACAGGTTTCAGGTAGGAGTTGAATTTGATGGCTCCTGCTTTTCTGACTCCAGATCTATGATGATAAATCTACTCCAAGATCCCGCAATTCTGGGATCCAAAATCTAGTGTAGTGTTTTGAACACTCAGTGAATACTGTTGATTCATTAATTTATTCATTGGGAGACAAAACGGTGCAGTGGACAAAATGATAAACTGAGAGTCACCATACCTGAGTTCCAGTTTTGATTTGGCCACTCATACTTGTGTAGCCTTAAATGAACACCTCTCCACCTTGGTTTCTTTATCTGTAAAATGAGAGTGTTGGACCAGATGACTCTTTCAGCTCTAATGAGTCTCTGACTGATAAGGTCTCTTCAATTTCTTGTTTCATGACTCAGGACTCTTGTTCCATGACTCATAATAGAATGTATGCTCCTTGGGAGCAAAAACTGTCTTTTCTTTGGACTTTGTATTTTCAGTGTTTAGCACAGTACTTTGCACATAGAAGGCAAAGAATCAATTTTTGTTGAACTGAATAAAAGTGAACTGAATTCATCTGTTGGCCCTATTTCCCATGCTACCTCATCATGAATTCTCTTATAGCATGATTGCTTTTAAGTACAACTTAGGTTAGATTCATTAGTTATTGGGTGCTTGTTAGTGAGAGTTCACAGGGTTGCTTGTTGCCACTTCTTGGCAATAATAGCAAATCAACAGATGGTCAACCATTCCATTGTGAAAACTATGGCCTTTACTTTTGTCCTGAGAACCATTTGGTGGGTCAACCCTGTCACATACCATCTGTTTCATATCAGAATCATAGGATATCACCTGGAAGGGACCTCAGATAGCATAATTCCGGAGTCAAAGAGCATAGGTTCAAATGCTTCCTCTGTGGCTGCCTACCTATGCAATCTTGGGCATTTCATGTCTCTGAGCTTCAGTTTCCTCACTTATCAAATGAGGGAGGAGGGATAACTGATGGGCTCTGAGGTCATTTTCAGCCCTAGATTTAATTCCCATCATCTTATCCTTATTTTAAGGATGGGGAAACAGAGGTCTAGAGAGGTAAGAACTGTCTTCAATATTTTGAAGAGATGCCACATGGAAGAAAGTAGATTGATGGAAGGTATGGTTTGTATGAACCTCCAAGAAGGATAGGTTACTGAGTGAGAATCAAGAGGGAGGGCTGGCTTGGTAGAAATAAGAGTGCACTTGGAATCAGAGGTCCTGTCCCTTACTACCCATGTGACCTTATGACCTGTGTGACCTTTGTCCTCTAGATCTATGATCTTGTGACTAAATTATATCTTAGACACATTTCACAACTGAATTCTTTAAATTGTCATGAAATAGTGTGGGACAATGGAAAGAAAGTTGGGTATAGACAGGACAAAATGGAGGTAAGAGGGTAGTCAGGACAGTTTGAGAACAGTTCTGTGGAAATCACTTGATGGAATTAGGGATGTTTAGCTGAGGGGGTAGAGGGTAGGCATAAGAGTCATCTTCAATATTTAAAAGCCTGTTACCTAGTTAAAAGACTAGAATATTTTGCTTGACTGAAAAGGACAGAACTAGAAGCAGTGACTAGCATGATACCTGGCACATAATATGCTTTTGATAAGTGTTTATTGATGAATTGAATGGAAGTTGCAGAGAATAAGATGTGAGCGTCTTGTCAGGAAAAAATCTTTCTAACAATAAGAGCCATCCTAAAAAGGAATGGGCTTCCTCAAGAGGTAGGGGGTTTCCCCTTACTGTAGGTCTTCAAGTAGAGGCTGGAGGACCATTTATTTGGATGGCATAGAGGGGATTCTTGGTCTAGTGGAGCTAAATGAATGCTGAGGTCCCTTCCAATTGTGAGATTGTGTAGAAGAGCAGATGACCCTTAACACTTTTCTACCTGTGGGATCCTATCATTCAATAAGCAGATGCGTGCTGTTCAATGTTTAACAACCAACTAGGGGAAGTGGTGTGCCCATAGCACACTTTTGATTTTAATCAGCATTATTAATATATTTGCCCCTACTTTCTTAAGTCTAAACAATCAACCAAATGATAAATAAAACCTCATTTATAGCATTGGTCAATTTCCAAGGTGTAAATGCTCACAATGAACATTTAACAATCAGCTCTTAGGAGTCAGTAGAAGCTGACTCTTATTCACATTTGTCTGTAAATGATTTGTTCAAGGTTACAAAAGTGCAGAATCAAGACTGTAGTCTATATTTCTTCAGACTGTAGTCAAACTCTTTGCTTCTCAGGATAGACCCAGTTGTTCTGAATAAATGCCTACTTTTACAGAGCTTTAAGGTTTACAGTGTTATCTCCATTGTTTTATTGTATCCTCAAATAATCCTTTAGCAGGTGCTACAGGTTTTGATATATTTTACTAATGAGGAAATTGAATCTTACATAAGCTAGATTTGAATTCAGACCTCTATTTGTTCCAAGACCAGCATTTGTTCATCTACTCAATGTTGTCTCTATCAGATGAGGAAGATTGACCTCCAAGTGGAGGTAGAGGTGGAAGGGAGCAATATTAAGGAAGATTTCACAGAAGAGTTGAAGGAAGGTAACCATGAACCATGAACCATTAGATCTATGTTCAGTTGACTGGCTCTTGTTTGTACTTCACCAATAGGCTCTTCTCAACCATTATGATGCCTGGCATTGACCTCCAGTAGTATCTAGAGACCACTATCACCATTATTATTATGTCTCTGCCCAATGGGAGGCTTACAGAAGTCCTTGCCTTAGTCACCACCAGAAAATGAAAATTCATTGTGCCCCTGGGAGTCCTCTGTATGTGTGCTAAGTTCTGGCTCATCAGCCAAGCAAAGAGGCCCCTTCTTTGCAATAGGGTAAATGAAGGAAATAGTCATGGGATACACCTGCATGTTCTTAAGTGGAGAGCTGGGTCTCTTCAATCCACAGTATCAGGCATTTCTAAAAATAGGTTCAACAAATGCACATGATCTCAGGAATAAGCACTTGAACTCATTTCCCAATGATTAACATACCCCCACTCAGTCATATTCTCCCCAGCATAGTGACTCTGAACCCCTGAATGTCATTATTCAAACCCTATTTTCCACCTCCATTGTCCACTCCCTTATTCCTATCCCTTTCAAGCTAATTCATCTCCCACTCTAAAGCTACACATCCCTTCCACTGTGCTCCCTAGAATGCCTGATCCAAAGGTAACAAACTTCCTTGCGTCTTAAATCTTTTCCTTTCCCACTCCTTCCATCTTCTGGCTCTTACTGAGACCTGGCCCTCCCTCTCCTATCATTGCTCAGTAATCTCTCCTTTGAGGCTCATATGATCCATACCTTTCATCCAATCAACATTCTGGTAGCTGTTCCTATAGAAATGCTATTATTATAATTAATATCATTAAATGATGATACATGACGTAGAGGATAAAGGGTCAGCAACTCCAGGAAACTTGGATTTGTGTAAGTCTTGTCTCTGACACATACTAGCTACATGATAATGGACAAATTACAGGTAACTTCTCACTGTCACCTTTCCTCTCACCCCATCCCCCTAAATTCTATATACATTACAAGAGATATACTGATCTGCATTATTGCCTTACAACAATGGTTGGAAGAAGTTTCTACTCAGGGAGTTTTCCATAGCATGAAATTATACATACACAGACATATATGTGTATGTATGTATACACATACATACACATATATACACATGTATGTATGTATGTATATGGAATGAAGCAAACTGAAAATCAAAACTACAGGCAGAAATAATCTTCAAAATATCATTGACATACAACCAAGCATAGCATTAAATCTTTATTAACTTACTATTTATTTAAATGGATCTTTTCTCCTTTAGCCTTGATCACACTGTCACATGATTGATTGAAAAAAAAAAACAGACTTCTTTCTCTGCCCTTTTACTGAAAAAGCCGCATTGATGGGAAGACTGTCCAACAGAGAACAGTTCTTCCTGGAGTCAGTATCCATAGATGGTGATTTCTTTTCGCTTTCTTCAGCTCATGTTTTTCTTGACATCCAGTTACCTCAGCTCTCTTGACATTTCTACCTTCTCTGTAAACAACCTCCCCAGCTACGTCCTCTTAGTCATTGATCAGCCTCTCCCAGTGGTCCCCTTTTCCTTTCTCTTCTCTGGTTGTCACCAGGACAGCCCATCTCAGAGTTTCTGGAGAACTGATTTTGCAGAATGGAGCACAGAATTGTAGATAAATTTAGTTCAACTCTATTCTGTTCAACAAGTATTTATTAAGCAACTACAGTCAATGACTACAGTCATTGGGTGCTGGCAATTCAGAGAAAAAAAATGAAAAATTTCCCAATCTCAAGGAGCACTGCTCCAAGGCCACCATTCCAACTCCCATTGATATTAATAAATTGAGTCCCCCAAGGGCAGCTATTACATATCCACTTGAGTTCTTGAGTTAACTCTGAGAAGCTACTGGTAGTTTTCAGTTTTTTTTTTAATCAATGACACTTGAGACTTTATTTATAACTTCAAATCTTGGGATCAATCCTGGTGCTTCCCAGTTTCCTCAAATTCCTTTTTCTTTATTATATTCAGAAATGGAGCTACTTAAGTGTTACAAGCAGCATACTACACATTTCAATCTTGTTTTGTGATTGCCCTCTTTTCCCCTCAATCCAGTGTCTCTGTCTCAATCCTAATCCTTTCTTTCCCATAGTCAACACAAGTTAATTCTCATGAAACTTACTAGTAGTTTTCTAATGCTATCTCTCAGGAGCCCCCACTAGTGTGTTTCTTTCTCACTCCTATGGCTATTCTTAATTAATAATTAATCAGTCAGGCATAATCAGCTTTTAGAAAGGAGAATTTACTAAGATGATATAGTAGAAGTTGGTATAAAACAACCCCACACACATAAACACATACATACACAAAGTCGGAGAATTTATTCTCCCACTAGTACACATAAAGTTTAGTGAGAAGTGAGCACAAGTTGAAAGATCTCATGTGACAAAGGACCTTCTGCTGGAGTCTTCAAGAGGTCCCCTTAGATATAGCCTAGATTTCCACTAGACTTCTTGTAGAGTCTCGAGTCTGTCCTTAGCTCCATCAGGTATTAGGATGCTGATAGAATGCTCAGGAAAAATCTTAACTCCTCCATGTCTTTTGAAGGTCCCAAGGTCTTCCTATGGTCTAGGTGGGAGAAGTAATCTAGGAGACCTAGGACAAGGCTAAGGCTTTGAATGGACTCTTCCCTTAACCCCTCCACAGTAAATTCAATAGCAGGGCCTTGACTGGAAGACTTGCATCTGGTTCATCATTTAATTGAATCCCCAGATTCTGAAGTGATCACACTGGGTATGACCAGGTCCCTTTACCAATCTGAGTAGACTCTTTGGGTCTTAGGTGGAATGACTTTTGATTGATTGATTTGTGTCCAGGCTTTGTAAGTGCCTAATTCAAACCTCTGAATTCTTCAAGGGGACATATTCTACTTGGTAAATGGATTAGGATAAAGTGGAGTGGTATGATTTGGAGCTCCAACCATTACACTTATATTTTACTGAAGGGAAAATATAGGTACACATTTAATTAGAGACAGAATATGGCATATGTAGAAGACAAAGTGTGGGACCTATGGTCGGGAAGAACTGGGTCTGAATGCAGCTTAGATGCCTATTAGTTGTGTGACTCTGAGATCGTTTAGCCTCCCTGTATCTTGGTTTCCTCATCTGCAAAATGGCAGGGGGGATGGGGAACTCAATGGAAAGTAAGGTCTTTTCTAGCTCTAAGGCTATGATCCTCTGGTCCTATAAATGAAATATAAAGGTTGAGAGACAAGTACTAGCAACAAGAGGGTTCAGCAAAAGACAAAGGTAGGAGTTAACACTTGAGCCAAGCCTGGTTGTTCTTCATTCTTTGTACTCGAAGAGGCCAATGGTAACAGAAGGCTGATATCTTGACTTGTGCACAAAATGGATTTAAGTGTGGAAGAGCTGAGCAAGTCACTAGCCTCACTCTTTCCTCCAGAGTTATCTAAGTCCAGTAGCAAGGGAACTAGGAAGAAGGGAGCAATGAGCACCTTCCAGACATGGGGGATAGCCTGGCCAAACGCATGAAGGTGGGAGAGGTGTCCCATAAGGAGAATCTCGAAAAGGACAGTTTCTGCTTGTTTCCCTCACATCTCAAGAGTTTCTGTTTGTTTCCCTCACATCTTCCTTTCTATGGAGTTTCCTCTCTATCACCTTTGTTTCCCGTCTTCTTGAGCTGTGGTCACTATCAAGTAGCACTTTTCTGCTGTACTCATACCCTTGGAGATTCAAGGAATCATAGAGTCCTGGAATGGCAGACATTAAAAGGGGATAGGCCAACTCCCTCATTTTATCACTGAGGCTCAGAGAATTGATATGACTGGCCCAAAACCACACAGTCAGTAAGAATAACTGGCACTTAAATAAAATTTTAAAATTTGTCATAGGTTTTACAAATGGACCCAGGGTTTCTGTGTCAATTTATTATTTCCTTTGGGTTCCCAGGATTCAAGAAGTTTTCAGAGAGAGATGGGTGGAGCAGAATTTATAAGCCACACAGATCTCCCCTGGGTCAGAGAAAAGAGAAAGAAAGAATTCTTTTCCCAAGCACAATCTGGGGCAAGAATTTCTGTGATAGGAGGTCTTCCTTCTGTTAAACTTCAGATGTGGGCCTAAACTTCCATAAGAAGAGGAGTAACTGGGGCTACAGTTATGGTGATTGATGCTACCAGAAATTCATGGTCCAACCACTTGGACCATGAAGGAAACAGCAAAGATTATGGAGAGTACTTTCCTGAAACCATGGCAATGTGACAGCAAGATTCCCTGATGTCATTGCTATTAGAGACCTCCTAAACCTGGAACAGAGATAGATACAAGGACAGAAGATACGAAGATAGCCAATTATCAAAGATACTGATTCTTACTAGCTGAGGAATGACATTCCATGACTATCTTTCCCATTTCCCCTCATTTCCAGTACATGATCCTGAGCAAGGGTGGAGAACCTGTCACCTCGAAGTCACACATGGCTCCCTAGTTCCTTGAGTGCAGCCCTTTGACTGAATCCAAAATTCACAGAACAAATCCCTAGGATTTCAGGAAGTGAAGGCAGGTAACCAGATAGCCAGAAGCCAGCCTAGGACTAGAAGCCAAGTGACCAGACTCAGTCCTAGGCTCATTTCAATATTCCTGCTGCCTTGTTATCAAAAGTCCCAGCTCTCCAACTGCCTGGCTCTGTGACATTGGCTGACTCAATTTCTTCTCTCTGGACCTACATACATTTCCTGTATAAAATGAGCTATCTCCAAAATCCTATTGATCCACACGCTGTTGGCAACTATGTCAATAAAAACCATAATAACAGCTACCGAACCTTGATAAATACCCACATAGAAGACTCAGCAGGAGTTATGGGAATAAACAGCACTATTGTCTTACAACCTCATTCAAGTGACTGTAAACATGCATCGTCTGTGTGTTCTTAACACTATAAATAACAAAAGTTCATGGGCACATAACTGCTCATTTACAATCACATTTTTCTCCTTTTATATTTTGCTTGTTTGCTTTTTTTTTAGATTTTGTTAGATCTTCTGTTTCTATACAAGGATTTGAATACTGGTACTTCTCCATGGAAGACAAAATAAAATTTATTATTAAACACACACACACAATCCACACAATACAGGAGACCTTCAACTACTCACAGTCTTTGTTCATTGATTCTAGGTCTCTTTCAACTTTTTCCAATTGCTTATCTCCCCTCTCTTCTCCAGGAGCTGCTAGGAGTAACCTTGCTCCGATAATCTACTAGAAGTGCAGGCTTGCTAAAGGGAATTCAGAGGGAAGGGAAATGTAAGTTATTTGAAAGCTCTTGGAAAGCAGAGATCATTTAGGTTTTTTTCACCTCTTTTTTTTGGTCTCTTCATCCCTTGTTCCTTTTACAGAGCCTGACACACAGTAGGTGCTTAATAAATTCTTGTTGACTTGAACTGGAAATGGAAGACTTGACAGATTCCAAGGCTTCTTTCCTGGTATAGAGTCAGGCAGAGAAAACTAATTCCCAGAAGAGAATATTTGTTGAAGAAAATGAATGAACTAAAGAATTAATTCCTCAGACTCTGGACATTAAGTACTTCCTGTTCAGTAACATGGAAGGAACTGGCAATAACATATTCCTGTTTAATATAATTACCAATCTACTGGACTGAGCACTTAACCTAGTCTAACTCTAATTCCAAGGCAATATCATATAGCAGAGAGTGGGCCAGCATTGGAATCCAAAAAAGCTGGGTTCAAGTCTAGCCTGTTTCACTTACTAGCTCTGTGACCATGGGCAAGTCATTTGACCAACTAGTGTCCCCAGACAACTGCTAAGTGTATTAAGTTACCTATGGATAACTATCTGCATTGTTGGAGGTACTCCACCATGGGATGTTGCCTATATCCATGATTCTTTTTTTGAACTGTTATAATTTGATAGTCTTATAGTAGCATGAGATCATAGAGTTGAGGCTATGGAGGAAGTTGCATTTGACTGGTCAGAGTCATTTCTTCAATTAACATTTATGAAGTGCCTACTGTGTGCCACATAACGTGCTAAATGCTGGGGATATTTCTTCTTTTTCTTCTTCTTCTACTATTACTACTGCTACTGCTTTTTGTCCCATCATTTCACTCATGTCCAACTCTTTATGTACCGATTTGGAGTTTTCTTGGCAAAGATACTAAAGCAGTTTGCCATTTCCTTCTCCAGTTCGTTTTACACATAAGGAAGCAAACACGATGAAATGACTTGCCCAAGGTCACACAGCTAATAAGTGACTGAGGCTAGTTTTGAACTTGGGAAGATAGGTCTTCTTGGCTCCAAGCCTGGCACTCTACCCACTGTGCCACCTAGCTGCCCAATGACAACTACAAGTAACAGCCACAAACAATAAACAGTATGTATAAAGTGCTTATTACTAACAAAGAAAGTAAAAGAGATAGTCCCTGTACTCAAGACTTCCATAGGTTAATGACAGAGACAAGATGCAAACAGCTACGCACAAATAAGAAATATATGGGACGAATAGGGAAGGGGTGGCAATCTCAGAACGAAGTTACTGGGAGGAGTGAGAAAGGAATTGCTGTTTATGAGAACAAATCCCAAAATCTGAAACAGTTTTAGAAAGAAATTTATTAGGCTATTTGGTAGAGAAAGAGAGCTGCAAAGAAGGGGTGGCTCCCTCCCCGAGACTTTATAAGGTTACATCACACAGAGTTCAGACAAGGGCATGAGGACATAAGCAGTAGAGAGTCTCCCAGAGAAGGGCAATTTGAAAGGTTTATCAGCAGGTAAACGAATCTATTTTGAGGAACCACTTTGTGGACCCAAAAGAAGCATGCGGTGGGGTCTAAGCATTTTTAACAACCTAGAATATCTCTGAGGACAGCCTGACCTCTACAGTCATCTCTTTGGGTTGGACATTTTTCTAGCCATTTAAAGCTATATTTAAATAATACTGATAAGTTATAAATAATAATCCAAAGAATCTTGTAGAAGGTAAGATCTGAGCTAGCCAGAGTAGCCAAGAGACAAAGAGGAAGAGCTGGTGGCTTTTGAGGTTCTTTCATAGTAGTCTATGCTGCAAGTCATATCAGATGTCTAAGGGTCATCTGGTTCAACTCTCTCATGAAAAAACTGAGACCCAGAGAGGAGACTTGCCCAGGGTCATACAGGTTATAAAAAAGTATAGATTTAAATCTAGGTCTTCTGATTCAAAATTCAATGCACTGTCCACTCTATTACACTTCACACACACACACATATTCAAGAAAATGTCAAATAGTAACCCTAATAAGAAGGTATTGAAAGTGCTATCAGCCTTATTTTACAGATGAGGAAACTGGGGCTCATAAAGGTGAGAGTGCTTTGCTACATGGACTGGGCTAGGAGCAGGATCAGTGGTCTGATATACGCTGCCACCTCCAGGACTCTTGGTTTTACCTTCCACATCATTGGCAGATGATGAGCAGCTGGTGCTGTTGGTAGTAAGGAGTACTTACTCCACATTGATTGCCCCATTTAGTGATGACTACGAGACTTGTGAGAAATGAATGTTTCTCTCTTGTATTTAATAACTAATTATTGCACTAGGACCAAGGCTTTTCCTCTTTTCTACTTCTTTGTCCAGAAACCAATCGGTGTGAGAAATTTCTCTTAGAGATTTATCCATCCCTAGAGCTAATCAGACAGTAAAAGAAATTCTAAGTTTGGGCTAATAGAGGTATTTCTGCTCGTCGTGTTTGCTCAGACAGGTCTGAGAAAATGTTGATTCTCCCTCTTATCAAGATAGATGACATAGAAATTGATGTCTCTTTGACCAAGATTTGAGTGAACTAAATCACGTACCCTAAAATAGCTCACCTCCCATTGTGTTAAACAATCAGAGTTGCCTAGCACCCCTTGTGAATACCTACTCTTTGAGTATAAACTGTGAACCCACTGCCATGAAGGATCTTTGGTCTAAGGGAGACAGCCAAATGACCATCTTTTTATAATAATGGGCTGGCCTTATTAATAATATGATTAAATTACCCAGAAATTATATCTCTCAGAATATTTTTAATCATCACAGACTCAGGCTATAAATAAGGTCAGTGGCCTAGATGGGGCATAGATATTCCTAAGGATCTTGTGTTCAGGGTCCTAGATCTTCTCCATCAGAATCTGAGGTGGAGCAGTTTGACTTATCTGACACATGCCACCTCCTTGTTCCTCTCTCTAGTACCTTGCTGCTTCAGCCATCTCAGCTCACCTGTCTAGTAGGTTCATACATTAAAAGAAAAAAAAATCCAGTGTTATTCAATCAACAAGCATTCATTTAGTACTTCTCTGTGACTCAGTTTTCATGATCTCGTTGTTCAATCACTTCAGTCATGTCTGACTCTTCCTGATCCCACTGGCAGTTTTCTTGGTGGAGATACTGAAGTGGTTTGTCATTTTCTTCTTCATCTCATTTTACAGATGAGGAAACTGAGGCAAAAAGGTGAAGTGACTTGCCCAGGGTCACACAACTATGAAATGTCTAAGGCATGATTTGAAATTGGGTTTCCTGATTCCAGGTCTGGCATTCTATCTGCTGAGTTGCCTCCAATAGGCATTTGGAGATATAAGACTATAATACTGGTCATCATCTCTCCAAGAATCAAGGAAGTCATCTTAAAATAGCATCCTCCCATGCTCCTCTACTGGGGAATGGCTGAACAAGCTATGGTCTATGAATGTGATGGAATACTCTTGTTCCATAAGAAATCATGAGCAGGTAGACTTCAGAACAACCTGGAAAGACTTACATGAACTGATGCTGAGTGAAGTGAGCTGAACCAGGAAACCAGGAGTACACAGTAAAAGCAACATTGCGCAGTGACCAACTTTGATAGACTTGTCTCTTCTCTGTGATGAAATGATCTGAGACAACTCCAAAAGACTCAGGATGGAAAAAGCTGTCTACATCCAGAGAAAGAACTATGGAGTCTGAATGTAGATTGAAGCATGCTATTTTCTCATTTTGTTTTGCTTTTTCTTCCTTGTGGTTTTTCCCTTTTGTTCTAATCTTTCACAACACGACTAATATGTTTAATATGTTTGCATATGTATATATATATATATATATATATATATATAGAGAGAGAGAGAGAGAGAGAGAGAGAGAGAGAGAGAGAGAGAGAGAGCCTATATCATATTGCAAGCCATCTTGGGGAGGGGGGAAGGAAAGGAGAGGGAAAATTTAGAATTTAAAATCTTATAAAAATCAATGTTGAAAACTAAAAATAAATTAATTTTAAAAATAGCATCCTCCCCCATCCCACCCCTTCTCAACAAACCCAAAGCCCCTTAGCCAAAGAAGAAAGGCCAGGTTAGCTAAGAAAGCCTCAGGCAACTCAAAACAAGGACCCCAGTTCTGTCAAATCTACGCAGAGTCTTGTCTAGTTTTAAATAACTTTTGATCTCCTATACCCGAGAAGCCTCATCAGACAGGAAAAAACTGAAGTGGTGACAGCCTGGTTCCTTCAGTCTATTTTTAGACCCAGAATTCTGTTCTTCGTGTCACACTGAGATATGCTTCAATTCCTGGTTTCTTTGCTTCTTCTCAAATGTTCCCAGAGAGGACCCTTGCTCCCCAAGGGAGCACATTATTGCAATGGTTAGGGTTGCCCTTGGGGTGCTTTGAAATCCTAGAGGGTGAGGTTGGAGAAGGGAAATGACAATCACTCGCATTTCTATAGGACTTTGTTGCTTGTCGTTTGGTTCTGTCTGATTCTTTGTGACCCTATTTGGGGTTTTCTTGGAAGAGATACTGGAGTGGTTTGCCATTTCTTTCTCCAGCCCATTTTACAGATGAGTAAAATGAGGCATACAAGATTAGGTGACTTTCTCAGAATCGCACGGCTAGTAAGTGTCTAAGACTGGATTTGAACTCATGTCTCCTCAACTCTAGTTCTGGTGCACTATCCATTGTGCCTCTTAACAGTCATTCTATAGTACTTTGTAATTCACAAAATGCTTTCCATTCAACAGTTCTGAGGCAGCTATTGCAAGTATCATTTCTTTGCTATGTCCCTTTTCCCCTCTCCCTCCCCACCTATTTACAGGACATTCTATTCTATCTCCATGTTTTTCATGGGTTGTTTCTTGATTTGTGTAATGATCTCATTCATTACCTCAGCATCTGGCTTTGGACAAAAACAACTCCTTCTCTGAGACCTTTCCTGATACATCCTCCCCGTCCCAAAGTTCATAAGATACAAGATCTAACTGTGCTGATTAAAAAGGTTTGAGAGACATAATATCTGGGTAATTTTATCCTTTTATTAATATGGCCAGAAAGTTATTAATCAAAGAATAGCCATTTGACTAGCTCTCTTAGACCAAAGACAATCATGGCAGTAGGCTCAAGTTTATGTACCCTTTAAAGAATCCTGAGGGGTGGCAATCAACTCTGATTGGTCAACAAGAGAATAAATTGTTGTCATGAGAGGTGGGCTATATATTAAAATAAGAGTCTTGGGGTATGTGACTAAGGTCATCCAAATCTTGACTGAAGGAGAACTTATCAATTTCCATATCACCTATTCTGAGAAAAGAGAGAATCAACACTTCTTGGACCTGTCTGAGCAAACACAGTAAGCAGCAATGCACCCATCAGCCTAAAATTAGAATTTCTTTTGCTGTCTTTTTAGATCTTGACCTGGGTAAAATCTTTAAGTGAGATTTCCCACACTGGTTGGTTTCTGGATGAGGAAGTGGAAAACAGGAAAAACCTTGGTCTTGATTCAATAATTAATTATTAAATATAAAAAAGAAACAGTTAATTTCTCATGTAAAGTTGGAAGGAATTTTAGAAACCATGACATACCTGTCTACCAGGAAGAGCTTCAAAAGAAGAGAAGGAAGGAAAAAAAGGAAGGAAGGAAGGAAGGAAGGAAGGAAGGAAGGAAGGAAGGAAGGAAGGAAGGAAGGAAGGAAGGAAGGAAGGAAGGAAGGAAGGGGGAGTGAGGATGAAGGGGAGGGAGAAAGAAGGAAAGAATCTCTATTTTACCAATGACAAAAATGAGACTCAGAGAAATGAAATGACCTACATTTTCTGACTCATGGGTGAGCTCACTTCCACTGCCTTTTCTGAAGCTTTAGCCTAAGATTAAACTCCATTCCTACATTAACACAAACACATATACACACCCAGTTGGTGAATGAGGAATGATTTTTCCTCAAGAGATGTGCTGGAGACAGCTCGCAGGGTAGAGAGGCCGATGTTAAATTTCTAATGTGATCATGTATACCTCAGAAATTGGCAAATGCTACAAATTAGGGCTTGATTTATTAATCTGCTGATTGTCTAGACCTAAGACAGTGCCAATGTAATGTTAATAATGTAGGTAAAACTTAAAAGCGGGTCAAGCATGCATTGCTATTTTCCCCTCAAAGAGCTGATTGTTAAACATTTACCATCATAGCACTGGTTATTCTTCTCCCTATTCAGCAAACTCTATCTGTCACTGAGCATAGGACAACCTAAATCGAGTCTGCCTTTTGCCCTTACTCCCCATCTCTGCATATTAGAATTTCCTGCCTTTATGTGAGAAATACAGGGATGCCAGGCAGAACTGGTCACCTGTATTTTATGATCTAAAAGGAAACGTAAGGTCCTTCCTGGCGCCAGCTAACTCTATCAGCCTGCCCTCCTCCTACCTGGGCTCAAATATCACTCTTAGAGATCCTTATGTTTGGAAACAAACATCATCATTAAAACTGAACATGTTGTCTCCAGACCTCTCCCATTAGCATCTCGTCAAGGATTAATTAGTGCATAAGATTAGTTAATGGATACCTTAGAAGATACAAAGAACTCAAAGGCAAGAAAAAGCCATGAAAAAGTATATACTCTTTCAATAGGCAACAAAATATAGTGGAAAAGTCGGAGGCAGAAAGTCTGGGTTCGAATCCCACCTCTACGAGCTATCTGCTAATGACCCATTAACTTCTCTCAGTCTCAGTTTCCTCAACTGTAAAATAAAATGAATAACATCTACAGGTCATACCCCACCGGGTTTGGTGAAGTGTCAATGAAAACAACATATGGAAACTTAAAAGCATCATATATATGTTAGCAACAGTTGAATCAGCATTCATTGCCTTCCTTGGTCAGTTCTCATCCCACCTCTCTGGCCCTGCTTTCCTTAGAGAAAACTTCTGCCCCTAACTTATTAATTATCGGTTCCCAAAACACATCCTTATTCTGTTTGAAGCCGAGTCTCAGAACCAATGGGTTATCCAAAATGCAATCAGAATGATCTCTGAATGGACTTCACAGACTCAGTCCTTGCTGACACGTTGACCCATCAGTCTTTGACAATGCAAGGATAATGGCTTCCTTGCTGCCCCTCAAATTATTTACATTTATTCCTTCCTCTCTTCATTTTCTCATACTCTTCCTCAAAACTGAAATGCTTTCCCCTCTCCTCTAGAACTATTGAAATCCTATCCATGGGCAGTTAATGCTTTGGAGCTGCTCTCCCAACCCCAACTCATACTGACTGCCTTAGCATCCCTAGCTTTCTTGAACAATCAGCTCAGATGCCACCTTGCCCTTCTACAGCAGGTGTAGCCTGATCAGTATCTCTAGAGTTGCCTTGAAAAATCACTTTATATTTGTTTAAAGGCATATTTAAATTTATTAATGTATTTAAGTAAATCCCAAAGTGATTGGAGATTTTTGTGGGGGGCCTCTAGAAACTTTAGCACATAGATAGATAGATATAGATGGATGGATGGATAGATGGATAGATGGATGGATGGATGGACCAATAGACACACAGATAGACAGACAGAGACACAGAGACAGATAAATGGATAGACAGAGAGAGATACAGCTATATATACATACATATACATCAGTGTGTGAGAGATGATGACAAAGGGTCATTGTACAGCTAGAAAAGGTAAAATTTGAACCCAGACTTTCCTGCCACCAGCTTTGTCCACTATCTTATGCTGCCCTTTTAATGAGTATGTACTTTATCTATCCAGAACTATCTCCGGTCATCCTTATCTTTATGTCATCACTGGACTCAACTGGCTCAAGAGGAAAAAGTAAGGCTGGTGACCTTGCACAACTCTCCCTCACTTAAATTCAATTCATGTGCAAGTCTTGACTTCACCTTCCTGATGTCATGGTCCTCTACAAGAATGAAGGATAAACAACATCTTTATCTATCTATCTATAATGTATGGGAATATACATGGCATGGTCTTCTTCGGCAATGAAGGATGAACACACACATATTTGTGGGTATTTATATATTTAGTAACCCCTCTGGGAATACTTCCCAACTCCTATTCACAATGGTGGTCAGATCACCAGAGAACAGTCAATTACTCTTCCACTCAAGAGTCCCCACTGGTGTACTCTTCATTGATTTTCCAGTTGATACCAATTAGCCAGTCAGTTATAATTAGCTTTTAATTAAGACTATTTTCTAAGATTGTTTAGTAAAGACAATTGGTGCAAAACATTCCTCCCCAAAGTCTGAGAACACACTTCTACAAGCACATACAGGGTCCAAGGAAAAGCATAGAGAGCGTCAGAGACCTTATAAGTCTGGGATCAAATTCAGAGAGTATACGAAGTAAAGGGATGATTCATAACTCTTTGCTGGATGAAAGTCCTTTTGTGTTTTCCTGAAGTCCTTCTGAAATTCCCCTGAGCTGTATTAGCTCTCTGGTGGGTCCCAAGGGTCAAGGACTTGTAGAATCCTGAAGGTGAACATCTCTCCATCCCGTGAAGGGTGTCTCAGGTTTGTCTTCTCACTGCATCATTTGTACTGGTCCAGCCTCTCCAATGACAAGGTCAATGTTAGGGTATGGGGGCAGGGGGCAGGGAGGAAAGGGGCAGTGCAAAATTCCTTCTGAAGTCACTCCTCCTCTCCACCCCCTTGCTGTAGTTACAAGCATGAGGATCTGACTTATCAAAGCACTCCCAAAACTTGACTGAAAAAAGTTGCTGGAATTTTCTTTCTAGAATCTCCATTTCTGATATACATAGCTGAGCCCAGAGGTGTGTCTAATTCTTTCCATCAATCTTAACACGTTTCATCATCTGATTTCCTCCAATGGCTAGAAGCATTTCACCACTTCCTAATCTGATTAAGTAGGTCATTCAAACCTAGTTTATGCTTCTGAATGATTTATCTATCTAATAGAGATGTCTAGGAAAATGGTTCACACCTATTTTAAATCTCTCATTATGTCACTAGATTAAAGAGGCATTATCACCTGATTAGGGTATGTGGCCTAAAAAATCTTGTTAATTACACTAATTGAAATTGGAGTATAGTATATCCCTTTTACATGTATATACATAATTATATGTGTACATATTGTCTCTCCCTGTAGAATATTCAGTCCTTGAAGGAAGAGACTGTTTCACCTATATATTTGCATACTTAACACTTAACACAGTAGCTGACACATAGTAGGTAGCTGATAAATACTGTTAAATCATCAACTGATTGATGGAGGTAGGGACTTTTGTTTGACTTCATATTTATGTGACCAGACCCAGTCAAGTGCCTTATATCTCAGATGGTGTTTAATAAATGTTCATTGTTATTGTTGGCGTTTTTGCTGTCTAGTTTTCTCCAGAAAGTGTTAGCTCAGTGAATGATGACAAATAGACATGAAGAGGTCTCTGATGATATGGCAGCAGAACAAAAGTCAGGTTTATTCCTGGCAACAGACTGTGTTAGGTGACACAGTGTATAGAATGAACTTTGAGTTGGAAAAACTGGAGTTCAAATCCAGCCTTGGACACTTACTAGCTGTATGATGCTGGGCAAGTCACTTAACCTCCGTCTGACTCAGTTTTCTCATCTGTAAAATGGGTGGTGGGATGATAGTAGCACTTAGGGTTGTCATGAGGATTAATTGAGGTAACTATGTAAACCTAAATATTATATTATATTATATATATATATATATATATATATACACTCATTATTGTGGTTGCTGTTTGAGCATGGACCCACTTAAATATAAAGGAGTTCTTGACTAAAAAGTTAGTCATGGGGTAACGATTTCATTGGCCATGGAGAAGAAAGGAAGGAAGGAAGGAAGGAAGGAAGGAAGGAAGGAAGGAAGGAAGGAAGGAAGGAAGGAAGGAAGGAAGGAAGGAAGGAAGGAAGGAAGGAAGGAGGAAAGGAGGGAGGAAGGGAGGGAGGAAGGGAGGGAGGAGAGAGAAAGTGAGAGAGAGAGAGAGAGAGAGAGAGAGAGAGAGAGAGAGAGAGAGAGAGAGAGAGAGATGCGTGACAACACTATTCATCTACCTTGTGTTTCTATAGTGATTGTGGCAGATTAGGAGAAAGGGAGGCAGAAACTTAGAATGTAGACTTCCTATAAACATTAATTCAGTTATTGGCACTCTGTAGATGGTGTATGTAGCATTTTATCCAATGACTACTGAAAGAACTAAGCTTCCCAATATTTCCCAGCCCTGTCTAGACCATGCAGCTACCTCTCTAGGCACCTTCCTCAAACCCAGCCCATTGTAAGGGACCATCTGGACCCTAGGTCCACGGGCACTGATGGACAAGCCTTTACCTTAGCTTGTTGGCATCCAGGCCTCCCCATCATCTCCAGTCCTGGTTGCCACATCCCTTCCCCCAGTTTTAACCTTTATGGCTTGACTTCCCCCTTTAGAATATGAGCTCCTAGAAGAAGGAAGAGTCTTGCTTGTTTGAATTTCTATCCTCAGTACTTAACACAGTGCCTGGAACATAGTAAAATGATGATAATTATTATCATCATTGTAACGGTATATTGTAATACTTTACTAACAATAAATTGTCTTAATATATAATAAAGCTATCTGCAAACCTCAAAGAGCTATACAATGCTAGCTTATAATAGTAACAGGTATTATAGATGCAATAATACTGACATTCTATATTGTAATATGTATTCTAATATGGTCTACATTCTAATCATTACTATTATATAACGTATTATATAGTGGGCAGCAAGGTGGCACAGCGGATAGAGAACCAAGCCTAGAGTCAGGAAGAGTCACCTTCCTGAATTCAAATCTGGCCTCAGATACTTACTAGCTGTGGGACCCTGGGCAAGTCACTTCACCCATTTGCCTTAGTTTCCTCTTCTGAAAAATGAGCTGGAGAAAGAAATGGCAAATCACTCAAATATCTCTGCCAAGAAAGCTCCAAATGGGGTCACAAAGAGTCAGACAGGACTGAAAAGTGACTGAAAAACAATAAATATTATATAGTATATTATTAATATAATGTAATTAAACTGCAATGAAGAATATAATATGGCATGATATGTCATTTAATGCAAACTATATTATAGTATACTATCTATATAATAAATATACAATATTAGAACATGGGCTAAATTGTTTGCATTCTAATTATTATTAGAATATAGGACAAATGCTGTTATTGTGCCCATGATACTTATTATGATTACTATAAAACTAGCATTTATATAGCTCTTTAAGGTTTCCTAAGTGCTTTACATACACCATCTCATTTGCTCCTCATAACTCTGAGAGGTAGGTGCTATTTTACACATGAGAAAACAGAGGCTGAGAAAATTTAAGGAACTTGGCCAGGTTCATACAAGTAATAAGTATCTGAGGCAAGTTTTGAACTCAGGCCTTCTGGCTGCTAAGCCTAGCATTCTCCACTGTGCCACCTAGCTGCTTCAATAAGCATTTTATCATTTATCATTCAACAGTAAGAGTTTTGTGATGGCTGACTCTTGTAGTCAAGGGCCACAGGAAAAAACTGTCCCTAGAGAGACACTTGGTCATGGTGCCTTGTAGCTCAACACAGTTCCAGAATCTCAAAGGTAGAGGGTGGAGCCAAGATGGCAGAGTAGAAAGACTCACATATGCTAGCTCCGAACTCACAGCCCATATATTTCCTGCAAGAAGAACTCCCCACAAATTCTGGAGCACTGTAAAGCCCGCAGAAACACAGTGGAAAAGATTTCCGTTCCAGAGAGCCCTGGAGAGCAGTCCCCAGGGGTCCATCGTGCCCTGGAAAGCAGAGCCCACCCCTGTGCTGCCCTGGCCTAGCTGTCCCAGAGGAGCAGATCCAAGCAGGCTTCAGGGATGGAATCTCCAGCAGCCAGGAAGATCCCTCCACCCACAGACGCTACAGGTCAGTGAGAGAGACGTCTGAGCTGGCCGAGAGGGGAGCAGGGTGTCTCCGTGACTCGGGCCCCCTTGGGAGGCGGCAACAGAGGCGGCAGCAGAGGCAGCAGCAGAGGCAGCAGTGGTCAGGAGTCCCCGAGCAAGCAGGAGCTCCACTACCGAAGGTCTCTGCATAAACTCCCTGAGGGAACTGAGCCTGGGAGGTGGCCCTGCCCCCACCCAAGCACCAGAACTTAAGCTCACATTGAATAGCAACCGCACCCGCTGTGGAAAGCCCATTTGAATCTCAGACTCCAAGCACTAGCTGGGTGGATCTAGGTGGGGGTGGACAGGAATCTCAGAAGTCAAGTAACTGCCTGGGAAAATGCCCAGAAAAGGGAAGAAAAATAAGACTATAGAGAGCTACTTTGATGGGGTACAGATGTTCCTGCCTTTCAATTCTGATGACGAGGAACTATTCTTACCATCAGGGAAAGATGTGGAGGTAGGGGCCTCTGTATCCCAGACATCCCAGGTGGATATCCGGTGGGCTCAGGCCATGGAAAAGCTCAAAAAGGATTTTGAAAATCAAATTGGACAGGTGGAGGAAAAACTGGGAAGAGAAATGAGAGAGATGCAAGAAAAGCATGAAAAACGGGTCAATACCTTGGTAAAGGAGACCCAAAAAATGCTGAAAAAAATAACACCTTGAAAAATAGGCTCACTCAATTGGCAAAAGAGGTTCAAAAAGCCAATAAGGAGAAGAATGCTTTCAAAAGCAGAATTAGCCAAATGGAAAAGGAGGTTCAAAAGCTCACTGAAGAGAATAGTTCTCTCAAAATTAGAATGGAACAGATGGAGTCTAATGACTTTCTGAGAAACCAAGAAATCACCAAACAAAACCAAAAGAATGAAAAAATGGAAGAGAATGTGAAATATCTCATTGGAAAAACAACTGACCTGGAAAATAGATCCAGGAGACACAATTTAAAAATTATGGGACTACCTGAAAGCCATGATCAAAAAAGAGCCTAGACATCATCTTCCATGAAATTTTCGAGGAAAACTGCCCTGATATTCTACAACCAGAGGGCAAAATAAGTATTGAAAGAATCCATCGATCACCGCCTGAAAGAGATCCAAAAAGAGAAACAAAATCTCAAAGGTATAATTGACCTCAAAGAGCATCTAGTCCAAGCAGTCCTTTGACAAGGATCTCCAGCATATCCAACCAGTGGTCATCCAACCTCTACTTGAGGATCTTCTCCAGTGAGGGGGAACCCACTAATGGAAGGCAGCCCACCCAGTTTTTTAATGGTGATAATTATTAGGAAGGCTTTTTTTTCTTACATCAAGTCTAAATCTGTGTCTCTACAATTTCCAACCATCACTCCTAGTTCTGTCCTCTGGGGCCCGGAAGGAAAGTCTATTCCCATTTCTTTAAGACGGCTCTTCCAATACCTAAAGATACCTTTAACCATTCTTCCCCATCTAAGTCTCCCTTTCTAAACTAACTACCCCAGGTCCTTCATATGCCTTCATTTCCATCTTAGTTGCCCTCCCTGGACACTTCTCACCATATCAATGCCCTGACCATGGTAGAGTAGCAAGGATGAAACACTTCAATCCATTGTCCTGGACACTATGCATCCTACTATAGTAGAAGCTTTCTAGCCTCCATGTATACTATTGACTCACATTTCAAAAGACTGGAATAGAAGAAAAGAGTATGGACATTAGCAGATGAGTGGCAGAAGCAATGAGAAGTCAGTGTCCCCCAACCTGGTCAGGGCTTAAGGAGCTAGCCTGAGAAACACAGGGACAAGAAATGAAAAGAGAAACATGGAGGAGATGCTAAAAAGAGGAAATGAAAGGAGAGCAGAACTGCAGCAGAGAAGGGAGGTATCAAGAAGGGTCACTGGGTCCCTTTGGACATCTCAGAGGAAAAGATTCAGACTGAGACTGTTGTTTATATTCACCACTTCAAGAACTGAGAGACATTTTCCAAATAGTGAGATAGATGAAGGAATGTGTAGGTGAATGAATCACTAGATGAACGAATGAATAAAGGAATGCCTCCTCTTTCTCCAACTTTTTCTCCTGTCTAATAACAGATACTGTAATATACACTGCTTGTTTCTATTAGACATTTCTTGCATCCTGATTTTTTTCTTCTAACATGAAGAAGTCAGGAGTTAGCTAAAGATAATAAAAAAAATTTAAATTAGGGCAGAGACTCAACTCTCGGCCCAAATGTTAGGGATTTTCCTAACTGGGGGCTCTGATTGTATGACAAATTTTCATCTAATATATAAGAGCAGAGGGGCTCATGTAGACCTGAGGGTCATTATATTTCCTCTATTTTGGAATAGGGCATGACTGATTAAATCTACAAAGAGAAAAAAAGAGAACTGGAGAGGAGAAGGATTCAGTCCTGCCTCTATCCAGTCAGGAGGAGGGAGCCAAAAAGATTGAGTACCAGCCATCCAACTCTACGCTGCCCATGATTACACTGTCAAAAAAAGAAATGAGGTTAGTTTGGCTGTGCTTGTTATTGATAAAGTCATCCTTGTACTTGGTGATCGCCAGATCTTTTTCATTCTTTCCTTTTTTCTTTCTTCTTTCTTTCTTGCTTTCTTTCTCTCTTTCCTATTTCTCCTTCTTTCTTTTATCTCTGTTTCCCTTCCTTCCTTCCTTCCTTTCTTCCTTTCCTTCTTTCTTTCTTTGGAGTGGGTCTCCCTATTTCACCCAGACTGAAAGCTTAGTGACCTTTCACAGGTCTGATACACTACTGCCCAGTATGTGAGAGCTTTGACCCGCTCTGTTTCCAGACCTGGGGCTAGTTCATTCCTCAGGCAGCCCGGTTCCCCTACCACTACTTCTGTTCCTGTGTACTCATCATATTGGCACCTTGATCTCATCAGCAAATAAAAAGAAGTTTCAGGTTTAGAGTCCACAATCACTTGCAAAATATTCCTGTAGAGGTTGGAGAAAGATTTGGCAATATCATCTCTCAAATTATGAAAATCAATGGGAGGAAAACCAAGTCCAAAGGAATGTTGGCTTGAGACTCAACTCAATGAGGCTGAATACTCAAAGCATTTAGAGAGAAAACTAATGGACAACGTATAGAGCTGAAATGGAAGAAATCGGCTAGCCTCTCTCCAGTCATCCATTCTTGTCATCAATGACAGCAGAATCTCCACATGTGGACCCTTTCACCCCACTGTCTGATAGACAAAGAAATTGTGATACAGTGAAAATAGTCCTAGATTCTGAGTCTGAGAATCAAAGCTAGAATTAACTCCACCATTTACTAGCTATATGACTTTAAATTGCAAGGGCTTCAATTTTCCAGTCTGTAATATTAGGAGATTGAACTAGAAACATCTAAGGTTCTTTTCATCTTATATCTATGAGCCCAAGAGGAAATGGAAATTGGCAAGAAAATGAAATCCAGAAAAGTGGCTAGATTTGATCAATCAACCAGTCAATGAAAATGTATAAATCATTGCTACATGCCAAACTCTATGCTAAGAGCTGAGGATAAAAAGACAAAACAAGATAGACTCTTTCCTAAATGAGCTTATGTTCTATCATATATAAATATATACATGGTATATATGTGTGTGTATATGATATGCATATGTATACATACATATATACACACACATATATACCTATGTAGATATATATACACACAAATACTTATATGTTTATATAGCTTATATTTGTATGTTTGTGTATATATACAAAATATAAATAAATAAGCAAAAAATCTGCACTGGAGAAAATCCTATTCTAAAGATCCAGCAGGATAAGTTTTCAAAATTTCAAGGAGAAGATCTCAAAAGACTGGGCAAAAGTCATGGACAACACAAATACAAAAATCAAGGCAAATGAGAAGCTATGAGTAACTAATGATTCATGGGCCTAATTTCTCATCTCTTAAAAAAAAAGGTTTCAAGAATGATATACACACAAATGAAAGTGATGTAGGTAGAATACTTTACAATCTCTAAAATGCCATGAAAATATTCATTGTTCTGACTGTTGCTGTTAACTCATTCTCAACTTTTTTGGAAGTTCAGATGGAGACTAGGACAAGTTGCTTTTCAGTTATATTATTCTAATATTAATATTTATATTCTTTTATACTAATAATTATTATTTATATGGACAATGCCCTTGTGCCTTCTCAGTCACTAATGGAGTGAAACAGGGCTATATTCTTGCTCCCATGCTTTTTCGCATGATGTTTTCAGCCATGTTGTCAAATGCTTTCAATGAGGATGAACACGGCATCCAGGTCAACTACCATATTAATGGTAAGTTCTTCAATTTGAAAAGGCTAGAAGCCAAGACCAAAGTGGAGGGAGTGTTGGTGCATGATATTCTGTTTGCAGATGATTGCTTACTCAGTGCAGCCCCTGAAGCTGAGATGCAACAAAGTATGGACCAATTCTCTGCTGCCTGTGCTAATTTTGGCCTAATAATTAACACCAAGAAAACACAGGTGCTCCATCAGCCACCATCACACAATCCATATGTGGAGCCATCAATTACAATAAGTGGAGAAGTTTTGAATGCTGTGGATAAGTTCACTTACCTTCGTAGTGTACTTTCTAGGGATGTACACATTGACAATGAGGTTGATGCACGCATTGCCAGAGCTAGCCCAGTATTTGGGAGGCTCCGAAGAAAGGTTTGGGAGAGAAGAGGTATTAGACTGACTACCAAACTGAAGGTCTGCAGAAATGTCATGCTGATCTCATTGTGAAACATGGACAGTCTACCAGCACCATGCCTGGAAACTGAATTGTTTCCATTTGAACTGTTTTAGGAAGATTCTGAGGATTCCCTGGCAAGGTAAGGTACCAGACACTGAAGTCCTTGCTCAAGCTGAATTTACAAGCATTCAAACTATGCTTTAGACAGCGTAATTCCAACGGGCTGACCACGCTGTTTGAATGCAAAATATATACTTGCCAAAGCGTATTTTATGGAGAACTCACATGGGGCAGGGAATCACATGGTAGTCAGAAGAAGCGATACAAGGACACTTTCAAGAACTTTGGATTTGACTGTGCAACATGGGAGCCACTGGCACAGGACCACTCAGCATGGTGTGCCCGCATAAGAAAGGGTGCTGTGCTCTTTGAGCAGAGCAGAATTAAGACAGCACAAAATAAACATAGGATGCACACATTTGGAGTATCCACCCCAAAAATCCATACAGACTATCTGTGTCCAACCTGTGGTAGAGCATTCCAAGCTTGTATTGGTCTGATCAGCCACAGTCGGACACACTGAAACTTCACTTTATCATGGTGATGTCATTTTGGTCCTCTTTGAAAACGAAGGACAACAACCAACCAATATTATTTATATGATACTATAAAGGGAAAGATGATTGTTTTTATTGGTGAATTACATATGAGCGTACAAAGGTCATCTTCTGCAGACTCAGTAAAGGGATTCTTGGGATGTCTCCAGTGGCAGTAGCACAAAGGAGGATGAGGATGATTTGTACCACATCCTGCTCTTATGTGCTTTTGATTTCTTCTGCCAGTTGAAAGTTTTTCATTTTATGTAGTCTGGAAATTAAGATTATAGAACAGAGGGACATCTGTTGTAAACATGCTTACATTTTTATGGATAGATGTTCTGTCTGGATGATTATGATAGTTTGGTCTATGATAGCAATGGTCTGATTTCGGTAGTTTATTGAAATCTCTAGTACATCTTGAGGTCTGTGTTTGTAGTGTGGAGCATCACCATCTGTCAATCCATGAAAGATAGTGAGCTTCAGCTGTGAAATTTGAGCCACCAGATCATGTCTTACTGGGTATTTTGGAGGTGCCAAATTTTTACAACCTACAATCAAGTGTTGTCTGTTTCCTACTGTTCTCTTGCACAATCTGCATTGATGACTCAATCCAAATTTCTTACGGACCATCCTTCTCTATTTTTTGGTAGCAATAACCTGATTCTGAATTGTCATCGTAGACTTAGGGTCAGAAGGGGCCTTAGAGTTCACCTAGTTTAACTCCCTCACTTTACAGATAAGGCAACTCAAGTCCAAGACTTGCCAAAGTCCACACAGGCAGTGAGCATAGAGCTAGTATTTGAACTTAGATCCATTTACTGTAGGTTCAGTACCTTTTTTTACTGCACCACTTTTCAAACAGAAATCTACATGACTCAGCCATTTGTTTGAGGTTTATTTGACTGAATCAACATTGATGGTGCCCATGGAGTAGGATGCTGTTAATTGGGAAATGGATTAAACCTGGAATTTTACTGATACAGTGTTTAGGATAAGAAAACTCAGCCAAGGCAGGCAAGCACCCCCTCATCTTACTTTTCTCATCTATAAAATGAGGGGATTTGAGCTTGAGGGTCCTTAGAGGTCTCTTCCTACTGCAGATCTAGAATCTTACCTGTGTGACCTTGAGTGAATCATTTCCCCAAATCTGGGCACCAGTTTTATCATTTACACATTGAGTTGGAATCTTGAGCAAATTCCTTGACCTCTTTTGACTCATTTCCTCATCTTTAAAATGAGAAAATGGGCAAGCTCCTTTCTATAATCTTTCTATACTATGTAATCCCCATTTCTATAATCCCAATAATATTTCCAAGAATTCCAAACTCAGGATACCAGGCTTACTGATTCCAAAGCCCTAGGTTGGAGGATGAGAGGAGAGGAAATAGTGGAGACTGAGAGCACTGAAGAAGGGAAAAGAAGTGTAAGAAAGACCAAAGGGGAAAGACACCTAACTCTTTCTGTTGGGACAGAAAGAAAGAGTTCTATTGAACTCTTTTTTGATTGTCTGCAGCCAACTCTGATGCCAGAGGAACTCTGGAAGTTCAGCAAGACTCCTCCCAGCAGAGACAAAAACAAGCCTCTGCCAGCAGAGCTGGGCCCTGCGCAAGCACCCTGACAGGCAGTCTGGGCTGGGCCCAGTGACTGAACCCTGCTTCCCCGAATGAATAAATCATTAGGACAGAGCATTATGCAACCCAGCAGCATCCATAAGGATCTGAATTATATATAACAAGGCACCGAAAGCAATTTATCCCAGGCATGTGGAAGTCATAAAATGGGAGTTCTTCAGAGCCCAAGACAATTTTCAGATATTGCAGTTTTTATCAAAGCAATAAAATCCACCTAAGGAGTACCCCAGCTTGGAAATGCTGCAACGCCTTAATTGGGTTTATTTATTATCATATGAGGGGCAGTCAAAAAAGGAGAGTAAAGAAATCAAACACCTCCACTGTGGAAGGCCCTTCCTTCCTCTTCCTCTCTATCCTTCCTTTGGATTGCCACAGGGCTGAGGTAGAGAGGGGAAAGACGGGCAGCCACTCCTTCTTTCTTGGGACAGGGAGCCTGATAAGCATACAGATGAGGAATGGGTTTGGAGTCAAAGGTCTGAGTTCAAATATCAACTCAGCTACTTCACTGACAAAGCGACCTTGGCCAAGTCACTTGCTTCATCTTAGTCTCAGCTCATCTTTAAAATAGGGATAATAATAGCTCCCTGTCTTGTAAGTAAGGGGCTACAAGTATGAAACACAGCATCGAATGTGAAGCTTTCTTGATGCCTAGACTGCTTTTGCTTCTTTTTCCTTCTTTGTTAGAGGTGTTGCTCTTTGAAAATGGAGGAAAGCACATTGAGCAAATGTAGGTGGTTTTAAAACATGGGCAGCAGGTGACACAGTGGATAGAGGACTGGGCTTGGAGTCAGGAAGACTCCTCTTCCTGAGTTCAGATCTGGTCCCAGACACTTCCTAGCTGTGTGACCCTGAGCAAAGTCACTTCACCCCATTTGTCTGTTTCCTCATCTATAAAGTGAGTTGGACAAAGAAATAAAAAACCACATCAGTATCTGTACCAAGAAAACCTCAAATGGGGTCCAAAGAATTGGAAATGATTGAAAAATGACTGAACAGCAGCATAAAAACAAAAGCATCAACATTTTATTTGAAAGAAGATATGTGATGCCCAATGCTGAGCGCCCTACTCCAGATGAGGTCTGATAAGTGCAAAGGACAGTGGAATGGTCCTTTTCTTGTTCACTGAAGCTATCCCTCTCTTAGTCCAGTCCAAGATCAAATTAACTTTTTTTAGAGACCATAATAACTACTGGCTCCTATTGAGCTTGCAGTCCACTGACATTCCCAGATCTTTTTCAGAACAATTTCTGCCTACCAACCATGCTGATCTTATCTTGCACTTGTGGGTTTTCTGACTTGGAATCTAGTGAGACTTCAGAAGACCATGTCTTATGTCATCTTCCTAATTAGATTAGAAACACCTTAGAGAAAGAAAGACAATGTTATACTTTCTCTTTGTGCCATATGTTACTGAGCATGATTCTTTAAACAAATTTTCAATAAGCAATTATTAAAGAATGAATGATTGATGGCTAAATGAATGAATGAATGAATAGACCCACCTACTAAATAGCAGAAGGCACTTGGAGAAGGAGAAAGATTTTATTTGTGTTCTTGTTTGCTTGATTTTCCTAGGAAGATAGTTAGTCAAAAAGCATTTATGAAATACCTGTCATGTTCCAAGCACTATGCTAGAAGAAAATGAATCATTTCTTTTCATTCTTATCATCACCATGTGTATCATGGAATCATCTCCCTGACGTCACAGTCCTCTTTGAGAATGAAGGACAAGCAACAGTCATTGCCCTCAAGACCAACTGGCACTAGAAAGATCTCTAAACAATGAGACATGAGCTCTGGCCACTAGTCCTGGCTCTTGATTGAGTGGACTCTATTAATCACTTTCTCTGTTTTCTCATCTGTAAAATGAGGAAGAATATTGTCTTCTACTTTTCTTAAGTGATTCAAAGGGAAGTGACAGAACCAGGAGAACAAGAACAATGGTGCTTTAAGGACAACATTTTAAAAGACTTTAGAATTCTCATCAATTCAAAGACTAATTATGATTCCCAAGGACCAATGATGAAGCATGTTATTCACCTCCTGACAGAAAAAAGGTGATGGAGGAAGGCAATGGGAGAGAAGGGAAGGGAAGGGAAGGGAAGGGAAGGGAAGGGAAGGGAAGGGAAGGGAAGGGAAGGGAAGGGAAGGGAAGGGAAGGGAAGGGAAGGGAAGGGAAGGGGAGGGGAGGCTAGGGGAGGGGAGGGGAGGGGAGGGGGAGGGGAGAGGAGGGGAGGGGAGGGGAGGGGAGGAGAGAGGAGAGGAGAGGAGAGGAGAGGAGAGGAGAGGAAGAGAGATCAGATTTTTGTTTATTAAAAAGGTAAAATAAATTAAAAGAAAAATGATAATATTATGTGCCACAAATATTTGCTGATAAATTGATTGGGTTTTGGACACTACATTTTAGGAAGGATATTAATAAGGTAAAAAGCATTCAGAGGAGGACAACCAAGGTAATGAAGGGCTTCAAGGTTTTACGAAAATTGGTGGTAGAAAATGGGAATATTTAGCCTGGATATTAAAAAAAGTTCAGGGAATATTATTATCAGTATCCCTGTTAGCATTATTATATATAATAATGTAATGATATTAATATCTTATGATAGTATTAATATTAATAATGTAATTATAATTATATATTTATAATATATTATAAACATATTTCTCCTTAAGATTTTCAGAGCACTTTACACATTATCTTGCTTAGTCCTCACAACAATTCTATGAGGTAAGTGCAATTATTATCCTGTTTTTACAGATGAGGAAATTGAGGTTCAGAGATTAAGTGACTTACCCAGAGTCACACAGCTGACTCGTGTTATCCTTCATTCTCAAAGAACACCAAAATGACATCACTATGCTGGAGCCAAGATACACTGTGTCCAACTGTGACTGATCAGACCAATATGAGCTTGGAAGGCTCTACCATAGGTTGGACTCAAATAGATCACATGAGTATTTGGAGTGGAGATGTCTCTAAATTTGCATATCTCATGTTTCTTTTGAGATACTGTGATCCTGTTTTACTCATAGAGCATAGCACCTCCTTTGATGCAAGCATACCATGCTCTGAAGTCCTGTGTCAGCATCTCCCATGTCAGATCAATTCCCAAATTCTTCAAAGAGACCTTAAGAATGTCCTTGTATTGCTTCTTCTTACCTCTGTATGAACGTCTGCCTTGTATGAGTTCTCTAGAAAATAGTCTTTTAGGGAAACGTACAATTGGCTTTGGAACAACATGACCCACCCAACAGATTTATGCACTCTGCAGCAGAATTTGAATGCTTGGTAGTTCAGCTTGAGAAAGGACCTCATTTTCTGGTACCTCATCCTGCCAGATGATTTTCAGAATCTTCCGAAAACCATTCAAATAGAAGCGATTCAGTTCCCTGGCACTGGTAGGCTGTCCATGTTGTACAGCCATACAACAATGAGGTCAACACAACAGCTCGGTAGACCTTCAGTTTGGTAGCCAGTCTAATACCTTTTCTTTTCAGCACTTTCCTTTGGAGCCTCCCAAACACTGAGCAAGTTCTGAAAATATGTACATCAATTTCATTATCTATGTGGACATCCCTGGAAAGTACACTGCCAAGGTAAGTGAACTTATCCACAGCATTCAAAGTTCCTCCATTTGCTATAACTTATAGTTTCACATATGGATGGTGTGGTAGTAGATGATGGAGCACCTCTGTTTTCTTGGTATTAATTGTTAGGCCAAAATTAGCACAAGCAGCAGAGATTTGATCCATAGTCTTGCATCTCAGCCTCAGAGACTGCATTGAGTGCACAGTCATCTGTGAATAAAAAAAGTCATGAACCAACTCTCCCTCCACTTTAGTCTTGGCTTATAACCTTTACAAGTTAAATAATTTACCATCAGTGCAGTAGCTGACCTTGATGTCTCTTTTGTCCTCACTGAAGGCATCCAACAACACTGCCGAAAACATCATGTAAAAAAGCATGGGAGCAAGCACACAACCTTTCTTCACTCCATTGGTGACTGGGAAAGCATGAAAGCTTCAACCATTATTCAAAGCCCATGCAAGCATGCCATTATGCGACTGTTGTACAATACTGATGAACTTCTCCAGGCAACCAAATTTTTACCATGATCTCTTCACAGCTAACAATATCAAAGATCTTGGTTAGATCAACAAACATTGTGTACAGATCTCTGTTCTGCTCCTAGCATTTCTCCTGGAATTGTTGGGCAGCAAACACCATATGGCAATTCCTCTGTCCTTTCTGAAGCCACACTGGTTCTCAGGTAGATGGCCATCTTCCAAGTGAAGGTTCAACCAGTTAAGGAGGACTCTGGAGAGAATCTTGCTAGCAATATCTAAGAAAGAGATACACACACACACACACACACACACACACACACACACACCTCTACCATGATTGCCATAAGACAATCTATTTCCTATTTCCTGAGGACTGAGAAAAGTCAATTACAAGACCATTAGTAACTTCGGAGAGAGTAGTAACAGTGGAATGATAAAGTCAGAAGCTGAGTTCTTAAGAAGAGGGTGAGAAGAGAGAAAGTGAAGTCACCTGTTGTAGGCAGCCTTTTTGAAGAGTTTAGATACAAAGAGCAGAAGAGATATAAGACAATAATCTTAGATTCTATCTGATAAAGAAGGATCAAGCAAGGGTTTTTTTTCAGAATAGGAGAGACATGGGTATGTTTGTAGGGAGTAGGAGATGAGCCAGTAGAGAAAAAGAGACTGAAAAGTGAAAGATTGGGAAACAGAAGGGACAATCAGTTGGAGGAGATGAGATAAAAAGGGATCACTTGGGAGGGGTTAGCCTTGGTAAGGAATAAGGCTACCTCATTACAGGGGTGAAGATATCTATCTGATCCCTTACTATTTAGATCTCGCATCCTAAGACGTGATAAGGACCCAAGGCAGAGGACAAAGAAGTAGATATCTGTGTAGGTTTCTCTCTACTCAATGCCACCACCCAAGTTCAAGTCCTCAACAGCTTTTACCCAGACTATTTCAATAGCTTTCTAATTTGTTTTCCTGAATCCAATCTCGTCCCCATCCAAATGCACTGTCTACACCAGAGGTATCAAAAACTGGGCCACAACTGGTTCACAACACTCCCTAATGCCACCTGAACCAGATTAAAATGTAATGGGAAATTATTTATGAAAATAAATACAAGTATGATAAAACATAGGTAATATTACATTTTAAAGCTAAGTCAATATGCATGTCATAAAAATTCTTATGTATAGTTTAGTGGTCCCTATTTCTGTTTAAGGTTGACATTACTGTCTACACAGTGGCCGAAGTGATATTCCTAAAGTACAGGTCTAACTACATCATTACTATGTCATTATCATTACTGCTCAAGAGGCTCCAGTGACTCCCTATTACCTTAGGGATAAAATTAAAACTCCTATGTTCAACATTTAGTGACTTTCATGATTTGGTATCCAGCGATATTCCTGGATAATTTTTAAATTATTCCCCTTTGATCACTCTACATTCAGTCAGTAAACATCCATTATACTTTAAATTAGAAGGAACTAGGAGAGCAAAAACAGAGAAAGAAAACTTTGAACCAATTTCCCTAATGAATATTGATGCAAAAATTTTAAATAAAATACTAGCAAGGAGATTACAGCAATATATGACAAAGATATATCCCATGACCAGATGGGATTTATTCTAGGAATGCAGGGCTAGTTCAATGTTAGGAAAACTATCATTGTAATTGATCACATCAGTAACAAAAACAACAGAAATCATATGATTATCTCAATAGATGGCAGAAAAACTCTTTGACAAAATGGAACATTCATCCCTATTAAAAACACTAGAGAGCATAGGAATCAATGGAATTTTAAAATAAGTAGTATCTATCCAAAAGCATCATCAAACATCATCTGTAATAGGATAAGCTAGAAACTTTCCCAATAATATCAAGATTGAAGCAAGGATGCCCAATATCACCGCTATTATCTAATATTGTACTAGAAATGTTAGCTATAGTATAAGAGAAGAAAAAGTCATTGAAGGTATTAGAATAGGCAATGAGAAAACTAAACTATCTTTCTGTGCTCATGATATGATGATATACTTAGAGAATCCTAGAGATTCTTTTTAAATTAATTTTTAATTATTAATTTATTTTATTATTTATTAATTAGTAATTATCTTATAATTAATTATTTATATTGTAAATTTATGAATTTTTATAGAATTATTAAATAATTTTAATTATTAATTAATTAATTTAATTTTTAATTAAAAACTAGTTGAAATAATTAACAACTTCAGCAAAGTAGCAGGATAGAAATTAAACCCACATAAGCCATCAGCATTTCTATATATTACCAACAAAGTCCCCACAGGAAGAGATAAAGAAATTCCGTTTAAAATGATTGTAGACAATATAAAATACTTGGGAGTCTACCTGCCAAGACAAACACAGGAACTATATGAATGTAATTACAAAATGCTTCTTACACAAATAAAATGACATTTAATCAATTAGAGAAATAGTAATTGCTCATGGTTAGGTTGAGCTAATTAATAAAAATGACAGTTCTACCTAGATTAATTTACTTATTCAGTGCCATAACAATCAAATTCCATACACATAGATACACACACACACACACACACACACACACAGCTAGAAAAAAATAATAACAAAATTAAACTGGAAAAACAAAAGGTCAAAAATATCAATGGAATTGATGAAAAAAAATGTGAAGGAAGATGGTTTAGCAATACCAGATTTCAAACTACATTACAAAGTGGTAGTCATCAAAATAATCTGGTACTGGCTAAGAAATAGAGTGGTGTATCAGCATGCTATATTAGGTACATAGTACACAGTAGTAAGGGCAATTAGATGACTCTGTGGATAGAGCACTGGGTGCAGAACAAGGAAGAAATCAGTTCAAATCTGGGCTCAGATATTTATTAGCTGTGTGAGCCTGGGCATGTTGTTTAGCCTCTGTTTGCCTTAATCTACTGGAAAAGAAAATGGCTTTGCCAAGAAAATCCCATGGACAGTATGTCCCATGAAGGATCAGACATGACTGAACAACTCAACAAATGCAGTAGAAAATGACCCTAGTAATCTAGCATTTGACAAACCTAAAGATCCAAGATATGAGGACAAGAAATCACGATTTGACAAAAATTGTGGAGAAAATTGAAAAGCAGTTTGGCAGAAACTAGGTATAGAGCAACATCTCACACCACCAAGATAAGTTCAGAATGGACAAATGGTTTAGACATAAAGGGTGTTATCATAAGAAAATTAGGAAAGCATGAAATATTTTACTTGTCAGATTTATGGATGAGGTAAGAATTTATGACCAAACAAAAGATAGCATTATGAGATATAAAATGAATAATTTTGATTACATTCAGTTAAAAAGATTTTGTACAAGCAAAACTAGTGCAGTCAAGATTAGAAGGAAAGCAGAAAACTAGGGGGAAATTTTTACAGCAAGTTCCTCTGATAAAAGCCTTATTTCTCAAATATGTAGAAAACAGAGTTATATTTATATAAATATAAGTAAATCCATAATTGATAAATGGTGAAAAGATATGAACAGGCAATTTTCAGAAGAATAAATCTAATATGTCATATGAACATATGTTATGTCATAAGAACATATGCTCTAATTCACTTTTGATTAAAAATGCAAATTAAAACAACTCTGAGATATCACCTCACACCTTTTAGATTAGTTAATATTAGTTATGATACCATATTAGATTAGTTAATATGACATTCATTTATATTAGATTAGTTAATATGACACCAAAAAAAGAAAAGAAAAATGACAAATGTTGCTAATTGCTGCTGAAGCTGTGAACTGATCTAACCATTCTGGAGTAGAATCTGGAATTATGCCCAAAGGGTTTATAAAATTGTGCATATCCTTTGACCCAACAATATCTCTCCTAGGTCTGTATCCCAAAGAAATCAAAGGAAAAGGATTTATATGTACAAAAATGTTTATAGCAGCTCTTTTTGTGGTGGAAAAGAATTGGAAGTTGGGAGTTGCCCATCATTTGGAGAATGGCTTGAACAATTTATGGTATATGATTGTGATGAAATACTAATGTGCAATAAGAAATGGCAAGCAAGATGCTTTCATAAAAACATGGCAAACTTATTAAGTCACACCAGGAGAACCCTGTACACAATAGCAGCGATACTGTATTATGGTCAACTGTGAACGACTTAACTATTCTCAGCAATACAGTGGTCCAAAACAGTTTCAAAGGGTGCATGATGAAAAATGCTCTCTATACTTAGAGGAAGAACTGAAAGAGTCTGAATTCAGACTGAAGCATACTTTCCTTTTACTTTATCATTCTTGGTTTGGGTTTTGTTTTGGTATTTTTAGTGTGGGAGGGGGGCCCTAGGTGGGGAAGGGGGAGCTGGTATATGTTTTCTTTTACAACCTGGCTAATATGGAAATGTTTTCCATGACTTCATATTTATAATCTATATCATATTTTAATATGACATTTTTAATCTATATCAAATTGTTTTCTCAAGGAAGAGAGAGTAAAAGGAGGGAAGGAAAGAATTTGAAACTAAAATTTTTTAAATATGTTAAAAACTTTTAAACATAATTGAGATAAAATATTAAGTGGAAAACAAACAAACAAAAGCAGGTAGGTGGGACAGTGAATAGAATAGTGGGCCTGGAGTCAGAAGACCTGAATTCAGATCCAGGCTCAGACACTTACCAGCTGTGTGACCCTAGGTAAGTCACAACTTTTGTGTGCCTCGATTTATTCATCTGTAGGATGAGGAAAATAACAGCACTTACCTCACAGGGTTGTTGTGAGGATGAAAAGTGCTTTAATACAATGCCTGGAACATAGTACATATTTAATAAATGCTTATTCCCTTCTAATTAAATGTGTGCTAGATATTGTACTGAATGTTCAAGATTTAAATAGAGACAAAAGCACGTTCTCTGTTCTCAAGTGGTCTACAATTATTTCCCCTTCCTCCAGCTGCTGTACCCCATCCTCCAATTACCTTATTTTGTTTCTCACTAATTATATAGTATTATGGCATTTTATTTCTTTCTCTACCGCCACCCCCCATCAGCTGTGACTTGCTGTGCAGCTACTCATCCAGTAGGAAAGATTATACCCAGCAAGTAGCAAGGACATAATCATAGAAAGTCAACCATTCAAAGCAGGAAGCATCTTCAAAGGGCATGACCCTCAGCAACAGAGAAGAGAGTCAAATGTGGATTTAAGATAGAATTAGTTCTGATTTGGGGAGTTGTCCTACGGAGAAAAGCAGACCCATGGAGTTCAGTTGAATGTCCTAGCAGCAACACTATAACCAAGGTTGAGGGTAAAGGGAGACAAAGCATCATGAGAACTCCACAGGAAGAGAAAGCACACTGGTTCATTGCAGTATTGGAGGTCTAAGTTTCCTTGACTACATGTGTTGCATTTGCATACTCTGAAGTACTCTTCTCACAGACACTTTATAAATTTGCAGCAAAATGCACTTCAATTTTATTGGAGGAGAAGGGAAGCAAAAGATGTTTTGTAACTACCATTTTTATTTTGCATTTTAGTAAATCCTTGTTTTTTAGTAGAATATGTCTACTAACTGACTGTTAAAAGTAGTCTCACCAATGGGGGCTTATGAGCTATATAGTTTTAGGACTAATAGCCCCAAAACCTTTGGAACTTTTGAGAATAGTCAACTTGCTAGGAACCCAACCTACAAACCTGTGAATGCCAAATTGGGTAGGTAGCTCTAGATGGGGTGTTATAGTAGGATCACAAATTTAGAGATAAAAGGAATTTTGGAGGTCATCTAAACTGACCTTTCATTGTACAGATGAGAAAGTGATATCCCAGTAATGAGTGGAAGAGCCAGGATTTGAGACCAGGACTCTTTCCTGTGAGATCCCTTTCCAAATCTCCCATACCATGCTACCATGTAACCAAACTCTCCTGTTTCTTCCCAGATTGTAACTCAGTTATCTGTCTTCCCTTTGCACAATGACTCAGACTAGGGCTCCTTTACTAAGCTTATTAAATTCACTGTATAAAGTAATAGATTTAAAAGAATTGAATTTATACATTTTTCTATGAAAGACCTTCCCTCAGTCCCTGCTGCATGACTGTGGGAGGGGAGGAGGATTCTTTAGCAGAATATATATTAGTCTGGCTTCTGCAGAGCTGGTAGGGCTTCCAGGGTAAGAGTGATGTCCACTAATCCCTTTCAGATCAATCATCACGAAACCAATAAGACACCTCCTCCCAACACTACTGGATAACCAATGAGTGAGTTGACTCATTCCATGAGGCTGTCTTTCATCATTTTAACAAAACTATAAATACAAGCCCATCTTTCCATGGGATGCAAAAGTATAAGACTCAATCCTTTAGGTTAAAAATGTTCATCAAGCCAGTTTGGAATTGATACATCTATGAAAATAAGTGTCAGATCAATAATACTTGCAAATTGTACGATTGAAAGAGCAAATAGCAAGGCAAGAAACTGCCCTGGAGCCTGATTCTTGCTTAGTAACAGTCAAACTCCTGGACATATCAAGACTTTTATTCTACTCAATTTGATGACTACCTATCTATCCATGTTGCTCTTGCTCTGTTGTTTTGGGCTCGGTGCTCAGTGACCCCCATTTGGGATTTTCCTGGCAAAGATACTGGAATGGTCTGCCATTTCCTTCTCCAGATCATTTTATAGATGAGGAAACTGAGGCAAACTGGGATTAAGAGACTTGCCCAGGATCACCTTTATCTAAGGTCAAATTTGAACTCAGGTTTTCCTGATTCCAGGCCTGGTGCTCTATCCACTGTGACACCTAGTTTCCCAGGGGAAAAATCAAAAATGAAATTAACATTGTCCTATAGGAAGGAATAAATATTCCCCTAGGAGTGAGGTATGCTGGGGAAAACACTGAATTTGAAGTCAGAAGGCTGCCAGGACATACCTCTATGGGGGCAGCTGTTTCTGCAGAGTTAGGAACAAGCACAGCCGCTGATGGAAACTTCATATTGAGCTACGAAGTCCAGGTCAAGCCCTCTATAAAGAAAGATTAGAGTGGAATTGAGTGTTCCACCCTCCAGCCCTCCAATTAGAGGGAAGAGGAGACTGGGGGAGCCTGGAGGTGCTGAGTATCCAAAACTGAGTTAAATATCATGTGAGAGAAAAATGAAAACAAAGAGGTGGCCGTGATTTGCCCGAGGTCATGCCAGTAATGCATGATTTGATACTCCTTTTACTACCAGGCTGGCATGAGAAAAGGCAGAGTCATCAACTAATGATCATTGATCATGTGATTTAAAATTGACAAAGACCTTAGCGATGGTCTGATCCAAACCTTTTGTTTTACCGCTGAATGAAGGAGAGTTCAGAGAAGAGAAACCACTTATTAGGTCACATAGATAATAAGTTACAAAGCCCAGACTGAAACTCACACCATTGAATTTCAGATACAATGTTCTTCCCATTAGAATCTCCCATGCCTCCAAGAAGGTTTCATCCTCTCACTGCCTTTTCTTGGAACCCCCAGCTAGCTTCCCTTAAGTCCCAACTAAAATCTCATTTTCCCCAGGAAGCCTGCCCTAACTGCTCTTAATTCTAGTGCTTTCCGAATGCTAATTATTTCCTATTTATCTTGTGTATAACTATGCTTTGTGAGGAGAATATAGTGAGGCTGGTGACCTTGCACAGCCCTCAGAACAGAGTCAAGTGCAGGTAATGTCATTTCTCCGATGTCGTGGTCGTCTTCAGAAATGGACAGACACAACCTGGGAGCAGATTGAGCTGCCTGAATGGGAAGCCAGCTAGCTAGGGAACTCAGCTCATCCGCTCCCATTGGTCTCACCCTCCCCTTACTTCTCCTCTGCAAAGGAAGGTAATTTTGGATGGCCAGACATGCCCAGTTAACTTGGGGATTACTGGCCTGCTTTGTTTCTCTTTGCTTTCCTCTACTGTCCTCTCCTGTCCTGCCCCCTCCTGCCCTGCCTTTTCCTCTCCTGTCCCCTCCTGCCCTGCCTTTTCCTCTCCTGCCCTCTCCTGCCCTGCCTTTTCCTCTCCTGCCCTCTCCTTTCCTGCCCTCTCCTTTCCTGCCCTCTCCTTTCCTGCCCTCTCCTGCCCTGCCCTCTCCTGTTCTGCCCTCTTCTGTCCACTCCTTTGCTGTTCTTTCCCCTCCAGATCTTAAACCTTAAAACTACTGCACACTGAAATTCATAGACTGGGACCCTGCTCAGACTGCACATAAGGCCTGTTTCCTGGACCCATCCTGACCAATGAGTGATTATCAAATGTAAGTGTTTCCCAACCCTTCCAGCTTCATCTATTTATTTTTCTTTTGCTCATTAAAGGGGCCACTCCCTGACTACTTCTTAAACAGGTCTATTCACTGTATGAGACTTACCTCACCCTAAGTGAATATCTGAATAGGCCCAAGGCCAAAGACGCCAAGGTCTCCCATTGCATCCTGGGTCATCTCCAGTCATCCTGATGAATGTCTAGTCACTGGATTCAGATGGCTCAGGAGGAGAAAGTGAGGCTGGTGACCTGCACAGACCTCCCTCACTCAAAACAAAGTCAAGAGCAAGTCATGTCATCATACCTCCGCTGTCATGGTTCTCTTCAAAAGTGGACAAACACAACGGCAGCTTCACCTTGTATACATTTACTTGCATGTTGTCTCTCCCATCAGATTGTGAGATCCTTGAGGGCAGGGAGTATTTTTTGTCTCCTTTTGTATCCCCGGCATTTAGCACAGTGCCTGGCACATAGTAAACACTACATAAATGTTAGCTATTATCATTACTATTAGTATTATTTAAATCCACCTTAGATACTTACTAGATGTGTGACTCTGGGAAAGTCACTTAAAAAAAAATCTCTGTTTGCCTCAGTTTCCTCATCCATAAAAAGAGGATAATAATGGCATCTACCTCTCAGAGTTGTTACGCGGATCAAATGAGATAATATTTTTAAAATGCTTAGCCCAGTGCCTGGCATGTAGTTAGGTGCTATATAAATGTTAACTATTCTTATTATCACCCTGGCTTGAACTACCATTTCATGAGGCAGCTGGGGCCTCACGGCCAGCTTCACTCCTCATTCTGGACTTTTTTGCCTCCTTTCCAGTAGCCTTACCCAGCTCAAGTACCCTCCCCTACATATATTCTGTGGCTCCTCTTTATTTTCTACCTTCTCCACATTAGAATGTGAACTCCTTGAAAGCAGGGACTTATTTCTTATTTTTTTTTGCTTATATTTGTATCCTAGCACAGTGCCTGATGTACAGTAAGCACTTAAAAAAGTCTTTATCTATCTATCTACACTATCTATATAAAGGTCCACAGTACAAGATAAATAACAATGAATAACACCTAAGAGATGCCTATTGAATAATGGACAATGAATTATAAGAGTCAGAAAGGAGAGAGCTCAAGAATTGAGGGGGGTCTTGAAGGGTGAATTTGGGTCAAAGTGACTAGTTCAAATCCTACAGGACTCAATTAGCTTTTCTCCCATTTCTCTATTACAGACAGAACACCCAACAGTGGCCAGGCTCTGGAAAAAAATGTGGCTTCCGTTAACAAGGATGACTGGGGGACAGAAGTATGGATACCCCAAGAAAGAATTGTATCTACTACTAGAAAATCCATTTCCTCCTGGTGATGAGTCAGCCACCTCAGCGCTATATTCAAAGGCCAGAGCATCTGCTACCTGAGTGCTTTCTGGAGGGAAGCCAGGCTGGCAAAAACAATTTTATGAGTCAGTAAATATTTCCTACTTATTGTAAACTTGACCCACCATATATTTATGCGTAACAGACACCATCACAGTCAGGTCATATCCCATTTCAAAGCAACATGGTGAAAAAGAAACCCTCAGCCCTTAAACTTTTATCTCTTCATGGGCATTGGATATTTCTAGAGAAAGGGATATGCACAGACTCACAGAAGTTGAAAATCTCAAGGATGGAAGGAATATCAGGCCCTCTAGAACACCCCCAACAAGTGGTCATCCAGTCTTGATATGAAGCTCTCCACTGAAGTAGAAGGCATGTGGACTCAAGAAAGCCTATTAAACTTCCTACTTATTAATACATTCACCTGTGCATAGAGCCAAAATCTAAATCCTTGAAACTTCCACCAAAAGTGGCAGCTAGGTGGCGCTGTATTGGATAGCGAGAAGGACCTTGAGTCAGGAAGACTCATCTTCCTGAGTTCAAATCTGGGCTCAGGAATTTACTAACTGGGTGACCCTGGGCAAGTCCCTTCTCCCTGTTTGCCTCAGTTTCCTCATCTGTAAAATGAACTGGAGAAGGAAATGGCAAACCACCCCAGTATCTTTGCCAAGAAAACCCCAAATGTGGTTCTGAAGAGTCAGACACAGCTGAAATGGCTGAATGACGCCACCAACAACAAATCTATCCAGTATTCCTGGTTGTGACCTCTGGGGCCACGCTGAACATGACTTTTAGTAAGTCACTTTCTTTCTTTGACATTCAGTTACTCACTTGTAAAATGACCGAGTTGGACCAAATAGTTCTTGAGGCAGTTTTAAATTTATCAGTCAATGAAATCTAACTTTTCTTCCAAATGCCAGCTCTTCAGAATATTTAAAGGTAACTCTCTTGCTCTGCCTCCCGAAGTCTCCTTGCCTCCAGGTCAAAAGTCCCTGGTTCCTTCAAGCCATGTTAGGTGGCATAGTGGATAGAGCCAGGAGGTCCTGAATTTAAATTCTACCTTCGACACTTAATAGCTTTGTGACCTTGAGCAAGTCACTCAGTTTCCTCAACAGGATGCCATGGGAGACAGGTACACTAGAATTTAAATCCAGACTCAGACACTTCCTGGCTGTGTGACCCTAGACAAGTCACTTAATCTTGTTTGCCTCAGTTTCCTCAACTATAAAATGGGCATAATAATAGTACCTGCCTCCAGGGTTGTTGGGAGAATCAAATAAGATAATATTTGCAAAGCACTTAGCACAGTGCCTGGAACAAATTTGCTCCTATATATATTTTTATCATCAGTAAAATAGCAGCTACCTCTCAGAGTTATTGGGGAGATCTAGTGAGGTAATATACCAAAGGCACTTTGAAAACCTTAAAGCACATTTATTTGTAAGCTGTTCTTAGATGGCATGGATTCAAGACCATTCTCCATTCTGGTAGCCCTTCTCTGGACAGGTTATCAATGCCTGTCCTGAACTGGGGTCAGTTCCCAGAACTGAATATAATCAATCAGATATGATCTGCCCGGGACGTGGGTGAAATGAGGTTGCTGGCTAGACTTGATTATGACCTCTAAGGTCCCTTCCAGCTCCAAAATTACATTTCTGTGAGCCTTTGATTACCCTAGTTCTTAATGCTTTAATATTCTGGAGTTTTGGAGAATCCCATATTGAAAGTTTAGGAGACCCATCACTGTAGTCCCTAGTACCTTGACATTTAACAAAAGTGAAGCATATTTAAACGTTTATTTAACATTTAACATATTTAACATATTTATTAAAACATGTTTAGGGAGAGGGAGCTGGGAAAATGTATTTTGCAGCTAAAAATCTTCAGTACTTTCATTCTTGAATTCATATTTTTTAAGTAGCTACTGTCTATAGGCTGTGCCTAGGCTCTTGGGGTATAGAGATATCCCAGTCATAAAGCTGACCTTTAGCAATTTAAATGGGGAGAGAGAGAAACAAGTACACAAATAATTGGTACAAAAGGAATAATGAGATAAGTTCCCTTAGAGAGGTCCAGGGAAAGTACTTGGGAAAATTTGAGGAGGGGACAATTCATTTCAATCAAAAGTGATCGGTGCATTTCATTACAATAGTGTTGGACCTTGAGGGAAGGGAGAAACTTCCACTGATGTCAATCAATCAATAAACATTGATTAAGTGCCTCCTGTGTGCCAGGAACTGTGCCAAGTTCTAAGGATACAAAAAGAGGAAAAAGACAATCCCTTAAGGAGCTTCCAATCTAATGGGGAAGAAAACATGCAAATAAATGCACAAAACAACCTACATACAGGATAAATAAGAAATAATTGACAGAAGAAAGGCACTAGAATTTAAAGAGATTGGGAAAGACTTCCTGTAGAAGGTGGGATTTTAGTTGGAATCTTTTTAAAAAGTCAGGGAACAGAGTAAGTAGAGAGGCGAGGAGGGAGAGCATTCCAGGCATGGGGGCTTGCCAAAGAAAATGCCAGGAACTTAGAGATGGAGTGTCTTGTTTGTGGAACAGCCAGGAGACCAGTGTCACTGAATCAAGGAGTATATGTTGGGAAGTAAGGTATAAAAAGACCGGAAAGACTGGGTAGGTTACGAAAGGCTTTGAATGCCAGAGGATTTTGTATTTAGTCCTGGAAGTGTTAGGAGTTTATTATTTTTCTTATAGGAGCCACTGGAGTTTATTGAGTAGGAGGGTGACCTGGTTGAATCTGCACTTAAGGAAAATCACTATGGTGGCTGAGTAAAGGATAGGTTGGAATAGGGACAGACTTGAAACAGGCAGACCCACCAACAGGCTACAGTGACACAGGAGGCACCAGAGTAGGAGCAGTGTTGGAGAGAGGAGAAGGGGTATATTCAAGAGCTACTGCAAAGGTGAAATCTACAGGACTTGACAAGTTTGCATATGGGAGGTGAGAGAGAGTGAGGAATCCAGGGTGACTCCTAGGTTGGAAGTCTGAAAGAATAGAAAGATAGTGATGCCATCTACAATAATAGGGAAGGGGGGAGGGAGGAGGCTTTGGAGGAGGAAATAATGAGTTCAGTTTTGGACATATTGAGTTTAAATTGTCTCCCAGACATCCAATTCAACATGTCTGAAAGGCAATTGGAGATGTAATATTGGAGGTCAGCAGAAAATTTGGGGCATTATAGGTAGATTTCAGAATTATCGGCAGAGAGATAATTAAATCCATAGGAGCTGATGAGATTGCCAAATGAAGTAGCATAGAGGGAGAAGAGAACAGGACCCAGGACAGAACTCTGGGGGAATCATGATTCACATTCTTATTGGGTTTTAAAGCTTACAACTTTCATTAAAATCCTATACTAACGCCTCATTGAGGGGCATCATAATAGTCAGAAAGGCCTTGGATCTGGGGTCAGAGGAGCTGGGTTTGAATCCCAGTCTGTCCCTTATTATCTATGTGACCTTAAAACAATTTGTTTAACCTCCAAGAGTCTCAGTTGCCCAATCTGTAAAATGAGGAGGTTGGACCTCTGAGGCCCCTTACAGCTATTAGACCTATGCTCCTTAGTCTTTTAACTTCTCTGAGCCTCAGTTTCCTCATTTGCAGTGAGAGGGTTAAATTATATGATCTCCTGAAGTTGTTTTCAGCTCCCAAATTCTGCGATTCATATTGTCCATAAATTAAATAGAACTCCCCAAACATAGCCATGCCCCCAGCCTCAGTCCCCCATGGCCCTTACCCAGACAACGCTAAATTAAAAAGAGTACTCTGATCCCCCAAATGGTACCGAAACCACCAACACATGCAGAATTCAAAACTATAGGACGTCAAATCCAATCACTGGAATTCTCTTTATTTCAGAGTCCATTAGTCCAGATAGAGAAGATGCAATTCACTTTCCCTCCCCAACTGCTAGGCACAAAGTAGGGGGAAAACATAAATAAATAAAAAATGAGTGTTTATTGAATTGAACTAAATTAAAATAAAAACAGTCACCAATAGTCGCGGTTAGTGCCAGATCTCTCTCCCAGACTTCCATTCATTTTAGCAAAGCAAGCCTTCCCCCATGCAAATGCAACTTTAATGAAAAATGACTGTCACTTCATTCTCTGTCAGACTGTTTAACCAGGTCACAGACTCTTTTTATTGTCAGTAAAGTCAGTCATGACTTTTTTATTGGCTGTATTGTCCAGGAGACAGAGACTTCATTCCACACACCTGGCCAGGAGTCAGAATGCCCTTACTGGTTAATCCCCCATCAGCCAAGAAGCCTTTATTGAGTTCTGATCACTTGTCCAGCCCAGCTCGGGTCCTGTTGGGGAAAGAAGGATGGTATATCACTGCCTTCCAGCAGCTTAAACCCATGGGAAAGGCTATTTTAAGTCTTGAAGACCTTCCCAGTTCTTGATTTTTTGAATTTTGCCTCAGCTACTATCTTAGCCTGGAGTTTCCCCTCAGCCCCTGGAGTCCCCTTACTCTGGGAGCCCTGTGGGTTTCGCACTCTGGAACATCTTGTACCATTGGGGAGGTCCTCTATCGACCTCCTTTTTGGAGAGTGACCCAGACCAGCCAAACTTAACTTCTCTCCCCTCTACACTTCCAAATTTCTAGACTGTTTCTGTGGTCTCCCCTATAATAGCAGAAAGTCTTTGAGGACAGAGAATAGTTTGGTTTTTTTTCTTGTATTTATATCCCCCATTCCTGCACACAGTAAGCACTTACTAAATGCTTGTTGTCTGGCCAAAGAAGTCATGCACCTTGAACTTGTCTTTCCTCAGGTGTCTAATGCCTCAGTTTCTGGCTGCATGCCAGTCTCTTTGATGACAGGGTTAACTGGGTTGGGGGGGTAAGTGGGAAAAAAAGAATATGTCATTCCCTCTAAACTCACCCTTACTTTCAATTTCCCTCTCCTCTGGTTACTGGATGCTGATGTCTACCTACTCAAAGTACTCCCCAAAACTAATTGTCTTCACAGATGCTGGAATGCTCCCTATGGAATTCCTTCTCTGAGATACCAAGGCCCAAAGATGTGTCTAACTCTTTCCACCAATCCCAATGCATTTCCTCATCTAATTTGTTCAATCGCTCAGGTCCTTTAGTTCACCTCAATTTAATTAGCTAGGCTGTTTCCATCTAGTTTAGGCCTTGACTGATAGATTAATTCTTTAACTCCATCAAAGAGACATTTTCTTTCTTTCTTTTTTTCTTTTTTTATTTATATAACTTTTTACATTCATTTTCACAAAATTTTGGGTTCCAAATTTTCTCCCTTTTTATCCCCTCCCCCCACCCCCCAATACCCCAAGCAATCTAATTTTCCCTATCTCCAATCTGCCCTCTCTTCTGTCATCCCTCCCTTCTCTTGTCTCCATTTTCTCTTTTCTCCTGTAGGGCCAGATGACTTTCTATTCCTCATTAACTGTATGTCTTCTTTCCTAGTAGCAACAACAATACTAAACAGTTATTCCTAAAACTTTGAGTTCCAAATTCTCCCCATCCCTCCCTCCCCACCCATTCCCTTTGGGAAGGCAGGCAATTCAATATAGGCCATATCTGCGTAGTTTTGCAAATGACTTCCCTGATAGTCGTGTTGTGTAAGACTAACTGAATTAGCCTCCATCCTAACCTGCCCCTCATTGTTTCTCTTCTGTCTTTTGATCCTGACCCTCCCCAAGTGTTGACTTCAAATTTCTCCCTCCTCCCTTTGCCCTCCCTTCCATCATCCCCCCCCATGCTTATCTCCTTCTCCCCCACTTTCCTATACTGTAGGATAGGTTTTCATACCAAAATGAGTGTGCATTTTATTCCTTCCTTTAGTCAAATGTGATGAGGGTAAACTTCTTGTTTTTGTTTTTTTTTCCTCATCTCTCCTCTTTTTCCCTCCACTAAAAAGTCTCCTACTTGCCTCTTAAATGACAGATAATTACCCCATTCCATTTCACCCTCTTTCCTCCCACTACATTTCTCTCTCATCATTTACCTTAATTTCTTTTAAGATATGGTCCCATCCTATTCAATTGAATCTGTGCTCTCTGTCTCTGTATGTGTGTGCAGGTGTGTATGTGTGTGTGCATGCATGCATGTACATGTGTGTATGGACCCACCAACTACCCAGGTACTAAAAAGTTTTAAGAGTTACAAATATTGTCTTTCCATGTAGGAATGTAAACAGTTCACTTCTGGTAAGTCCCTTAAGACTTCTCTTTGCTGTTTACTTTTTCATGCTTCTTCTCATTCTTGTGTTTGAAAGTCAAATTTTCTTTTCAGCTCTGGTCTTTTCATCAAGAATGATTGAAAGTCCTCTGTTTCATTGAAAGACCATATTTTCCCCTGAAGTATTATACTCAGTTTAGCTGGGTAGGTGAGTCTTTGTTTAAGTTCCAGTTCCTTTGACTTCTGGAATATCCTATTCCATGCCCTTCAATCCCTTAATGTAGAAGCTGCTAGATCTTGAGTTATCTTGATTTTATTTCCACAATACTGGAATTGTTTCTTTCTACCTGCTTGTAAGATTTTCTCCTTGAGCTGGGAATTCTGGAATTTGGCCACAATGTTCCTAGGAGTTTCTCTTTTTGGATCTCTTTCAGGTGGTGATTGATGGATTCTTTCAGTACTTATTTTGCCCTCTGGTTCTAGAATGTCAGGGCAGTTTTCCTTGATAATTTCATGAAAGATGATATCTAGGCTCTTTTTTGATCATGACTTTCAGGTAGTCCCATAATTTTTAAATTGTCTCTCCTGGATCTATTTTCCAGGTCAGTTGTTTTTCCCATGAGATATTTCACATTCTCTTCCATTTTTTCATTCTTTTGGTTTTGTTTGGTGATTTCTTGGTTTCTCATAAAGTCATTAGACTCCATCTGTTCCATCCTAATTTTGAGAGAACTATTATCTCCAGTGAGCTTTTGAACCTCTTTTTCCATTTGGCTCATTCTGCTTTTGAAAGCATTCTTCTCCTCATTGGTTTTTTGAACCTCTTTTGCCAATTGAGTGAGCCTATTTTTCAAGGTGTTATTTTCTTCAGCATTTTTTTGGGTCTCCTTAACCAAGGTATTGACCCATTTTTCATACTTTTCTTGCATCTCTCTCATTTCTCTTCCCAGTTTTTCCTCCACCTGTCTAATTTGCTTTTCAAAATCCTTTTTGAGCTCTTCCAAGGCCTGAGCCCACCCGACATCCCCCTGGGATGTCTGGGGTACTGAGACCCCGCCCTCCACGTCTTTCCCTGATGGCAAGAATATGTCCTCCTCGTCGTCAGATCTGAAAGTCGGGATCATTTGCATTTGTTCAAAAAAACTCTCTATAGTCTTATTTTTCTTCCCTTTTCTAGGCATTTTCCCAGGCAGTTACTTGACTTCTGAGATTCCTGTCCACCCCCACCTAGATCCGCCCAGCTAGTGCTTGGGGTCTGAGATTCAAATGGGCTTTCCGCGCCGCCTGCCTGCTAATCAATGTGAGCTTTAGTTCTGGTGCTGGCGTGGGGGCAGGGCCACCTCCCAGGCTCAGCTCCCTCAGGGGCTTTATGCAGAGACCTTCAGTAATGGAGCAGGTGGGGGCGGGGACGCCTCCCAGGCTCAGTTCCCTCAGGTTGTTTATGCAGAGACTTTCAGTAATGAAGATCCTGCCTGCTGCTGGGGGAGTCCTGGGCCACCGCCACAGCTGCTGCCTCCGACGCTTCCCCCACCTCTGCCTCCGCCACTTCCTGCCCCTGCCTCTGCCTCCGCCACTTCCTCCCAAGGGGGCCCGAGCCACGGAGACACCGTGCTCCCCTCTTCCAGCCCAGCCTTCTCTCTCACTGACCTGTAGAGTCTGTGGGCGGAGGGACCTTCCAGGCTGCTGGAGGTTCTATCCCTGAAGCCTGCTCGGATCAGCTTCTCTGGGGCCGCGGCCAGGGCAGTGCTGGGGTGGGGGTCCGCTTTCCGGAGTGTGACGGACCCTGGGGACGGCTCTCCAGGGCTCTCTGGAATGGAAATCTCTTCCACTCTGTTTCTGCACACCTTACAGTGATCCAGAACTTATGGTGATCTCTTCTTACATTAATTCTATGGGCTGTGGGTTAGGAGCTCGTAAACGTGCATCTTTCTACTCCGCCATCTTCGAGACATTTTCACCTGATTGAAATATCAGGGCTTAGAACATCATGTTAGCTACATTAATTGAGATTGGGATGAGGGGCACCCTTCTTATATGTACTTTATGGGTAAACTAAGAAATTTTCAGGAGTCAAGTTTTGAGCATGTGAATTTTTTTTTTACATGATCTGCAGAAGCCTGCAGGAAAATGTTTAACAACCAGCTCTCCCAAAATTGTGTGTGCAAAACTTTTAATCTACATTATAAACATTTTCTCTGTTTTTTTCTTAAGTCTAAACAACCAATCAAGCCCTCTTTTGTAGTCTTAGCCTATTTGGGTTACAGGGATAAAAGCTCCCATGGAAAATTTAATAAAAGTTTCTTTTAAGCCAATTCTAGCTGTCTCCAGCACATTCCTGACTTTAGAACCTAACCTCCACATAAAATATGGCTACCCTAGGAATTCTCTGACATCATCAAGCTAATATTCTTTGTTATAAGAGCTGCTCCAGCTGTGACATATGTTTGACATCCTATGTCCCTCCCAGCTCTGACATTCTCTTTTCTAATGTCTATCCCAGGTCTGACATTCTCTGTTCTAAGGCTCCTCCCAGCTGTCTTTATAGTCTATGGTATATGAGTCCTACAGAGACACAGAGAGAAGAAGGAAAAAGGGACAGAAAGACAGACAGACAGACAGACAGAGAAAGAGACAGAGACAGAGAGAGAGAGAGACAGAGAGAGAGATCAAAAGAGGCAGTTACAATAGAAATTACAAGCAGAAGATCATCTGGGCAAAATGAAAATGGAATGCCTCCAGCAGGGAGGGGGTAGGATTTGTTTTGGCTCCAATCAAAATGAAGATAATAATTATCCGGGGCTTAATTACCTCTAAACGAGTTGCTGCCATGTTCATGTTTCACCCGACATGTCTAAAAAGGCTTCTGTCATTGGCAAAGGAGGCAATAAACAGAGAGGACAGTAAATTATTAATAACAATAAGACTGGTATTGCTGAAATACCTCTCATCTCTGACTTTTGAGGTGCTTTATAAACATTAGTTAATTAAGCCTCTCAACACCCCTGCAAGGTACATATTATTACCCCCATTCTTCAGATGGCTGAAAACTCTCTTATTGGGAGACAATGATAAACCCATTATCTCTGAACCAGCCACAACAAATTTCCCATTTTAAATGTTCTCCTCCACTGGGGAGGCAGGGTTCTAAAATCCTAGAACTTTAGAGTAAGGAGAGGCTTCAGACAGCAGTTGAACAGTTCCTTTGTTATACAACTACAAGTTATCCTGTCTACATCAAGGTGGGGTAAGGAGATGGTGCCCCCAACTGGAAAATCCTCCCCCAAATTTTTAGGATCTCCTTTTGTACCAAAGAAAAAATCTGATTTTTTAAATCGGATGTGTATAGTGTCTAATTGTTAAATTTGGGCATATTCATGGTACTAAAAGATGAAATATGTTGATGTTAAAGAATGTTAAATTTTATCCATTTCTGAGTTTCTAAACTATTTTCTGTTTTGTCTGCTGACCTTCATGTTTCATTTGCAGCTTCTGTAAAAACTCCCAAAACATTCTCATTTAATTTCTTATGTTGACCCATGATATATCAAAACCACAAGGGGGAAAGACACGATGTAGAAGGGAAAACATTGAGATAGCCCAGTGGTTGGAGTTACCTATTTGGGAGTCACAAAGAAGTCAGTTCACATCTTGTGCCAAATTCTTACTAGCTATATAAACTCTGATTGTCCTTTTAACCTCTCTGAACCACAGTTTCTTCATTTGTAAACTAGAGAAGGTGGTACCTGATGTCCCCTAAGGTTCCTTCCAACTCTAAGTCTATGAGACAACCTCTCTGTGCCTCAGTTTCCTCATCTGGAAAAAAGTGATACTAGGACTTGTCTCAAATGGTCAATAGGATCATTTTCAAAGGTGTGAGAATGAAATGAGATCACATATGGAAAGGGAAGGAAAGAGAAAGGTTGTTGTTCAGTTATATCTTGCCACATAACCTGGAAAATTTCAGTCAGCTTTTGTATGAGCAATGGTCCCCCACCTTATAAATCTCGCTGGAATACAATCAGCACCAGGTGCTTTGCCACATGAAAGGAGCCTTAAAACCTTTTCTTCAGTTGGAAGTTCAGCTAAGGAGGAATTGACTTCAACCTGAGGTAAACAGTCAATGACCTCCACATTGATTGATGATGATGATGATGATGATGATGATGATGATGAGAACACTGTGGAAGTGTTCAGCCCATCTCTCTAGGATCATGTCCTTATCACTAATCAATGTGTCTCTATCAGCACTGAGTAGTTGTAATGCACCATAGGTTTTTGGTCCATAAATGGCTTTCAGGGAATCATAAAAGCACTTTAGATTGTTACCATCAACATAAAACTGAATTTCATCTGCCATCTTACTGAGCCAGGAATCCTGCATCTCTCTAAAATTTGCTTGTACTTTGCTTTTGATGGAATTAAATGCTGCCTTCTTAGAAGTGGATGAACTATCCTGCTGGCATATCCTGTGGAGTTCCTGTTTTTTGTTTAGCAGCTTCTGAATTTCCCCATCATTTTCATCAAACCAGTGTTGGTGTTTGCGAGTGTTCTGACCCAGATGAGTGTATGCAGTGCTGCCCATAAAATCTCTGAGAGCTGCCCACTCCTTTTCTACTCCACTGTTGCCAACTGTGTGTTGGCTCAACTTTCCCTCCAAGTTAGCAACAAACTGTTCATGTTCAGAGAAGAGCTCTCATTTGTGGACATTAATTCTTCTAGTAGTCATTCTGCCTTGGGAGACTCTTCATGATCCCCTTTGGGGCTTTCTGGTCAAAGAATTGTTTGTCATTTCCTTCTCCAGATCATTTTACAGATAAAGTGACCTGCCCAGAGTCATTTACTAAATATCTGAGGTTAGATTTGAACTCAGGATGATGAGTCTTCCTTACTCCATGTCTGGTGCTCTGTGCACTATAGTACTACCTAGTTGTCCTGAAGGGAAAGGAACAAGTACTTATTAAACATAATGTGCCAGGCACTGTGTTAAGAACTTTATAAATATTGTCCCATTTGCTCTTTACAATAATCCTACAAGAGATGTTGTTATTCTCCCCTTTCTATAGTTGAGGAAACTGAGGCAGATATAGAGTAAATGACTTCCATAGGGTCATATAACCAGTAAGTGACTAAGGCTGGATCTGAGTTCTATCTACTGCATCACTTTGGTTGTTTTCTGTTTTCAAAGAGGACCAAAATTGTTGGTCCTAGAGTTGGAATCAAGGTTCAATGTGTCCAGATGTGGCTGATTAGACATCAACCTGAGTTTGGAAGGCTCTACTACAGGTCGGGCACAAATAGTTCATATGAACCTTTGGGTGGATTCTCTAAATCTGTGCATCTCATGATTCTTTGGAGCTACTACAATTTGGCTTTGCTCATACAGAACAGCACCTTTTCTGATGTGGGCATGCCAGGCTGGGCACTCCTTTGCCAGTGTCTTCCAAGTCTCACAACTGATTCCCAGTTTCTTCAGAGAGACCTGGAGAGTGTCCTTGTATCACTTCTTCTGACCACATTTGTGAATGCTTACCCTGTGTGAGTTCTCCATAAAATAATCTTTCAGGCAAGTATACATTTGACATTCAGCCAATATAGCCAGCCCACCACAGTTGTGTGTAGTAGAATGTGAATGGTTGGCAGATTCGCTCAAGAAAGGACTTCACCTAGATTCCCTATGAAAAGCATTTTGCAAACTTTAAAGTGCCTTGATAAATAAAATAAATGCTAACAGCTATTGCTATTCTAATTTTTTTTTAGAGAAGAATAAAGCATGTTATCCTCATTTTGTAGAAGGGAAAACAGAGGTTGGGAAGGATTAAGCAGCTTTTTAGTCCTTATCTTTTCCACCTCCAATTTCCACATTATTGCTGCACTACAACTAATGTAGTACAAAAAAAAAAATATTGTTTTCAGAGCCAGAGAATCTGTATTCAAATCCCAGCTCTTCCACTTAGGACCTGAGTGACTATAGAAAAGTCTTAGTTTCTCTCACTAATGGAATGGGGAAATAGGATGTTACTTGCACTAACCCCCCAGTAGGACTGATGTGTACCTCTTGAAGAGTTTTCTGAGTTCATCTTCTTCTGCGACAACTTCCATACCTAAGCCACTTTTAACTCAAATATTCTCCCATTTTATCCACAAAACAACCTTAGGTGGTAAGATGGGTGCCTGTATTCCTAGACCCATTTTATGGTTGTGAAAACTGAGGAGTAGACAGGCAATGATTTACCCAAGGCCCATCCATGATAGTAACAAATCTGATCCAAGATAGAACTCAGATCTTCTTGAATTTCAGAACAGAGCCTTTCTAATAGACAGCAATTATAGATGTATCTGGTCCTGTTCTGCTTCTCCCTAGCCCTTCACCAAACTACCCAACCCTGTTTTCTTAATCTTTCAACCTTCTCTGCTGCAGCTAAGCCTGTGTAACTAAGACCATGGAAATGCCAAAGAAAGATTTCCCTTCTGAACCTCAGTTTCCCCAGAGTTGGATTAGATGATCTCCAAAGTCCCTCCCAGCTCTGATATTTTATGTGCCAAGGTCTCTCTCCACTCTTATATTGTGCATCAGTAATTCTTAACTTGTGGTTCATAGACATTTTTTCAAAAAACATTTGATAATTGTATATCGATGTAATCGATTTTGAGGGCGGCTAGGTGGTGCCACATTTGCATAGAGCATTGGTTCCCGGAGCCAGGAAGACTCATCCTCCTGAGTTTAAATCTGGTTTCAGACACTTACTAGCTGTGTGACCCTAGACAAGTCCCTTAATCCTTTAGGCCTCCGTTCCCTCATCTGTAAAAACGAACTAGAAAAGGAAATGGCAAACCACTCCAATATCTTTACCAAGAAAATTCCAAATGGGATCACATAGTCAGACATGACTGAAATAACCCAACAACAGTGACAACAAATAATTGGTTTCCTTTTGATCTTATATGTTATATTATACATTTTATTTTATTTAGTTTAATATTAGTTACATATTTTAAAATGTTATTTTGAGAACAAATGCCTGACTTCACCAGACTGCCAAAGGGTTCCATGACATAAAATTCGCTGTACTCAATTCTGACATTCTCTGTTCTCAGGCCCCTTCCAGCTCTGGCATTCCCTGTTCTAAGTCTCCTCCCAACTCTGACATCCTCTGTTCCAAGGTCCTCCAGTTTTAAATCCTATATACTATCATAAAGAGAATAGCAAGTGAAAGTTGGGGGTATCTTTTGTGTAAAATGCTCTAAGGGGAACTAGCCAGGAATCCTATCAATTTTTTCTGGTTATCTCAGGGAAACACTTTAGTCATTTACATATCAGAAGAAATGACCACATGACTCCATGCACCCCCAACTCCATGCAACCATAGTGGCCAAAACCTCCTATTTTTCCTTTGGGCCAGGGAGCAGTATCTTTTAAGAAAGCTGACACTGTTTCTTCCATAAAAGAACTTGAATAGTAGATGCAAAGTTTAATTTGATTTCTCACTCGAGTAAACAAGACATTCCACTCTCTGCTTCCCTTTAGATATGGTCCTGGCATCGTATTCACAGAGCCATTTCGAAGACTCCATCTCTCTTTGAATTGCCTTGCACACACAGACCAGACTTAAAAGTTTAAAAAAGTTCCTCTCTTCTCCCCAGACTCTCTCAGGTCAGACCCATCACTAATCCAAGGCTGAACTCTGTGCTGGCAAAGCTATCAAGGAACAGGGTGACTGGCCCATAATCTCACACCTATTATAAGGGGAAACAGCTCATAATCCTTCCATTGCCATGGATAGGAGATGTATTTGTAACTAAACAAGAAATAGAATCTGTTATAAAAGATAAAATAGACAATGAAACAAAAACTGAAAAAGCCTCTACACAAACAAAATCAATGTATCTAGGATGAGAAGAAAGACAGTTGAATAGGGAAAAATGTAGCAAATTTATCAGATAAGGGTTAGGTATCCAAGATGTTTCTACATCTAACGGATATACGGTATATGACTGAAATCCATTCCCCAACAGATGAGTCCTCTGGAGAAGAGGTTGGTCATTGGACTTACTGATCAGGGTTCTTTAGTCTCTCAAAGTTGTTTGCCTTTACAATGCTGCTGTCATTGTATAAACTGTTCTGGTCAGGCTCTCTTCACTCTGTATCCCTTCATATTTGCCAGGATTTTATGAAGTCATCTTTCATCATTTTATGGTATAAAAATATTTCATTACATTCACATATCACAACTGGTTATTTCTCATATGATGAGCACCCTCCCTTTAGTTTCTAGATCTTTTTTTTTTTCCTATTTTTAATCTTCTCTTTAGGAACATAAAGCTTATGTTGTTTGGGACTATTCCCTTCTCAATATTATCTCACCTCTTAACACCTCCCCCTAGCCCCCATCTCCACCTGTATATGTGTGTTGTGCATATACATACATATGTTCAATATATGTACACATATGCATACATATATCTAGTTGTATATCTAGACAAATAATCATGTGTATATCTATACTTATATGGCTCACTGTGTATATATGTCTATATATGCATAGACATATCTATATGTACACACGTGTATATCTCTATTTATAGATAGATATAGATAGGTATGCATGCACAATACATAGATATGTATATACATTTGAATGAATATATGTATTGTGCATATATACACGTGTGTGTATACTTACATGCACATTTGCATGTGTGTCAATATAAGGACCTCTTTATATAAAGACATGTACATATGTGTTTTTATTTATAACTATATGAATATATCTATAGAGAGATATATACATATAGAGACCCATGTAGAGATATACACACATATGTGCACATGTATGTATGTATGCATGTATAGATATAGATATGTATCTATATCTATCTAGATATCTATACCTATATAATCAATATCCATATCTATCTACCTATCTATCTCGGTATATATATGTATCTATATCTATATAGATATCTATGTCTATATAGATTATATAGTCTATATCCACATCTATCTATCTATCCATCTATCTACCTACTTATTTGTCTATCTAACTATCTATCTAGGTATACATATATATAATATATATATATGTGTATATATATGTATATATGTGTGTATCTATATCTACCTAGATATCTGTATCGATTATATAACCTATATCCACAACTATCTATCTACCTATTGTCTGCCTCTCTAAGAAAAGCATTGGCAAAATGCAACAGATATGACCATTACTGCTGTTGCAAGGATTTCACAGAGTTGTTGATTCAGGCAGAAGATTGTATAATACAGCCTGTCAGTGATGTGCAGATTTTGAGAAATATCCCTGTGGACTGAGGAAGCTTCATAGATCAGGTTATAGGACCAGACAAGAAGGACAGAGTATGGTTTGGAAAACAAGGAGCACAGACTCTGCCCTGGATGCAACGTCCCTGCCTGGGGTCATTGTGGACAGAGGCTTCTCTGGATAGATGGCATTGGGTCAGTAATAAGAACTCATGCTGGCTTCCTGCTGGTTCGGAATCCCAAACAGCACTCTCTTGCCCTTAGGGACCTTGCCCAAAACTCAGCTTCTCAAACTGTCTGAGTGCAGCAGGCAGACTGCTCCACCTACTTCTTCATGAAAAATGCAGTTGCCAAAGGGCAGCCAAGGGTTCCTAAAAATGTCAATGAAAGATTAAAAACATTGAATAAAAGATTAAAAACATGGTCAGGAGCTAAAAAATAAAAATAGTCATCCTAAGTCAATCTGTTTGCTCCCCTGCGTGGCTAGAATTTTGAGTAGGTGAAAACCTCCAGGAGAAACACAGACAGGGGAAAGAGGACTGGAATCAGAGGCTGTTTTAGTGATTTTTCATTCCTGTCCGACTTCATGACCCCATTTGGGGTTTTCTTGGCAAAGATCCTGGAGTAGTTTGCTATTTCCTTCTCCAACTCACTTTATAGTTGAGTAACTAAGGCAAACAGGGTGAAATGACTTGCCCAGACTCACACAGCTAGTAAGTGTCTGGGGTCAGATTGAACTAGGGAAGATGAGTCTTCCTGACTCCAGGGTGGACACCCTATGCACTGTGGTGCCACCTAGCTGTCCTTGGAATCAGAGGACCCCGGTTCAAATTTTGTCTTTAATCCTTACTGTCTATGTTACCTTGGGCAAAATATTTAGCCTGCTTGGGCCTCAGTTTCCTTATCTGTAAAATGAGAGAGTTGAACTAGCTGGCACCCGAGGTCTGTTACAGATCCAGGTCAATGATCCTATGACCTCCTCCTCAAAGCTGGCCATTGGCATATAAAGCTAATGTGGTCATTTACTGGACTTCCCAGGAGTAACCATGGCTGAAGTTGGCTGGACACGAATGCTGCTATATTAATATTATTATCATTATCTATCATTATTATTATGTGTTATTACAATAATAACCATCTGAGCTTAATGGTATATCTGAGGTTGCTAGTTTTTTGAGAACAGGGGCTATTCATTATTACCTTCATATCCCCAATGCAGGTATACAGTTTTGCTTTATTGGGGTTTTAGGGGGGGTTTAATCAGATATATGATTTCAGCTCTGTAGCTGATCTCCTATGAGGAAACTCCCTCCACGAATGCAGGATGACGCTCTTTTTCTGCAATTTACAGTCTTAGAGAGCCCCTGGGGGGCACTCAAAAGTTAAGTGACTTGACCATGGTCACACAGCCAGTACGGGACAGGGGCAGCACTTGAATCCAGGTTTTCCTGTTTCCATCTAGTTCTCTATCCACTATGCCACAGAACATGGAACTTCACATATAATATGAACTTAATAAATAGTTATGGGATGAACTAATAAATGAGTGAGTAAGGAAGTGAATGAATGATATACTGAGTGAATGAATGAAGTAGAGAGTAATGAATGAATGAGGTAGTGAGTGCATGAATTAATGAAATACATACATGAATGAGGTAATGAGTGAGGCAACAAATAAACAAGAAGTAAATGAATGAAGCAGTGATGAGTGAATAAGATAATGAGCGAATGAATGAATGAATGAATGAATGAATGAATGAAATTCAAATAAGTTCAATGACTTGCCCAAAGTCACGGAGCTGGAGTTGGAGCCAGGAAAGGGAGCCAGATTTCCTGCCTCTGGGTCAAACTCTCTTTCTACTACATCATGGCAATGTCTTATCTTCAATGAAGTGGTAAGGTGCCCTGCTTTCTCCATTTTTGTCCATGCTCCTTGCATGACAGACCCATGCCATCTGCAGACAACACTGTCAGACGAGCCAGCAGACGAGTTGGCTCCCCAAAAGGAGAGACCGAGCTGACTCTGCAGAGCACTTGACCTAACTCAAAGTTTATTCTACAGAAAATCCCCTCAGCAGATGGCACTGGGGGTACAGCAAAGGATGGTGCAGAAGACTAAACAAGTCTGCCAATGTCCCAGGTGGAAGGGAAAGCCATTCAAGTGAGAGGAGATTGGCAAAGAGAAGGAGGCTATAATCAACTGAACTCCTAGGAGACCTGGCACCCAAGCCAGGAGAGAAGTTAGCTGGGCTGAGCACAGGGAGCTTGGGAATCTTCTGGAGGACAGGTATGGAACTGGACCTGTTCCGGAGGGGCAGCAGCAGGCCCTTTGACCAGCACTTGGTCCTCACTTTGTCACACTTTCAGCTGACCCTGTTCCAACCTCCTCCCCTCCCCTTGCATAAAACAAGAGCTTAAGTTTAGGCCAGAAGGCAAAAAACGGCTGACCAAACGCCCTTCTCCTTTTATCGTGACATATATTCAGTCTTTTGACTGGCACAACTCTTATAGTTCATACCATGAAGAAACAGTTATTATTAGCAGGGATATGAGAAGGGAGGTAGTGGCAGGAGGAGGTATCCTCTGCTTTTCTATTGGGTGGTTTGAATTTGATTCTCCCACTTCCAGTGAGTGATATCTCCCAGGACAACCTTGATGCCTTCCTTGTGTACCTTTTCTTTTCTTCCATTACCTAGAGGTAATGGAGGAGAGGAGAGGGAAGGGGAGGGGAGGGGAGGAGAGGAGAAGAATGAGGAGAGGAATGAAGAGAGAAGAAAGGAGGGAGAAAGAAAGGAAGGAAGGGAGGGAGGGAAGAAGGGAGAGGAAAAAAGAAAACAAGCATTTATTACATCTTCCATATTCCAAGTACCATGCTAAGCAATTAACCAAAATCTCATTTTATCCCCATAACCCTGGGATGTAGGTGTTATTCTGGAGGAAAGCAAGGTAGACAAAGGTTAAGTGACTTGTTCAGGGTCACAGGGGCTAGTAAGTATCTGAGAACAAATGTGAATTTGGGTTTTCCTGACTCCAGGCCCACTGTACCACACATAGGAAAAGAAGTAAAGTTAGGCTTGACATAAATACAAGCGTCCTGATAATTAGATCTGTCCTGAAGTGAACTTGGCTGCCTCAGAAGGCAGCAGGTTCTGAATCACAAAAGGTCTTTGAACAATGGCTTTAGAGGGAATTCTTTTTCTAGCACAAGTTAGTCTAGCTGGTGGCTGAGGTCTTTCCATTTCTGAGATTCAGTGATGCTGAGTCTATGATCTGCTTTGTTCCCCTTAGAAGAAAGGGGCTACATAAAACCTCAAGTGTTATTATTAGAAATTAAAATTAGTGAGCAGAAGAGCACACACACACACACACACACACACACATCTCCTCCCATCAAACTGACATTGAGTTTTTTACAGGGGATTGAACACCACATTCCAGTCTAAAAGGCTAAAATTGGAAAGCCAGGAAAAAAAAGAGCAGCTGGGGGAAAAACGAGACTTCTGACAGTCGGCACCTCCTGTGGGCACTGGTAATAGAGCCGACGTCAGCCACTCAGGCTTCAGCTGCTGAACTCCCCCTGTTCCGGTGGCACAGAGCAGCCTCCCCTCCACCTGCTAGAGACCCCCCAAAGAGTACAGTGAACCTTCCTCCCACTACAAGGATGCAGAAACTGCTAAGTCAGTGGAATGAACCTACACAGATTGACTCTCTCTACATTTTGCATCCTGTTCTTTGGTCCAAAAGTGGGTAGAGGAAAAAAGGACCCCTTTTATGGCAATGTGGAGAGTTCATAGAAGAGGTTGAGTTGATTCAGAATTTTACTTCCCTTCCTAAGCAAAACCAGAGAAGGAGTCAGTGTTCCCCAGTATCCCTACCCTTCCAATTCTTGCCCCTCAGCCTTTGCTTACATTAAAGCAGAAACTTTGGATCCCTTATCTGGAAGGGCCAGACAGTCCAACCCTTTCTTTTTACAGGATGGGAAGCTGAGGCCCAAGAACGAGACATGACTTGCCCAAGGTCACTCAAGTAAGTGTCAGAAATGGAATTTTGAACCAAGATCCTATGTTTCTGGAAGAGTTTTCCCATCATCCTACCTCCAAATTTAGAATCTAAAAGACCTTTAAGGTTCCCCTGGTCCATCCACTTCAATTAAGTTCGATTTTTTGAAATTATTAAGCACTCTCTATATGAAAAATCATACTGGATATAGAAAGACAAAAAAAAACAGAACACATACTTTTCAATCTTCCCTTCTCTGCCTCCCCCTGCCCCCAATACTACCATTAAGTTAGAAGATGAGCATTTCTTCTTAACCCTTCCAAGAATCCTGTACTTACTCTCCATCTCTACCTCATGGGCCATGGTATCCAGCCCCTATTTTGGCATTCCAGAGGCCAGGAAATGCCTGATCTTTCTCTTACCAGATGTCCAGGCCTGGGACCTACCAATACAGCTGGGTCTGGGGCATTCCAGGGCCAACAGATAAGTAGGCAATACCTCACTCCCTGGGGTGGCTAAAATCGTTTCTGCCTCAAAGGACATGAAGCATCTTGGTGAGGGAACCCTTGCTGAGCAGAAAGCATGTCGATCGCTTGCAAAGGGAAGCTGGCCAACACAGTAAGCTTCTGATAAATTCAAGGAGATCAGGAGGCCCTGTAGAATTTGACATTTTGAAGAAAGCTTTCTGTTTTATATTCCAAAAATCATTTTACAACTCAATTGCCCAAATATTCATGAGTTTCTGCTATGGTGCCAGGCTCTGCAGAGGATACTAAGAGAAGTAAGGAATTGCCCCTGACATCACTGAGTTTACTGAGCCATCTGAAGTTCTTAGGGGAGAAAATTCCTATCCCACAGTAGAAAGATAGGAAGGAAGCAAATAAGTCTTTATTAAATGTCCACTATGTGCCAGGCACTGTGCTAAATGCTTTTACAAACTATTTCATGTCACTCTCATAACAACCCTGAGGCAGATGCTGCTATTATCCTCATTTTACAGTTGAGCAAACTGAGAGACAGGGATAAAATGACTTGCCTAGAGTCACATAGTTACTATCTAAAGCCAGATTTGAACTCAGTTCTTTCTGATGCCAGGTGCGATGTCCCATGCACTAGGCTACCTAATTGTAGAGGAGAATTCTTTTACCTGACCTACTATTAGAACAGAAATAATTTGCTCCTCCCCTCAGCCCTCAAAGCACTTCATGACATTTCATGTCCTCCCTTGATCCTCCATTATCTCCAACCAGCACCTAATCACTTGGATTTTTTGCAGTCTATGACCATAACCATAACATGCTGTTCCTAAATGGTTTAAAAGAAAAGTGAGAATTATGAACGCAGAATGTATGTCCTGCATGGCAAAAAGAATGAGCAGGTTGATAAAAGAAGAGAAGAAAACAGAATGTGCAAAGGAAAGCTCCACCAAAGAAACAGAAGAGAGAAAAACAGACTGTGAATGTAGATACACAGAAGTGAAGGACAACCCAGAAAAAAGGTAAGCAAAAAAAAAATTGAGAATATTAAAAGAACGTATGTATACTATGCAACATTCTGAGCTCCTTGAGGAAAAGGACTATCTTTTGACTCTTTTTTTATCTTTAGTACTTAGCACAATGCTTGGTACAGTCTATGTTTTTACTAAATGTTTCTTGACTGACTAATATTAATATCTGAAAAAGATATGGGTATTTCTGTGAATTGCAAGCTTGGTATGAGTCAACACTATGAGTGTTTGTTGTCCTTCGTCTTCGCAGAGGACCAAAATGACATCACCACGACATGGTGAAATTTCAGTGTGTCCAACTGGCTGATCAGACCAATAGGAGCTTAGAATGCTCTACCACAGGTTGGGCACAGATAGTCCATGTGAACATTTGGGGTGGATATCCCAAATTTGTGCATCCTACATTTACTTTGTGCTGTCTCAATTCTGCTTTGCTCATAGAGCACACCACGCTGAGCGGTCCTGTGCCAGTGTCTCCCATGTTGCATAGTCCAATCCAAAGTTCTTGAGAGCGTCCTTGTATCGCTTCCTCTGACCACCATGTGATCTCCTGCCCCATGCAGTTCTCTGTAAAATAGTCTTTTTGGCAAGTATACATTTTGCATTCGAACAACGTGACCAGCCCATAGGAACTGTACTCTTTAAAGCATGGTTTCAATGAATGGCAGTTTAGCTCAAGCAAGGACTTCAGTGTCTGGTACCTTTTCCTGCCAGGTGATTCTCAGAATCTTCCTCAGTCAGTTCAAATGGAAGCAATTCAGTTTCTGGGCATGGCGCTGGTAGGTTGTCCATGTTTCACAAGCATATCAGCACAACAGCTCTGTAGACCTTCAGTTTGGTAGTCAGTCTAATACCTCTTCTCTCCCATACTTTTCTTTGGAGCCTCCCAAACACTGAGCTAGCTCTGGCAATGCGTGTATCAACCTCATTTTCAATCCCTGAAAAGTACACTACCATGGTAAGTGATTTATCCACAGCATTCAAAACTTCTCCATTTGTTGTAATCAATGATTCCACATATGGATGGTATGGTAGTGGCTGATGGAGCACCTGTGTTTCCTTGGTGTTAATTATTAGGCCAAAATTAGCACAGGCAGCAGAGAATTGATTCACACTTTGTTGCATCTCAACTTCAGAGGCTGATTGAGTACACAATCATCTGCAGACAGAAAATCCTGCACCAACACTTCCTCCACTTTGGTCTTGGCTGGTAGCCATTTCAAATTGAAGAACTTACCATGAGTATAGTCATTGACCTTAATGCCATGTTCATCCTTACTGAAGTCATTTGACACAGTAGCCTAGAAAGCTAGTGTGACCTTAGGCTACATTAAAAGAGAAATAGATTCCAGGAATAAGGAAATAATGGTACCACTCTACTCTGCCTTGGTTTGGTGACCATACGTGGAGTCATAGACTGACAAGCTCTGCAGTGGGGCATTGCAATGGGACTTATGCCATTAGTAGTGGACAATAATGGGATACCACTTCTATTGTAATGGATCATGTTCAGTTCTGGACTCCATGATTTTGCAATTATACCAGAAAACTGCAGATCTCCCAAAAGAAGGCAACCAGAAGAGTTAAGAGGTCACAGAGTTGAAAGTTCAGAGATAGTCATAGATTCAGTAGAGCTAGGAAGAGTCTTAAGTGCACTGAGTATAGCATTTTATAAGGGAAAGAAGAGACCAGAAATCTTCGTTAATCAACTAATAAACTTTTATGATTCAGGAAGTCATCAGGAAGCCACACTCATCTTCCTGAGTTCAAATCTGGCTTCAAACACTTACTAGCTTTGTGAGCCTGGACAAGTCACTTTAACCCTATTTACTTCAGTTTCCTCATCTGTAAAATGAACTGGAAAAAGAAGTGGCAAAAACACTCCCGTGTGTTTCCCAAAATGAGGTCGGGTGGGATTTAAATGACTTGACAGCAACAGCAAAATATCTACTATGGTGCGACCACTGTGCGAAGCGCTAAGGATACAAAAAGAGGCAAAAGACAGCGGCTGCCCTCAAGAAGCTTACCGTCTAATGGGAAAGAAAACATGCAGACAAATACGTGCAAAGAAGCTATCGAAGGGATAAAAGGAAAAGGATTAACAGAGAGAAGGCACTAGAATTAAGAAGGGTTGGGGAAAGTTTCTTGTAAAAGATAAGATTTCATGTTTTTGTTGAGACATTTCAGTCCCATCTGACTCTCCATCACCCCATTTGGGGTTGACAAACAGCAGCAGCCATGGACAAGTCACTCAAATTCTCTTAAGTTTCAGTTTTCTCGTAATCAAACACGGATAATAGCACATAATGCCAAGGGTTGTTGCGAGTCTCAAATGTGAGGTAGCAAAACTTAAAGTGCTATATACATATAATGAATTGATAAATATTTATTGAACACCTGCTGTGTGCCAGGTACTATACTAGTGCTAGGGATACAAAAAAGAAGTCAAAGACAATTCCTACCCTCAAGGAGCTAATGGGGGATACTGGTTAATACCAGATATCTTTATTACACCAAAATTCCTTGAGAGCAGACAAGAAATGGGTCTTTTTAGCTCAGAGAAAAGAAGATGGGGGAGGAAAGGAAATAATCACTGCGTTCTTTGAAGAATCCATTGTCAAATCTTTCCATTGCTATCTTTACAACGTCTCTTTCATCTGAAGCTTTTTCTCCATGAGGAGAGCTGCCACGTTGGCTTGGTTCTCTCATCACCTCTAAGGTGTCCTGGAACCAATTTGAAAGAGCTCCTTAGACAAGATTGGTAAATTTTCAGTGTGTGCATTTATATCTGGAAATTAGCAAATGCTACAAATCTGAATTTGATTTATTGATTGTCTGTGCTTAAGAAAATGAGGAAGACAATATTAATAATGCAAAATAAACTTAAAAATATATACTAAAAAAGGGAGAAAAACTCCCAGAGAAACAATTTTCAAGCATTTACAATAAATCCCTACCTCTTACCTAAATTATTGCAAAAGCCTCCTAATGGGTTTCCCTGCCTCAAATTTCTCCCTGCTGAAGTCCATGCTCCACACAATTGCCAAAGTCATTTCCTTAAGCCCAGGTCTGACTGGGTGGCTCCCCTATTCAACTAATTCTGGTGATTTTCCTTTGCCTCCGTGACAAAATGTGCACTGTTATGTCTAGCTTTTAAAGTCATACACAATCTAGCCCCAATTTACTTTTCCATCCTCACCGGCCATTACTCCCTGTATTGTACAATACAATTCAGATAAATTGTCTTCTCTACTCCACACATGAGACATTTCATGTCTTCTGCCTTCGCACACTACCTGTTACCCATGCCTGGGACGTGTGCTCCTCTCACCTCCATATCATAGAATTCTTCTCTTCTTTTAAGATGCAATTCAGAAATCATCTTCATAATGTCTTTTTTTGTCCCAACTATTCTATATTTAAATATTATATAGGTGTGTTTATTAACTTCATATTAATGCTCTATATACATACACACATGCACATATATGTTTTAGATAGATACAGGATAGGTAGATCAATTGATAGATAGGGATGGAAAATATAAGGATTGACAGAAAGACAGATAGATGATAGACAGACAGGCAGGCAGGCAGACAGACAGATAGATAGATAGATAGATAGATAGATAGGTAGGTAGGTAGATGGATATAGGGATAGACAGATGGATATATAGATAGGCAAACAGATGGATAGACAGATGGACAGATGATAGATAGATAGATAGATAGATAGATAGATAGATAGATAGATAGATAGATAGATAGATAGATAAGTGGATAGATAGACATACAGACAGATAGATAGATAGATAGATAGATAGATAGTAATAGTTTCCTCCTGAATCAGAACCTATGCTCTCTTTGGATTATTTCACTCTTTGTAGTTGTATCCTCTGTACTCAGCATAATCTCTGGCACACAGTGGGAATTTAATAAATGCTTTCTGTCTTAAGAGGGATTAAACCTGTTTTACTAGGTCCCAAATGGTGAAACTAGGAGAAATGGGTAGAAATACCCTTGTGATTATAATTAAAATAGCTAGATCACACCTGAAGATTTGCAAAACTCATCACATATTAATCTACTGGATCCTCACAGCAATTCTATAAAATAGATGCTATTATTAGGCTTATTTTATAGATGAGGAAACTGAGGCAGACAGAGGTTAAGTAACTTGCTCAGGATCATAGAGCTTATAAAGGTCATGACTTGAATTCAAGTCTTCCTGACTCTAGACCTAGTACTCCATCCACTAAACCAGCTGCTATCTGATATTTTCCCCTCCTGTAACTATTCATTTACCAAATCCTATTAACTCTACCAGTGCTGTATTTCTCCATTCAGTCCTTTGTCTTTCCTCCTACTGACTCCATCCTACTACAGGCTTTCATGATCAACCATATGGACTCTTGTGATCACCTCCTAAGAAACTTTCTTGCCTCCATTCTCTCCCTCCAATATATTCTCAATGCCAAGTCCAGAATAATCTTTTTTCCCACGTGGATCCGATACTCCTCTGATCAAAAATTTTTTGTGATTTCCCATTTCCTCTGAAGTAAAGTACAAACCACTCTATTTGGCATTCAAGACCACTTCATGATTTTGGGCTACCCTGCCTTCCCCAGCCTTTTCTCATAGTGTCCTGCTTGGTGTATTCCATGGTCCCCTCCCCAAATGGACTAATTCCTGTCCTCCACACACTGATTTCATTGATTTAGAGCTAGAAAGAATGTATCTCAAGGTCATCTTGTTCAACTTTTCATTTTACAGATGAGAAAACTGAGGGCCAGGTTGGTGAAGTAATAGTGTGATGGATACATTATTCCAAGTGCTGGACTTAGATTTAGGAAAACTTGAATTCAAATCCTGCCTCACATCCTTGCTAGCTATGTACCTTGGGCAATGACAACCTCTCTGAACCACAGCTTCCTTTCCTTTAAAATGGACTTCATAGTAGCACCTCCCACAGAAAGTTGCATTAGGATCAAATAATATATACAAAGTACTTATCAAAGCTTGTCTCCCCAGGGTGCAATTTAAAACTACATTGCCTTTAGTGGGACTCTGTATTAATCTGAGCTATCAGCTGGTACCTCACAGTACCTCAGCACAGTGTGTGAGTCAGCTCTAGGCATCATAGTTTTGAAAGAACTGATGAACTGAGAATGTTCAGAAGAAGACAACTGAGACAGTGAAGGTCCTGTTAGGATTTGTTGAAAGGACTGCAGATGTTTAACCTGAAGCAGAGACTATTTAGGGAGTACACAACAACTGTCTTTAGCATATGAAGGGTTGAGGGGATGTGGAAAATTAGGACATTAATATATTGTTGGTTGAACTGTCAACTGATCCAATCGTTTTGGAGAACAATCTGGAATTATGCCCAAAGAGCTATAAAACTGTAGACCAACAACACCGCTATTAGGTCAGGCTTCCCATGTGATCAGGAAAAAGGGAAAAGAACCTCTATGTTCTACAATACTTAGAGCAGTTTTCTTTGTGGTGGCCAAGAACTGGAAATTGAGGGGATGCCCATCCATTGGGGACTGGCTGAACAAGTTGTGGTATATGAATGTAATGGAATGCTATTGTGCTGTAAGAAATGATGAGCAAGTGGACTTTAGAAAAGCATGGAAAGACTTTCAAGAGAGAAACGAGGGCAACCAAGACAATGCTGTGTACAGTAACAGCAATATTGTTCAGAGAATAGCTGAGAATGACTAAGTCATTCTGAATATCATAGATACTCAAATCAACTACAAAGGAAGGAAGGAAGGAAGATGCTATCCACCTCCAGAGAAAGAACTGATAATAGAAATATGCAGAGTATGGTCTTACATGCATATGCATATATGTGTGGTGTATTATATATTGTAGATGTATTATATTATATATAATATATTATATGTGTATTATATAATATATTATATGCATATTATATGTTATATGTGTATTATATATTGTTGTTGTTGTGCTCATCCTTCGTTGCCGAAGAAGACCATGCCATCAGAGAAATGATGACATGATTTGCACTTCACTTTGTTTTGAGTGAGGGAGGGCTGTGTAGGTCACCAGCCTCACTTCTCCTCCAGAGCCATCTGAATCCAGTGACCAGATGTTCATCAGGATGACTGGAGATGGCCCAGGATGCAATAGGATATAAAGTCTTATTGCATCCTGGGCCATTCTGGGTACAATATATATAAATAATATATATATATACATATATATATACATATACATATATATATATATAGAAAGAGAGAGAGAGAGAGTGTGTGTGTGTGTGTGTGTGTGTGTGTGTGTATGACATGGTGGCCTTCTCTAGTGCAGGGTGGGGAAGGAGAGAGGGAGGCAGTTTGGAACTTAAAATGTAACCAAAAACATAATTTTTTTCAGAGTGTATGGAGGGCAGTCATGTGCAGGAGGATTAGCCTTCTTCTGCCTGACCCCAGAGGGAAGACTAGGAGCCAGGTGAAGAACTTACAAAGAGGCTGGTCTGGGTTGGGCAGAAGGAACATTTGCTACCAAGGACAGCAGTCCCAGAGTGGAACGGGCTGCTTCCTGAGTTCTCCACCACCTATCTTCAGATAGCTACTTGTCAGGGATGCTGAAGAGAGGGTTCTTGGTCAGATCCTGGATAATCTTAATGGCCTCTGAGGTCCCATTCTACTCTGAGCTTCTGGGAATCCCTTCTGCTTTCCCTGGCACAGCTTTCCACACCCCAGAGGAGGCTACTGATGTGGACAGTAACTACAGAAAAAGCAAAGACCCCACCAATCTGTATCCTGGCACCAGACAGGTGAGAATCCTCCCACTCACTGACTGCACCATGGAGTTGCTTGGAAATCTAGGCACGTATGCTCTGAAAGGCTGTGAAGTTAAACAGGAGTTTACATTGGCTCAGGAAAATATATGCGTTCCACAGCTTTTTCTAGGTTTTTAGAGTTTTTTCCTTTTTCTCTAGCATCAAAAAACACACCAAAACTACCCAGAAAAAAGCCATTTCAAACTAGTAAATAAATCTGTTTCATCCAGTACATTCATCTGACCTAGGATCTCTTCATAATTAAGATAATACAGAGAGATATGGAGACAGAGACTCAGAGAAACTGATAGGTATATACAGAGATAACTAGATATGAATGTGTATTATGTGTGTATGTGTGTAGAAATACAGAGAGAAAGAAAGAAAAAGAAAGAAGGGAGGAAGGAAGGAAGGAAGGAAGGAAGGAAGGAAGGAAGGAAGGAAGGAAGGAAGGAAGGAAGGAAGGAAGAAAGGAAGGAAGGAAGGAAGGAAAGAAGGGAAGAAAGAAGGAAGGAAGGAAGGAAGGAAGGGAGGGAGGAAGGAAGGAAGGAAGGAAGGAAGGAAGGAAGGAAGGAAGGGAAGGAGGGAGGGAGGAAGGAAGGAAGGAAGGAAGGAAGGAAGGAAGGAAGGAAGGAAGGAAGGGAGGGAGGGAGGGAGGAAGGAAGGAAGGAAGGAAGGAAGGAAGGAAGGAAGGAAGGAAGGAAGGAAGGAAGGAAGGAAGGAAGGAAGGAAGGAAGGAAGGAAGGAAGGAAGCAGTATGGTAGAACAGATAACTGACTTTGGAATCAGATGGACCTGGGCTCAAGGCTTACCTCTGACCTGTACTGGCTATGTGATCCTGAACATGTCTCTTAACCTTCAAGTAGCATGGACAAGGTGATGACCTGCACGGGACAAAGGGGCTTCCTCATTGAGAGTTCCTTAAACAAAAGAAATAAGTCCCTCTTCTTCTACCTCCCCTACAACCACACACACACACACACACAGAAGCGTAGAAAAAGTTGTCCCAGACCTCACTGGAAGATAAGATATCATGCCTGGTAGAGAAAGCCTTACTGAGCATCCAGTGAACAACTTTTCTTCATTCTAGTCATTCCTTGAAGACAATTCATTTCTCAGATTTCAGACTCCAAAAGTTCTGGTGCCTTCCTACTGAATAGGACTTGGCTCTCCCTTGGCCCCTCTGCCTCTTCAGTTTCCAATAGCCTCAACCCAATAATTCTAACCATGTGACTCAGGGTTCTGACCCACTATTCACAGCCACCTGCTTGGGCCACTGCCACGATACATCTGCCATGTCCAAGAGCAGCAGCCAACATGAGACTCTAAATGAATTTATAGCCCTAGATGGCAAGATCACAGCTCAGTGGGGCATTTAGAAGCATGAGGTTGGCAAGGAGGGAAGAGGGAAGTCAGAAGAGAGTCAGAAAGAGGTCAATGCAATCCAATCTGACAAGCGCTTGTTAAGTTCCTGCTGTGTGCATTGGGGATACAAGAACAAAATAAAACAAAAACTGGACAATCTGATATTTTCAAGTGATGCCCTCTACAAAACTTAACTTGATCCACTAGCGCCCTCTGCCTAGTCTTCCTAATTACTTTGTATTTACTTTGCATATATATTCTATTTTCTATCTATATATATTTCCCTAATAGAATGGAAGCTACTGGAGGACAGGAAATGTTTTATATTATTTGCATCCCTAGAGACTAGCCTATACTCAGGGCTTAGTAAATGCTTGTTGAAACAATAAAGGAATGAAATGAATGTGGAATATATGAGTAGGCAAAGATTAGAGGCAAAAGAGACCTTAGGGTCATCCAGTCCAACCCTCTCACTTAATAGATGAGGAAATTGAGGCCCAGAGTATTTAAGGCATCTGCCCAAAGTCACACAGATAGAGAGTGGCAAAGCTTCTACTCAAACCCACTTCTCCAGGTCTCTTGACTCCCAAATTGAGAGTTCTTTCTACTAGAAAACATTGCCTCACCCTCAGATCTTCCTGATATCAAGTCCAGTACTCTGGTACTCACTACACCTCCTAGCTGCCTAGAAAAGACCTTAGATGTCACGTTGTCCATCTTTTTACAGAAAAGAAAACTGTGGCCCAAAGGGGCAAAGGGACTGGCTCAAGGTCACACAGATAGTAAGTGGCATTTCTGGGAATCACACTTGGGATCCTCTGACTTTAAGATCTTTGAGGTCACATTGACCATGAGCATTCAACATTTTGCTAATATGTCTGTCCTTTGCCCAGCCTGCCAGGTCATGCAGTCCCCTCTCTTGGTCCCCCCTACCCCCCACACACACACGCACACACCAGTAGGTGCTCTCTGCCAGAATCAGAAACAAGGAAGGGCTGAGATGTCCACAATTCAGATGTATTCTATATTATAGGATCTGCTCATGCAGTCTCTTAGCATTGTTCATCCTACACTGACATGTCCCAGAGAGGTATTAGCAACCTTTCTTTCCCTTACATCGATAGATAGGTTAGATAGATAGACAGGCAGACAGATGATAGATAGATTCTTAGATAGATAGAAAAATGATAGGCAGGATAAATAAGATACATGCATGCATACATACATATACATATACCTACATACATGCATGCATACTACCATACATAGACACATACATAAATAGATACATAAAGAGATAGGTACATACATACATACATCATACTGGAATATGTAGATACATAAACAAAAGATATATAGATACATGCATGCATACATACTAGGATGCATAAATATCATACATAAATAGATGCTTACAGACAGATATATAGATATACCTCATACTAGGATATGTAGCTACATAAATAAAAAGATACATAGGTAGATACATATATAGTAAGATACATGATAGATAGATAGATGTAGATAGATAGTCAGACAAAGTATTTGTAGATAAGTACTACAAATACAGAGAGAAAGAAAAATAGCCCCTGCCTTTGAAGAGTTTACATTCCAATAGGGGAAGGAATCTGCAAAGTTGGAGAAAGGGGGAACAGTTCTGGGAGAATAGTGAAGGAGTGAGTTTGAGGAGTTGGTCCAATGGAGGTCCCAAGGAGACCCTCACTAATCACAGGAGGGCCCCGAGGGCAGAGCCATCTTCCAGGGTGAGAAGGTTGCTACGGAAATGGTGGTGAAGTCTTCATTAAGAGTCCAAAGTGAGTGAGGAGTGAGAGATGGAGGTTCTGTTCTCACTCTGACTGCCACTCTCACAGCATTCCCAAGATGCAGTGCAGATGCTCAAGCTTTCAACCGCTCTTGAATCTCACGCCTTTGCTCTCCTGCCAGGTCACTAAAGTGCTGCCCTGGCTCCCAAGCTCCAGACTTGGTTGCTCGTCAACATCATTGATGAGAGCACTCACTGTACATCTCTGTTCCAATATAAAGACACACAGCCAGAGTTCACACAATGGCTAACTCTCCTTCGATAATTTCAAATACTATTCACAACCCTCGGGCTGTTCTCCCAAACCACTAGCTTACATAGGCCTGCCTTCACCTTTGTCAAAATCTTGAGTGGAAATGAAGCCCCATGACTCCCATCACAACTTTCCCTTGTCTTCGGACTCTTTCACCCCAAAGAGAGAAGGCAAGCAGGAAAATCTTCCATGTCTGGGGAAGGGCAGTATGCCTAGCTCTCTCTTTTCCCCTCATCGTACAGCAAAGCAAGCCGTTAACATTGACAGTGTGAATATTGCTTCACCAACTAAATTATAAGCTTCCTGAGAATGATTAAATCCTTTTTTATTTGCCCCTCCTCAAAATGAATACAAAAAGCAGCTACCGTTAAATCAGATCTTCACTTCTACCAAGCATTATCTTTTCACAGAATTTTTTCAAGAAATTTTTAATTAGTCTCTGAATAGTGGGTTTCACTATTCGTCATCTTCATCAGAATCTCTTACTTTTCTACTACTTTCTTTCCTGTTTGCTGGCTCATTCTTTCCAAACTTCTGTCAATCCTTGGTCTGATATTTTCCCACACAGTTATTCAAATCTGTCCATCTGTATTAGGGAGCTTTCTATTGCTTTACCTTTTTCTGGGTTTCTAGCATGGCCTTAACTGACACAGGAATGTCACTTAAATGAATGATGAAACACCTATTAAACTTTTACTGTTTTCCTCTTGATGCTGTGTTTAGAGCTAGGGATACAGACCCAAGGGAGAAAGATAATCCTTGACCTCAAGGGAAAATAGAAAGAAAGAAGGAAAAAGGTAGAAGTGACTTAATTTGGAAATAGCTGAGAAGTTACAGGCCTGATTTGAGGAGAAGAGACAGAAAAAAAGAGAGAGAAAGAGAAAAGAAGGGAGAGGAGAAAGGAAGAAGGGGAAGAGAGAGATAGAAAGAGAAAAGGGAGAGAAACATAAAGAGGGAGAAAAAGTGAAAGAGAGGCAGAGAGGAGGAGAGAAAAAAGAGAGAGAGGAGAAGGGAAAGAAGGAGAGAGGGGAGAGATAGAGACAGAGGAAAGATAGAAGAGAGAAAAGAGAAGAGAGGGAGAAAGGAAGATAGAGAGAGGGGGAGAAGAGAGAGAGAGAAAGAGGGAGAGAGAGAGAAAGAGAGAGAGAGGAGAGAGAAAGAGGGAGAGAGAGAGAGAAAGAGGGAGAGAGAGAGAGAAAGAGAGAGAGGGAGAGAGGAGAGAGAGAGAAAGAGAGAGAGGAGAGAGAGAGACAGAGAGAGAGAAAGAGAGAGAGAAAGAGAGAGAGAGAAAGAGGAGAGAGAGAAAGAGGAGAGTGAGAAAGAGAGAGAGGAAAGAGAGAGAGAGAGAGAGAGAGAAAGAGAGAGAGGGAGAGAGAATTATGTTTTATCCTAATTGATTCATGATGGGAGGAGGTATGAGATACTTAAAGAAGCCCCAGATCTAGGGGCAGGAGATACTTGAATCTAGTTCGAGTCTCCAATAATAACTGGTTTAAGATTTAATCTCTCAGAACTCCAGTGTTATTAGTTGTAAAGTGAAGAATATATATTATATTAATATAATATATTAACATACTATAATTATATTATTATCATTATTAATTAATTTGGTTAATTAATGGTTTATATATTATATATGTATATACACACACCTGTATGTGTGGGTAGGTGTATATATATATATATATATATATATATATATATACCCTTCCTCAAAGGTTATTCATAGGGTATAGATTTAGAGCTGCATGAAATCCTAGAGGTCATTCAATCTAACCTCATTTTACAGTGGAGAAAGTGGAAAGCGAGCATCCAGCGGCATCCAGGTATTGGGGAACAGAGCTGAGCTTTGAACTCAGGTCCTCCACTTCTGAATCTGGTCTTTCCACTGCACCAGACTTCAGTTCTAACCCAGAAGCAGAGTTGTAAGAGGCAGATTAAGGCAGGATACAAAGAAACACTTCTTAACACTTGACATGGCATGGGCTACCTCAGGAGGTTCTAAGTTCTTCCTCAATGGAGAACTTCAAGAAAAGATTGAGTGAGCACTTGTAAGAGATGTTGTACAGGGATTCTTGTACAGGGAAGGGTTAGACCAGCTGGCATCTGAGCTTTTTTCCAGTTCAGAGATTCTGGGATCCTGTAATCTGTTTCCTTGCTGAAAAATATCCTCTTCAGCAACAGAGGATTGGCAGCATGACCACTGCCTTACTACCTACTATAGACTCCCCACCATGATGGACTAGAAGACATGAGCATCCTTGACACTCAATTCGATTTGTCCAAAAAAATCCCCAAAGTTCACTGTGGGAGCCTCAGTCCTAGGAGAGAGTGGGAAGTTCCTTCCTATTTTTGTTGCAAGTATCTTCATTCTGTCATCCACACAAACAGAGTGAGGATCCCAGTGTGGAAAAAAACACATTCAGAGGTGCCTCTTAATAAGCTCAGCCCATACCCATGCCAACAGTGATAACAATGTACACCCCAGTTTTTTCATCTGAAGATCTTCAATTATTAGGAAATCTTTCTTTCTATCAAGTCTAAATCTTCCTCTTTGTAACTTTTCGCCTCTTGTTCTTGGTTTTGTTCCTTGGCCTCAGTTTTCCCATATACAAGTGAGGTGCTGGGCTAGTTTATTTCTAAAATTCTTTCTGACTCTGAAATCTATTGGGCTCATCTCAAAGGCTTGAGATATGACCCTTGCCTTTCCAATTATCTACCCCCCAAACATCCCCATCAAGTGGGCATCTGGTCTTTGATTGAATATCCTCTAGTATAGGAATGTTTACTGCCTTCCCAAACATCACATTTCACTTTGGGACAGCAGTAAATTCTTAGGAAATTGTCCTGTTTTATACCAACACTAACACTGTGCATTCTACTCTTTACTCCCAGGACCGAGTAGGAAGGATATCACTAATCCCTCATCCATTTGACCACCTTTTACATACTTAAAGGCAATCTTCCTGTCTCCTCTAACCTTTGTTCTGTTTTCCAGGACCAGAACAGACTCACCACTTTAAACTGTTTCTTCCACATTCAATTCATTCCTTCATTCATTTTACAGATAAGGAAACTGAGAGCCAAAGACATTTAGAGTGGTTTGCCTAAGATCCCTCAGAAAGTAAGCATCACTCACCTCTTTTCCATAATCCTTTCCAGTGAGAAGTTACCAGTAACAAATTACTGGCCTTTAGATCCCCTTTCTAGGGACAAATATGAGCCTATAAGACAATAGGATTTTATATATACATACATATAAATATGTGTGTGTGTGACAAGGGTGTGCTGGTAATAGTTTAACAACCGCCGTTGTTACAACCCGACAGGGTGGGGAGGGATATACATGCATAATACAATTTTAAGATTCAGCATTTTCTCTATGATTTTCTTAAGTCTGGACAATCAACAAAATGATAAATCCAGCCCCAATTTGCCAATTTCCAAGGTGCAGATACTCACACTGAAAAATTAATAATCAGTTCCCTCAAGCTGGTATGAGCTGGCTCCAGCACAGTCTCTGAAAATATAGATGGCTTCAATGTACCAGCATGGCAGAAGTGAATTTCCACAGATTGTTGCCTCTGACAATTCTGATCACTATCAGTGCTACATTCTCCGAAGAGCACAGATGGCAAATGTAGGAATCATCTCTTCCCCTTTCTCCCACTGTCCCAGGACTTGCTCTCACATGCCTTGAGAATAGCCCTGACTGAGAGGCCAACAGGAGGAACCAGTAGAAGCTAAGGGCGATGAAATAGGAGAGGCAGAGGGAGGTTTGGCAGTGGGATCAGATAACTAGGCAGTTGCATCCTTTACAACCCAATGATTTAGAACAAGTAGTATGTGCCTGTGTATGTGGGGTTGTGTGTGTGTGTATGTATATTTATAGGAGACAAGGCAAGAAATTAGATAACTGGATGGATAGGGACAAAAAATATATATATCCCTATTTCCTGGTGTGAGAGGACCTTCAGAAACTCAGTATGAGTCAATGGGAGGCAAACTTAGAACACAGAAGATAGAATATTAGAAATGCGAAGTTTCTTAGAGTATAGAACACAAAATCTGAGAGATAGAAGGGACCTTAGAACATAGAATATCAGAGCTTTAAAGGACATTAAAATATAGAACTCAGATTAGAACTTGAAGGCACTTTAAAATATAGAACAGGGAATGTCATAGCTGGGAGGGGCCTTAGAACAGGGGATGTCAGAGCCTTGGGATGTCCTTGAAATATAAAACACAAAGCTGAGAGAACCTTAGGAACCATAATCTAGTCCAACCCCTTTATTTTATGGATAAAGAAACTGAGGCCCAGAAAGAGAAAGTAATTTTCAAAGTATTAAAAATAATAGCTTACTTTTCTGTAGTGTTTTGAAGTTTGCAAAGAGCTTTGCATACATTAACTCATTTGAAAGAATATCGGTGACACAGACAGCTATTAGCAGAAGCAGCTTGAGAAGCCATTTCTCTCAGAAAATGGCAAATAATAATGAATTATATTTACAGAGTATTTTAAAACACAGGCCATCTCCTTAGAGCCTTGAAACAACCGAGGTATGGACTATGGGTATTATTATCCCTGTTTAACATATGAGGAAACTGAGGCATGGGGGGAAGCGACTTGACCAGAGTCACACAGCTAATAGATGTCACTGGCTGGATTTGAGCCCAGGTCGTTGTGACTCTGAGTCCCATTCTCTGGCTTTAAAGCCTCATTATCTTTTCCTTTCTCTTTAGTATAACAGAAAATATGAAGATCGTGAAGTCGGGAGACCTAGACTCATATCCAAACTCCAGTATTTACTCCTTGTGTGGCCTCAGGTAAGTCAGATTTCATTTATGAGCCTCAGTGGCTCATATATTCAGACACTTAGTTGTGTGACCTTGGACAGGTCACTTCATCTCTGTCTGCCTCAGTTTCCTTGAGTATAAAATGAAGATAATAATGGCACCTACCTCCCAAGGTGGTAGGGCATATCAAATGAGGTAATAATTATAAAGCCCTTAGCACAGGGTCTAGTATATAACAAGTGCAACATAAATATTAGCTATTATTAGATATTATTCATTCCAGCTATGGAGTTGACCAACCTATCCATGCCTGTCCATCCTGTGCCATTCTTGTCCATGTCTTGCCATAAAATCAGCACAAGGCGGTGTGCTTGTAAATGTTTAACAACTGATATTCCCCCAAAAAATGCATGCCTGGCCCACTTTTAAATTTAGTCTGCATATAAGCATTTTCTCCATCAATTTCTCAAGTCTGAACCATCATTAAAACAACAAATCCAGGCCCGACTTGTAGCTTTTCCTGATTTCTGAGGTTTAAATGCTCGCTGAAAATTTAGCAATTAACTCACACAAGCTAGTCCGAGATGGCTCCAGCACACTCCTGTAAGTACGGATGACTTCATGTGCCAGGACAGCAGAACTACATTTCCACATTTCACTGCCATATTCTCTGTAGTGCACAGATGGCAAGTCTAGTAAGCGTATCTTGCACCCTCACAGCCTAGACCACAGCCCTGACTAAGAGGTCAGCAAGAGGAACTAGAAGAAATGAACTTCACTGAGTAGGAGAAACAGGGAGAGGCTTGGCAGTGGCAACAGACAACACTAGCACTTACCTCGGGGACCCTTGAATACTGCAGCTGGTTATTTAGGTGGATAGAGGGAGTGTTAGGCTTGGGAGTCAACAATTCAAATCCAGCTTTAGATACCTGACTGTGTGACACTGGGCAAATAACCTCTGTTTGCCTCCGTTTCTTCATCTGAAAAACTGGGATGATAATAGCACCCACCTATAATAGCAGGGCTGTTGAGAATCTCAAATAAAGTAAGTGTAAAGCACTTAGCACAGAGTAAGACAAACACAGAGTAAGCAATATATAAATGTCAGCTATTAGTAGTAGTAATATATACTTAATAAATGCTTACTAACTCACTGATGTCAATTAGTTGACCCATTACATAGAGTGTTGGATCTGGAGCCAAGAAGATCTGAGTTCAAATCTAACCTCAGACCTTTACTGAGTGACCCTAGACAAGTCACTTAACTTCTGTCTGCCTCAGTTTCCTTAAATGTAAAATGGGGACAATAATAGTACCTACCTCATATGGTTGTTGTGAGGGTTAAAGGACATTATAATTGTAAAGTACTTTTTTCAAACTTTAAAAATGCTAGCTGCGTAGTTCTGCCCCTTTGGTCCTACACAGTACCTATGACTGCATAGACCAAAGCTTTATCCCCTGGCCGCCACTCTCCAATGTGTGTTATATCCCCCATGATATGGAATCTTCACCTTTTTGGTGTCCTTTTGTCAGGTAGCTAAAACCTTCTCAGAAAGAATATTTATTGCCTACATTCATAATGGAAGAAAACACTAAATTTCAGTTAGTTTGATGAAAATGAAGATGATTTTTTCCTATATAAGATCATGGATCTCCTGAAGTCAGTCTATGGACCCCAGTTAAAACTCCTTCTCTGGTAGAATGTAAGATCCTTGAGGGCAGGGATGGCACTTTGTTATATTTTATATTTTTATGTATTTTATTCATTTAAATATTTTATATTGTTTATATTTGTAACTCCCACATTGGGCATATTGCCTGGCACATAACTGATGCTTAAGAAATGGGTATTGCTTGATTGATTAATGCATGAAATGGCTAACATGGGTCCTCCTTCCACTGACTGAAGCCCTTCTAGGCTTTAGTAGTTTTTTGTACACATGTGTCTGCACGCTGTTTCCCCCATTAGATGATGAACTCTTGCTCTTTGAGGGCAAGGATTATCTTTTGTCTTTTTTTTGTAGCCCCAGCACTGTGTGCCAGGCACTTAATAAGTATTGACTGATTGAGTTTTACAGAGTTGTTCCACTGAAATAATCCATCCCCTTCTGGGTGGCCAGGTGATGAATCTCCTAGAACTGTCCTTGAATGACAAATGCATGATAGACCTGTCCTCAGAGCCACTGAAACTCCGTGAAACTGCCAGAGCTCTCATTCAGTTGGTACAGCTTTTGAGAGTCCAGCATCACTTTCATTTCCTTCTGAATAAAAGAAGTTAAAAAAAAAACAACCACCATGAATTCAAGGACCTGCTCCTAATGGAAGCCAGCCTTCAAATTAAGCAGAAATTGGTTTCCTGATCTCTTTGTGTTTAATAAGTTTGCAATTCTAGAGCTGAGCCACCCACATTGCCAGAAAACTGATGCTACATTTCAGCAAATTTCTTTTCCCAGAGAAGAAGCTAGGGGGAAAAAAACCAAGGCCAAAGCAAAAACACACAACCAGGCAAGGAGAGCTGTATTCAACTGGTCAGAAACTTGACAAGTCAATCCTACACCCATAGATGTAGAGCTGGAACAAGTATGTACTAAACACCTCCTATGTGAGAGTCACATAGTTACAGATATGTTCATTTGACCCTCACAATAACCCTGAGAGGTAGGTGCTATTATTATACCCATTTCACAGGCAGAGGTTAAGTGATTTAACCAGGGTCAGTAAGTATTTGTGGCCAAATCTGAACTCAGGTATTCCTGATCCCAGACCCAGCAATCTATTCTCTTTACCTCCTCCTTTTTCTCTCCTGCCTTTATAAGGTTATATAATTCTCCCATCCACTTTTGCCTCTTCCCTTTCTCTTCTTTAATTAGTCCTGTTCATTAGTCCTTTAAAAATTCATTTTTTTGCCCCTTTCTAAAAAAATATTTCACTCTCTTCATTACAAAAGCCCTCTTTCTGTCTAGCAGTCTAGAAGGGACCTCACAACCCATTAAATCCAAATCCTGCATTTCACAGGTAAGAAAACTGATGTCGAGGGAGGTCATATGATCATAGACCTAGAGTGAGAAGATCCTCAAGGATCACTGAGTTCCAATCCCTTATTTTATAAATAAGGAAACTGAGACCCAAAATAGCCACACATTCATAGACCTACAACCAAAAAGGGACATCACTGACATTCTACTTCAGCTCTCTCATTTTACAGAGGAATAAACCAAGGTCCATGGTGTGGGTGAAGTTATTTCCCCAAGATCACACAAGGCTGTAAGAAATAGAACTGGGATTCAAACTCAAATTGAGAACCTCCAAGCTCAATCTATTTTTCCATTATACCATGGTGATTTGGGCCTCATCTCTAGCATGAAAGGGTTAGAGTAGATGGTCTCTTAAGGCCCCTTTCAGATATAAAATCTATGGTCCTATGACATATTTAGTCTTGATAAGATTCACAGTAGTCCTGAAAGAGAAGGGGGAAGGAGGGAGGGAAAAAGAAGGGGGAAGGAGGGAGGGAGAGAGAACGGGGAAGGAGGAAAGGAGAAGAGAGAAGGGAATAAAAAGGAGGAGGAGAAGAAGAAAGAGAAGAAGAAGGAGGAGAAGGAAAAGAAGAAGATGAGGAAGAGGAAGATGAGGAAGAAGAGGAGAAAGAGAAAAAAGAGAGGAAAGAAGAAGAAAGGGAGAGAGAGACAGAGAGAGATGCAAGGAGTTTGGATCATGGTTAAGGGATAAGACCTCAAGAACTTGCCCCAGACTCTCAGAGTCAAACTAACATTTTGTGACTCCAGAAATTAAGACAAGAAAAATCCATCTAGTTTATTCAATTCTCTTCAGGTTGGCAGACTTAGAACATTCCCATCAATTTCTGAAGGCCAGGCCAAGTTCTCACAGGGCTCTTTAATTGCTGCCAGTGATATGATGAGAGTAAGTAGCCCAGAGCTTAGCCTAGAGGCACAGAAATGGAGAGGATGGATATAGAAGTTATAGTCAGTCTCTCAGCAAATAGAAGTAACTGAGCTTAACACCTAGAAGTCAGGAATCATTAAGTAATAATTATAACTGATTAGAGGCAGCTGAATGGCTTCTATAAATCTATAATCTTAATGCTTTACCGTTGGGTTCAAAAAACCATTTTTGTAGATTCAAGATGGAGCAAGGGTTGTGCCTGGAAAACAATTAGTCTAGGAGAGATCTGGGGTGTTATGAGCTTGAGTAGTGGGATGTGGTAACCAAAAAAAAAGGCTGATGGGATCTTGGGCTTCGTTAAGAGAAGCTTACCTTCCAGGAACAGGCAGATGATTGCATTCTGTTCTCATCAGGACAGTTTGGGCTCAAAGCATCCAGAGGAGGATGACCAGCATGGTCCATATCATGCCCTATGAAGACAATTTGAAGAAAATGAGCATGTTTATATCCTTAATAGGAGACTTGATGTGGGGGGAGGGGTGTGGATAGACAGGGAAGATGGGATCATTAGAGCTCTCTCCAAGTAGTTGTTTGAAGGGTTGTCAATTGGAAGAGGGATTAGATTTGCTCTGTTTCATCTCAGACAGGAAGAACTAGGACTATTGGGAAGGATGTAAAGAGGAAGGTTTAGATTTAAGCTAATAAGAAACTTCCTAAGAGCCCTCACTCTCCAAAAATGTAATGGGCTGTCTCCGGAGGTCTCCATCACTGGAGGACCTCAAGAAAAGCTTGAATGATCATTTATCCGGGATGCTATAGAGGGGATTTGCTGCATCATCATCACCACCTATGTTGTTATTATTATTAATAGCAAGAATAGGTAGAATTTATATTGTATTCTTAGTTTTGTGAAGTGCTTTCCAATATGATATAACTTGAGCCTCACAACAACTCCAGGAGATACATGCTATTATCTACATTTTACAGATGAGGAAACTGAGGTAAAGTGACTTTCCCAGGGTTATATAGCTAGTAAGAATTTAAGAAAGGATTTGAACCCAGGCATTTCTAATTTAAAATCTAACATTCTATCTACTGTGACATCTAACTGTCTGACTGGTTTAACTAGAGTGGCTGAGATTCCATGTGTCAATGGTTGACCTGCTTCTTTCTTGATTTTCAAAACAGCCTGAAATAATCCTACTCCTGGGGAGAAACTTCTCTTCATGCTTTCCCTTTGAAGCTAGTGCATTTTCTATAAGAGGAAGAACCCTCAGCCTTCATTTTGATCTAAACCTGTCTCCTCATTTTCCTTACAGAGGACTTTTCACTTGAGCTTTTGAGGTGCCCTTTGGAACTGGAAGCCTAGGGAGCTGTCCAGCTCCAGCTGTTTCCAATCAGCCTCCTCTGCCTGCTGTTGGGAGAAGAATCAGCCACTTGCCTTTATAAAAGGCAATGCTATTTGGAATCATAGCTAACTCTGGTTCAATATAGTTAAGCCACAATTTCAAGGTAAATAGACTTTCCTTTCAATCCCATTGTGCAATTGGAAGAAGAGTAAGAATGTGGGGAGAATTTATGTAGGGAGGTCCCTGAGTTGGAAGATGGCAATGAGGACTGAGATATCCCTAGCACAAAAAAGGACTTTAGACACCTTCAGGACCAACCTCCCATGTGCCATAATGAATAAGGTGCTGTACTTAGATAAGGAAAACCTGGATTCAGATCTTGACTCTTACTATTACTGCCTGTGTGATCATTTTACATAGGCCCTTGAAACTCAGTTTCCCCCTCTGTAAAATAGAGATAAAAATATCTGGAGGAGCCACTTCACAGACTTATTTTGATACTGAAGAGAGATAAGGTATGAAAAGTACTTTGAGAGCCTTGAAGCACCATATAAATGCTACTTATTGATGGAACAATGTACTGGAAATAGTCCTGTTTCAAGTCAGAGGACCTGTGTTCAAATCCTTCCTCTGATGGGATCTTGGGCAAATTCTAACCTCTCTAGTCTTCCATTTCTGCCTTTGTAAAACAAGGAGATTGGGCTGTTTAGCCTCTGAGGTTCCTTCCAACTCTCTATATAAAAACTTTTTTAAGACATCCTTTTTTTGCAATTTTTATTTATTTTTTCCACTTAATAGCATTTTATTTTTTCCAATTATGTGTAAAAATAATTTTCAACATTCACTTTTGTAAGATTGTGAGTTCCAAATTATTTTCTCCTTCCCTTTGCCCCTGCCCCCTCCACAAGATGGTAAGCAATCAGATATAGGCTACACATATACAATCACATTAAACATATTTCCACATTAGTCATGTTGTGAAAGAAGAATGAGAACAAATGGGAAAACCATAAAAAAGAAAAAAAAGAGACAGAATGTAGCATGCTTTGATCTTCATTCAGACTCCATAATTCTTTCTCTGAATGTGGATAGCATTTTCATTATGAGTCTTTTAGAATTGTGTTAGATCCTTGCATTGTTGAAAAGAGCTAAGTCTATCAAAGTTGATTACAAGATGTCAATTTGATGAGAGATATCTATTTAATCACAATTTAGCGATAATGTCATAATAAAAACAAATATATTTTAAAAGCATTTATTCAATTTTTTCTTTTAATTCTCCCACAACACATACACACACACATGCACGCACACATGCACATGCACACATACACACACACACACCCCAGATGTTTGTAAGATAAAGGTGCTAATATCAAGTGGGTATACCTATAAACTTATGATAGTTTTTAGACAGATGAATGGAGGAGCCAGGTGGCACATGAGTAGAGTGCTGGCCCTGGAGTCAAAAGACTTATCTTTCTGAGTTCAAATGTGACCTCAGACACCTACTAGCTATATGACACTGGGCAAGTTACTTCACCCTGTTTGCTCATCTGTAAATTGAGCTGAATAAGGAAATGGAAAATCACTCCAGTATCTTTGTCAAGAAAACCCCCACTGGGGTCACAAAGAGTTGGACACAACAACATAAGTTATATGAATGAAGGGTAAGTTGCTTAAACTTCAGGTCTTCAGCTTCCTCACATATAAAATGAGGATGATAATACCCATATATCTACCTCATAAGAGACTAATGGGGAATAATGCATGTAAAGAGCTTTAAAATTTTTACAGCTGAGAGTATCCATTTTTACAGAAGAAGAGATAGTTTGTGTAGGATAGTATCTGAGGTGGAAGTGACAATGATGCCTTGAGTTATCATGAGCACAGAGTAACATCATAGAACAAACTGTGGAATTGGAATCAAAGGACCAGGGTTCAAATCCCAGGCTAGCTACTTATAAGCCATTTGACCTTGGCCAAGTGGCTATCCCTTTCTAGGTCTCAGTTTTCCCATCTGTAATATGGGAGCATTGGGCTACTAGGACATTCAGTCAGTCAATAAGCATTTATTAAGCAGCTACTATGAGCCAGGTACTGTCCCTTCCAGTTCTAAGATCCCCTATGGTTAATATCCCTACTCAATAAACTCCAATGGCTCCCTATTACCTCTAGGATTAAATGTAAGCTTTTCTGTTTGACATTCTGAAGCTCTTGACAACTTGTTACCTCCCTAGTTAGTCTTTCACAATACCACTTTTATGGAGGTGTTTTGCATGACCTTAATCAAATTGCTTACCTTCTCAATGAGGGTAGGTGGGGAGGGGGATGGGAGAGAATGTGGAACTCAAAGCTTTAAAAATTAATGTTAGAAGCTGTTTTTACATGCAACTAGGAAATGAGATATATGAGCAATGGGGAGTAGAAACCTATAAATAGAAACAAATAGAATAATAATAGCAATATTAATATAAACAAATAAATAGAAAATAGGAGAGAAGAGGATGGGGGGGTGATAGAAGGGAAGGAAGACTGGAGGAAAGGGCAATCAGAATACATGCTTTCCTGTGGTGGGGGGGTGGGGAGGAGATGGGGAGAAAATTTGAAATTCAAATTTTGTGGAAGTGAATATTGAAAACTGAAAATAAATAAATTATTTGAAATATAAAAAGAAAAATGATTTTGGGAGAAAAAAAAAAGAAAATAGAAAAAAAAGAGTTCTCTAAATACCACATTATTATTATTCCAGAAAGAATCTTCTCAAAGAACTTAACTCCACTAGTTGCATCATCTAAGCTAAGGAATGAATAATCAAATAACAGTAAAGTTGGATAACTTCCTTGGGAGTCATACAGGAGACAGACAGCAGAGTCCCATATCCTAAATATTCTGTTCCCAGTTGTAATGTTAATTATGTTCATGAGAATTAAAGATCTTCCCAGCCACTAATGGGCCTGCCCATTAAAGGAAGCTTGATTGGGGAGATTTGTTTTTATAGGAAGACTCATACCTTTTGTTAATTTCCAATGAGGCTGTGATGCCCTCTGGCTCTGAAAGGTGTGTATATACTCTGAGATAAGGTTTTGTTTTGGGGCTTAACCATTGGAAGTATTTGTTTGACCAGGTGAGACTCTAGGCAGTCACTAAGGAGCCCCCCAATTTTGAAAACCCAGATGTTGGTGCTTCTCTCTCTGGTAATTGTGTATGTATGTAATAGTCAGACAGTTGGACCTGCCTGTTGATGTGTGATGTATGCATTGCTCATGGTCAGGCAACTTAAAGCCCTATCTGTCGATTATTATTTCTTTGTATTTTCTCTGAAGTTCAGGGTGTTGTTGACCCCTCAAAAGTTGCTTTCCTTTTAGAAAAGCAGATCTAATAACCTGTACAGCAGGCCCTCCTATGTATGCTGGGGTCCTTGCTGTTACTTGTTGGGTCCCTTGTTGGGACCCCAAGGGAGCTCCCTTGGATCTGAATTATCTGTCAGAAAATCAATGTCTGGAATTATACCAAATTGTGCCAAAGTAATGATGGCAATGATCAATGAAATACAAGGAGATACAGGGGAATGTCCATTTTTATTCAACAAGCACTTATTAAGCTCCTATTATGTGCTAGGCATTGTGGGAGATGCTGGGGTCAGAAAGACAAAAAGAAAACAATTCTTGGAGTTTTTAGTCTTGAGGGTGGTAAATAATGTATAAACAGATACAAAATTTAAGTACTTTTTAGGCAGCTAGGTGACAAAATGAGCAGCGTGCTGGCCTCGGAGTCAGAGAGATTTGAGGTCAAACCCTGCCACAGATACTATGTGACCTTCAGGAAAAAAAATTCTCTGGAACTTGATTTTCTCGTAAAATTATAGGATTGCACTTAACAACTTCTGAGGTCCTTTTCAGCTCTATGATCCTGTGAATAAGAGGACTTTAATCAACCAATACACAAGTTTTTGTTAAGGGTGTATTTATGTACCAAGCACTGGGATGTGCAATATCGATACAAAGAAAAAGTAAAAACAGATCTTGCCCTCAATAAACTTACATTCTAAGGAGACAGCAGATACATTAAGAGGCACATGTGAGATATTTATAGAGAAAATAGATGGTAACCTTACAGGGGAAGGCACTCACAGCTGAGGGGATTAGCAAAGGCATCTTGTGGGAGATAGCACTTGGGCTGAATCTTGAAGGAGGTTGGGAAGGAGAGGTGAGGGTGGCAAGCATTCAAGGTATGGGGGATAGTCTCTACAAAGGCATGGAGTAGGCAATGGAATGTCCAACACTTTGGGTGTCCACCATCACGTTGAGCAGTAGGGGAACTCCACTACAGAACATGAACACAAGAAACAAAAAAGAGAGGGAATGTGTAAATGGATTTCTATGTGCAATACCCAAAATGATGAGATTACATACCTATTGAATCATTAAAGGGAGTCAATGTGTAATCTGACTTGGGGATCAAAGGACCTGGATTTAAATCCCATCTTAGTTGTTCATTTTCTGTGTGACCTTGGGCAAGTCATTTGCTTTTGTTTTTTCCTCAGTGAAATGAAGGAGCTGCCCCACGTGTTCTCTAAAGTCCCTTCTAACCCTGAATCAAATGATATTTGTGCTTCATGTCTTACAAGATTATTTACCATACATTGCCTCATTGGATCCAGGCTTGGGCCATCTCAGAACAATAACCCTCATGATGTAATGGAAAAGAATGATGAACTTGGAGGCATAAAACCCAGCCTCAAGTCCTAAACTCCAACACTGCAAGAATATAAGAACTACAAGGCATCACAACTTCCTTAAGAGTGATTTAGGAGATGGAGTGTAAAATGTGGAGTTGGGAGGACCTGCCCAAAGTGCTTTGCAAATTCTAAAGCATCATATCAATGTCAGAAAGTATTGCTTCACTATAATTATTATTGCACCTCCTCAGATACTTACTAGTTGTGATCCTGAACAGGTCACTTTCTCAAAGTCTGTTTCCCCAACTATAAAATGGGGGTACTAACACCTGTGGCAACCATACTTACTTTTCCCTTTTGTCTCACCCTGCTCCACAGGGCGCCATATTGGCACCCTGGTCTAGGCAAGGCCTTCACTCTGAGATCAACTCAGTGATGGGTAAGTGCCTAGTTAGAGATACTGTATCATGAGATGACCCAACCACACCGTTGTCATTCTCTCATTCCAGTTCACCCTACTCTACTTCCAACTGCATGGGTTCCTCAGTCTCACTCTTTCTCCTCCAGAGTCATCATAGTCCAGTGGCAGGACAGAGTTAAGGCAACTTGCAATGGCTCAGGATGCAGTGGATGACCTTGGCATCTTTGGTGTGTAACCAAGCTCTGAGTGCTCCACATCACCTGCTTTATCTGCTTTCATGGCCTTTGGAACAAATTGTTCATATCTTCCCATTCCCATTCCACCATATGAAATCTTCACATACTTGGAGTAGACAGCCCCCTAACTCACCAATGGGTTTGAGAACCCTTGGTTACCCTCAACCTGATTTGGCCCATCTGCCAAAATGGTTTACCAGGGTGTAGCCACTGCCAATGCGCAGTTTCTTGGAGCCACAGGTGAGAGTTAGTTGGAATAGGTGGACACCAAGGGTGGAAGATCCCCAAAAAGGTCTCAGCAGTCATCACACCAAAGGTACTGGTACTGGTCCTGCCTGAACACACCCTACACCGCCTGAAACATAGTAAGTCCTCAACTAATTTCTCTGTGCCTCAGTTTTCCTATATGTAAAATGGGGATAATGATAGCACTTCCCTCCCAAGGCTATTGTCAGTATCAAATGAGTAAACATAAAAGGCTTTGTAAACTGAAATGCATTTCTTTCTATTTATTTATTTATTTTTAGTTTTCAACATTCACTCCCATAGGTTTTAAATTTTCTCCCCCTCCCTCTCCAAGACTGCATGCAATCTTATATGGGCTCTACACATACATTCCTATTAAACACATTCACATTAAACATGTTGCATAGAAAAATTTAAAAAATGAGAGAAACCATGAGAAACAAAACAAAAAAGAAAATAGTCTGCATTCCAACTCCATAGCTCTCTCTCTGGATGTGGTTGGCACCTAAACACACTTTAAAAATACAATTATTATTAACATCATCCTAGTCATTATCAACTAATCTACCTCACAGGGTTGTGGTGAAGTATCAATGAAATCATGAATATGAAGCACTTTGCAAAAATTAGAACACTAGAGATTGGATTATCACTTTTTTATTCTTTCATCATTTATTTATTACCTACTGCTATCATCCTTACCTCACATGTACTCTCTGGGTATAGACAAATCACTTTCCCTCTATAACCTCATTATTATCTCCTTTTTCTTTTCTTCTAATCACAAATTATGATGGTGTCTACCATTCAATCATTGGTCTAGAACTGGAAGGAACCTCAGTAGACACCTAGTCCAATCCTCTTGTTTTACAGATGAAGAAACTAAGTCAAGAGAGATGACCTTGACTTACTCCAGGATTTGAACCTGGACCCTCTGACTCCCTTGCCAGTGTATTATTGTTACTGTTATGATGATCATTTTTCCTGGGCCCCTACATGCCAACTGTGCCTCTTGCCCACATGCTAACCATACTCACCCACCTTCAAAGAGGACTCAGCCATAAATCAGGCCTCCAAGTGGCATCTCCCTGAATTCTTTTTCCACATAAAGCCTCCCATAGCCTAACTTGATTAAGCAACACCCAGAATGATCTCATTGTCAGTAAAAGAGATTCACCCTGACATCCTGTAGCTGCTGGTAATATGGGCTGCTCTTCTGGAGCTTTTAAAACTCTCCCAAGATGGCCTGAAAACATGATTTTTATCTATTCAACTTCAAACAGACACCCAGCCATAAATAATTCTGCTGCCTCTGATTTGATCATTCTTTATTAAGGAGGCCACATGGGTATAGAGAGGATTAGCCAGAGATGCATGAAAAGATGTCTTTCCTAAGAGTAGGAAACTAAAGAGGAAGGGGAAAAAAGGACTACAGGGCCAGTACTATTATTTTATAAATAAGGAAACTGAGGCCCAAGAAATGTAAGCTATTTAGACATGGTCGAATCATACAGAGAGAATTTTTATCCCAGGGGAGTGAAGCCAAGAAGGTAGAGTAGAAGTAGCAAACCAGCTTTCCTCTCCCAACATTCCCCTCCAAACAGCTCTAAAATAGCATATCAAATCAAATTCGGGAGCAATATAGCCAACAAAAATTTGGAGTGAGACATTTTTCTATCCTACAACAACTTAGGTTGGAAGAAGAGATCTGAGACACTGGGGTTGAGGGTGGGCACAGAGCGCCATGGTAACTACAACAGCTGTAGCAGCCATAGAAGCAGCTTCAGGAGTTCTCTCTCAGCCCAGAAATGGTAAGGGGCTGGAAAACTTGTCAGAAGGAGATTCCAGGGAATGAAAGATATAGTCAAGTTGGTGGAGTAAAGGCAGAGACTGACTAGAGGTCTCCTAAATTCCCTTCTAAAAATGTAAAATAACACCTCAAAATGAATTTTGAAGTGGCAGAACCAACAAAAGAATAGGATGAAACAATTTTCTAGCCTAAGGCAAATTAGAAATTCAGCAAGAAAGTCCTATCTCACTAGGGTGAGAGTAGAGTGAAGTCCAGTGGAGACTAAGGCAGCACAGACCACACCCCCAACAAGCCATCAGCAGGTCTTGGGGGTGACTGAACGTAGAGGGGCAACTAAATCAGTGGTAACATCTGGAGCTCTCATCGTGCAGATAGTAAGGGGATCCAACAACCTGTCAGAAGGTAATTACAGGGAACCCTTTGGCTGGCACTGAGTGCAGGACTGTGTTACATTGCCCATATGTAGTTCCAGGTCTCAGTTCCAAGGTTAGTAGGAGCACTAACACACTAGAGTGTGCGACCAAAGAATTACAGAGACCCTGGTCACAAGTTTCAGGGCAGAGAAGAGTACTTATGGTCATTCACAAACCAGAGCACAGACCAAGAGAAAAATGCCACACCTCTCCTTAGAGTGTACTACCTTGGAAGAAGTAAAAACTTTACTTACCCACAGAACTATCTCCAAAAAAAAGTTGCATGAAAAACCTAAAGCTTGGAACAGTGCCCTTATGCCTTGGGGCAGAGCCCAGTTTTAGCATAAAGTTAAAAGTCAAGAAATAGGCAGGGAAAATGGGAAAATCACAACAACAAAAAAAACCCTGACCATAGAAAATTAATATGATGATAGAAAAGATGAAAACACAAACTCAAAAGAGCGCAACAAAGTCAAAAAACAGCTACATGCAAAGCCTCAAAGAAAAATATGAATTGGTCTCAGGCCCCAAAAAAAGAATTACTGGAAGAGTTCAAAAAGGCTTTTAAATATCAAATAAGAGAGGTGGAGGAAAAACTGGGGAAAAAAATTAGAGTGATGAAAGATAATCACGAAAAAAAGCAATAACTTAGTAAAGGAGGCATATGCACAAAAACAGTGAAGAAAGTAATAACTGAAAAAGGCAGAATAGGCCAAGTGGCAAAAGAGGTATAAAAACCCATTGAAGAGAATTACTTCTTAAAAAGCATAATTGGCCAAATGGAAGAAATGTACAAAAAATTCGTTGAAGGAAGCTCCTTAAAATATAATTGCCCAACTGGAAAAGGAAACACAAAAGCCCACTGAAGAAAATAATTGCTTAAAAATTAAAATAGGGCAAATGGAAGCTAATGACTCCATAAGATATCAAGAAACAATAAAACAAAATGAAAAAAAATTGAAGAAAATGTGAAACATCTAGTTGGAAAGACAAGTGACCTGGAAAATAGAACACATGTACGCACATACACACACACACACACACACACACACACACACACTTGGGTGTAAAAATATGGAGGAAGACAGGGGGCTAGAATGCAGAGGAAGATGGTGATAGAAGGGAAGGTACATTAGCAGAGCTAGTGGTCACAAGCAAAACATTTTTAAAAAGGATGAGGGTGAGAGGAGAGAGGAAGAAAGATGAATACAGGAGAAAAGGAGGACAGAGGGAAATACAGAGTAATCCTAACTGTGAAGGTGAGTAAGGTAAACTCACACATAAAATGGAAGCAGGTAGCATAAGGGATTAAAAACCAAAATCCTGATGGTGGAGCCAAGATGGAGGGGTAGAAAGACTCACGTATACTAGCCCTGAACCCACAGCCCATATATTTCCTGCAAGAAGAACTCCCCACAAATTCTGGATCACTGCAAGGCCCGCAGAAACACAGTGGAAAAGATTTCCATTCCAGAGAGCCCTGGAGAACCATCCCCATGGTGGGTCGCACCCGAGAAAGTGGAATCCACCCCTGAGCTACCCTGGCCGCAGCCCCAGAGGAGCAGATCTGAGCAGGCTTCAGGGATGGAACTTCCAGCAGCCGTGAAGGTCCCTCGGCCCACAGACGCTACAGGTCAGTGAGAGAGAGACGTCTGAGCTGGCCAAGAGGGGAGCGAGGTGTCTCCGTGACTCGGGCCCCCTTGGGAGGGAGCAGCGGAGGCAGAGGCAGGGACAGCGGCAGAGCCAGCAGCAGCAGCCCGGGACTCCCTCAGCAGGAGGCAGAAGCTCAGGTCTCTGCATAAAGCCCCTGAGGGAGCTGAGCCTAGGAGATGGCCCTGCCCCCCCCCCGCTCCATTACTGAAGGCCTCTGCATGAAGCCCCTGAGGGAACTGAGCCTGGGAGGCTGCCCTGCCCCCACCACAGCACCAGAACTTAAGCTCACATTGAACAGCAACAAAAGCTGCCATGGAAAGCCTATTTGAATCTCAGACTCCAAGCACTAGCTGGGCGGATCTAGGCAGGGGTGGACAGGAATCTCAGAAGTCAAGTAACTGGCTGGGAAAATGCCCAGAAAAGGGAAGAAAAATAAGACCATAGAGAGCTGCTTTGAGCGGGTGCAAATGTTCCCACCTTTCAATTCTGATGACGAGGAAATATTCTTACCATCAGGGAAAGACGTGGAGGGCGGGGCCTCTGTATCCCAGACACCCCAGGGGGATGTCTGGTGGGCTCAGGCCTTGGAAGAGCTCAAAAAGGTTTTTGAAAATCAAGTTAGACAGGTGGAGGAAAAATTGGGAAGAGAAATGAGAGAGATGTAAGAAAAGCATGAAAAACGGGTCAATATCTTGCTAAAGGAGACCCAAAAAAATGCTGAAGAACATAACACCTTGAAAAATAGGCTCACTCAATTGGCAAAAGAGGTTCAAAAAGCCAATGAGGAGAAAAATGCTTTCAAAAGCAGAATGAGCCAAATGGAAAAAGAGGTTCAAAAGCTCACTGGAGATAATAGTTCTCTCAAAATTAGAATGGAACAGATAGAGTCTAATGACTTTCTGAGAAAACAAGAAATCACAAAACAAAACCAAAAGAATGAAAAAATGGAAGAGAATGTGAAATATCTCATGGGAAAAACAACTGACCTGGAAAATAGATCCAGGAGAGACAATTTAAAAATTATGGGACTACCTGAAAGTCATGATCAAAAAAAGAGCCTAGACATCATCTTCCATGAAATTTTCGAGGAAAACTGCCCTGATATTCTACAACCAGAGGGCAAAATAAGTATTGAAAGAATCCATCGATCACTGCCTGAAAGAGATCCAAAAAGAGAAACTCCTAGGAACATTCTGGCCACATTCCAGAATTCCAAGGTCAAGGAGAAAATATTGCAAGCAGCTAGAAAGAAACAATTCCAGTATTGTGGAAATACAATCAGGATAACTCAAGATCTAGCAACTTCTACATTAAGGGTCGAAGGGCATGGAATAGGATATTCCAGAAGTCAAAGGAACTAGGACTCAAACCAAGAATCACCTACCCAGCAAAACTGAGTATAATACTTCAGGGGAAAATATGGTCTTTCAATGAAACAGAGGACTTTCAAGTATTCTTGATGAAAAGACCAGAGCTGAAAAGAAAATTTGACTTTCAAACGCAAGAATGAGAAGAAGCATGAAAAAGTAAACAGCAAAGAGAAGTCATAAGGGACTTACCATAAGTGAACTGTTTACATTCCTACATGGAAAGACAATATTTGTAACTCTTAAAACTTTTCAGTATCTGGGTAGTTGGTGGGATCACACACACACACATGTACACGTGTACACGCACACACACATACACACATGCATGCACATACAGAGACAGAGAGCACAGAGTGAATTGAATAGGATGGGACCATATCTTAAAAGAAATTAAGGTAAATGGTAAGAGAGAAATGTAGGGGGAGGAAAGAGGGTGAAATGGAATGGGGTAAATTATATGTCATTCAAGAGGCAAGCAGGAGACTTTTTAGTGGAGGGAAAAAGAGGAGAGCTGAGAAAAAAAACAAGAAGGAGATAAGCAAGGGAGGGGATGATGGAAGGGAGGGCAATGGGAGGAGGGAGCAATTTGAAGTCAACACTCAGGGAGGGACAGGATCAAAAGACAGAATAGAAACAATGGGGGGCAGGATAGGATGGAGGGAAATACAGTTAGTCTTACACAACACGACTATTATGGAAGTCATTTGCAAAACTATACAGATAGGGCCTATATTGAATTGCCTGCCTTCCCAAAGGGAATGGGTGGGGAGGGAGGGATGGGGAGAATTTGGAACTCAAATTTTTAGGAACAACTGTTTAGTATTGTTGCTGCTACTAGGAAATAAGACATACAGTTAATGAGGAATAGAAAGTCACCTGGCCCTACAGGACAAAAGAGAAGATGGGGACAAGAGAAGGGAGGGATGATAGAAGAGAGGGCAGATTGGTGATAGGGAAAATTAGATTGCTCGGTGTATTGGGGTGGGGGGAGGGGACAAAAGGGGAGAAAATTTGGAACCCAAAATCTTGTGAAAATGAATGTAAAAAGTTAAATAAATAAATTTTTATTAAAAAAAATGAAATCCTACATTATGTTTTTTACAAAAAACACACTTGAAGACAAGGGACACACAACAAGCAAAGCTAAGGGGCTGAAGCAGAATCTATTACATTTTAGCTGAAGCATATGTATATATATATGCCAAATATATATATATATATATATATATATATATATATATATATATATATGCCAAATAGTATAACATCCAAATTCTTGAAGTAAAAGTTAAATGAATTATAGAAGGAAATAGAAAAACTGTACTAGTGAGGAACCACTGACTTTCTCCTCTCAGAACTTGATCAATCTAACCAAAAAATAAACAAGAAAGAAGTTATGGAGGTGAATAGAATTTTGGAAAAGTTAAATATGATAGACCTCTGGAGAAAATTGAATGGTAATAGAAAGGAATACACATTTTTCTCACCAGTACATGGCACATAAACAAAAATTGAATGTGTATTAGGGTATAAAAACCTCAAAACCAATGTAGTAAAGTAGAGATATCAAATGCATCATTTTCAGATTATAATGCAATAAAAAATTACATTCCATAAGGAGCCATGGAAACACTGACTAAAAATTAATTGAAAACTCAACAATATAATCTGAAATAATGAGTGGATCAAAGAACAAATCTTAGAAACAATCAATAATTTCACTAAAGAAAATGACAGCAATGCACCAACATACCACAATTTATGGGATGCAGACAAAGCAATGCTTAGGGGAAATTTTATATCTCTCAATGCTTACACCAATAGAAATATAGAAAAAGCAGATCAGTGAATTAGGCATGCAATAAAGAAAAAACTAGAAAAATAACAAATTAAAAATCCCCATTTAGAAACCAAAGTGGAAATCCTGAAAATCCAAGGAGAAATAAAACTGAAAGAAAGAAAACCATCTAACTAGTAAACAAAAGCATAGTTTTTATAGTTTCACAGCAAGTTTTATTGGGGAAGGGAGGAATACAATAATATGGACCAATTTCCCTAATGAATATTGATGCACAAAAAAAAATTAAATGTAAGAGTAGCTGGAGTAAGATCATACACTATGAACAAGTGGGGTGTATACCAAGGATGCAGGACTGCTGGTTCAATATTAGGAAAACTATGAGAATAATTGACTATACCAATAATAAAACTACCAGAAAATTGTATGATTATCTCAATAGATGCAGAAAAAGTTTTTGACAAAATACAACACTCATTCCTATTTTTAGAAAACATAGGAATAAATGGAACTCACTATTGGACAAAAACTGCTAAAAAAAACTGGAAAAAAAGTTTGGCACAAACTAGGTATAGATCAACATCTCACACCATATAATTGTCAAAATAATATCAAAATAGGTACATGATTTAGACCTAAAAGATTCTATCATGAACAAGTTAGAGGAGCATGGAAAATTTGTGCCTGTCAGATCTATGGATAAGGGAAAAGTTTATGACCACAAAAGAGTTCAAGAGCATCGTAGGAAATAAAATGAATGCTTTTGATTGCATGAAAATAAAAAGGATTTGCACAAACAAAACAAATGCAGACAAGATTAGAAAAAAAGTAGGACATGGTGGGGGCAGAAATTTATAGTCCCAATAAAGGTCTCATTTCTCAAATGTATAGATAACAAACAAATGCAGACAAGATTAGAAGAATAGGACACTGAGGAGACAATTTACAGCTAGTTTTCCCAATAAAGGTCTCTGCCGGAGACTGGAGACTGAATTGTCGGTTACTATCTTCCCCTCTTCTTAGTTGTTAAGGGCACAATGGACCAAAGCCCTTCCTGGGGGGAAGAGAGTACTAGGAAGTCCTGACCTGCCCACGTGGCTCTGCCAGCCCAGCGCTAGAAAGACTTCCTGGTCTGAGACTAAGCAGCCACCAACCAACCAGAAGGGAATACGACCTGGGATAGGGAATCGTGCCCTTTTTTGGTTTGGTCTGGAGGGGCTCACACCAATGAGATGAAAAACTCCACCCCCAGGATATGACTTTGTAGTGATTGCTTATATAAACCCTCCCCTGGTGCAATAAAGAGAGACTGCCTGCTACCAACTATGCCTCGGTCTCCTTCCTCTGCGTGATCCTGTCCCCAAGTCTCTTAGACTTCCCCAGGTCCTTTGGACCTTACAAGCTCTGCTTCCCCGGCGCTTACCGGTTTCGGTCACCCACGTCTGTTTGGCCTGCAGGACGGGTCAATTGGCGCCCAAACGTGGGGCGACCCCAAAAGCTGGTCTGCTGCCGCGATAGACGTCCCAGTTCGTCCGGACCCCGTTAAGGTAAGTGTAAGTGTTCACGTCTATCGCAACCATGGGATCACAACTCTCTAAGGAGCAACTTTTCGTTCAGAATTTGAAACGACTCCTTGGAGAGAGAGGAATAAGGGTTAAGAAGAAAGACTTCTATGATTTTTCTGGCACTCAGCACATATCTGTGGTGTAGTAAAAAGTTGCAGGAATAAGTCTAAAAGAGCAGTCTTGTATGGGAGAAAGTCTAGACAGGGAATCTTATGCAAGGTTAGTTACACAGTGATAGAAATTAAGCCAGAGTTATAATGTGCACAGAGGATTTCTGACAATTTTTCCTCAGTTTTTGGATTCTTTTATTGTCTGTATATGTGTTCTGTCTTTACATGTTCTGTGTGCGTGTGTTTGTGAGTTATTACGGTCAGCTCCATGGTGGCTGGACCTTGGAATGTTATCTCTTTCCCTCCCCCTCCTCCCTTCTCTCTGATGGCTGCAGCATCAGGGAGAAGTATGGGAGAGAGAAAGAAAGGAACTAATCTTATATTATTTAGTTTATGTGATTGCAAGGTGTAGTCTTGGATGGGAAATGCAGGGACGTAGTGTCTGTGCAGTTTTAAAGGGGGCTTTGATCAAGGCCCATTAAATGGAGAACAACGTGGATGTGAAGTTTAGGGAAAGCGTAAAAGTTTTGGAAATTGTTGGAAGGTTTTTGGTTGAACTCTCTCTCTGCCTTCCCGATTCTGGCCAGATTGTGAGGGTGGAGAGACAGACGAGAGATCTGGGGCAGGCTGATCAGCATTTTCATTATCTCATGCCTCACCTAAAAGAAAAGTATTTTGTATAATGAGAAGTAACCAAAAGGTAGTTATTCTGGTCACATTTTAAGTGAAACGTGTCACTCCTAATTGGATGTTTAAAACAGATCAGGATTTGTTATATTATTTGGCACTAGGCAAATTGGAAATATGCATAAATCTTAAAGGGACACCTCAGCAGAGATAAAGCTTTTGAAACTCTCCAGCAGAATGGAACAGACTTGGCGCCACTGGGCAGTTGTCCAGAAGTCTCCCTCCCTTCAGCTGAGGAATTCAAAAACTCTCTCATTCAAAGAAGTTCTTAAGGAGTGGACACAGAAGTAAAATTTACTTGAGTAAAGGATGGAACCATTAAGATTTTTGCCCTGCAGTCCCAACTATCATTCAGCTGGGTCTACAGTGAATTGTAACTTTTATCATTCCAGATTAGATCAAGAGAAGAGAACTATTATTTTGAAGGTTTTCAACTAAATTTTGTAAAAGTTTAGTGACTGTTAACAACAGGACAAATTTTAAACGGTTTTAAATTTTCATTTTCAAGACAATGTATTGGTAAATTAATATGTAATGGTCTATGAAGCAGAAAAGATCTTGCTCTTTTAATCTGAACTTGTAGTCATTCCTTGGCTTAAGCAAAAGTTAAATTTAGTATTTGAACTTATTAACAACTTAATTTCTAAAAGGTTTTCTTTTTCAGAGTAAATGTAATCAGAGAAGGAGAAACTACCCTGTGAAACAATGATGTAAGGTGGTAAGGCTTAAGTTTGAAGTCACCCATCATAGATTCTACAAAGGTTACAACTTTAAATGACTTTCAGAAATTGATAGGAGAAATTCAGTGGTGTAGGCCACAGTTGGGAATTACAACTGATCAAATGAAACCATTATATGATTTATTGAAAGGTCCTTCTCAATTAAACTCATGCAGAGAATGGACAGATGAAGCACTGGAATGTTTGAAATTAGTGCAGAAAAAGGTTCTGGGGTGTACTATTAGCAGGATATTAGAATCACAGGACTTGAAAGTAACAATTTTATTCACTGAAAAAATACCCACTGGAGTTTTACATCAAAAACAAGGGATTATTGAGTGGGTACATTTGGCTCAGATAAAGAACAGAGCTTGTGTGCCTTATGCTGTGCTGGTAGCCCAAGTCATACATAAGGCAGTGAAGAGAGTAAGGATGTTAATAGGACAGAAACCTCACACAATATATACTATGTATACAAGTCAACAAATAGACAACTGCATACAAGAGTTTGTGGAATGGCAGATATTGATTAATCCGAATTTCCAACACGGGCTCCCAATTCCTTTTGGGCAGCAATTTGCCACGTGGCCATGATCTTGGGCCAACAAATGCTCTTCCTCACTGGTAGAGGGAGTTAATGTTTTTACAGATGTAACAAAAAATTTTAGGGCATCTATGTATATTCCATCTAAAAAGGAGATGCATAAATTTAAAACAACATTTACTTCTACACAACAAAATGAATTATATGCAGTATTGCAAGCATTATTATATGTGAAAGAACCTTGCAATATCATCACAGACAGAAAGTATACAGCACTATTGATACCTAGATTAGAGTCAGCCTATACTCCTGATAGGGCAGATGGTATTAAACAGATTACTGTGGAAGTTCAACAGGCAATGAGGGCCAAAACAACAATATTTTATATCACACACACTTGGTCACATTCTAAATCATGCAGTACCAGAAAGCATTAAACCAAACAATGGTCCAGTTTATGTCAGTAAAGCCATTGAACAGTTCATGGTGGAATTTTCCATTTTACATGTCACTGGAATCCCCCATAATCCCACTGGTCAAGCTATAGTGGAACGAGCAAATCGCTCCCTGGACACCTACTTGCACAAACAAAAAGGAGTAGTTGGACCAGGAGTTGATGACAAATTTGCAATTGGCTGTTTATACTCTAAATTGATGATAAATTACAATTGGCTGTTTGGCTGTTTATACTCTAAATTATTTAAAATTCTATAATGATGGCTTATTGGCTGCTATGAAATTCTTAACATTTCCTAATAAGGAGTCTGCAAAGAAGGAATCAGCAATAACAAGTGCCCTGAAAGCAGCCAGTAATGAGGCACGATGAGAATAAAAATTGATTTGGTCCTCATACAGTGTTAACGTGGGGAAAAGGGTATGTTTGTGTTTTAACAGATGATAATAAAGAAGTTTGGGTTCCAGTGAAAAGAATAAGAGTGATAGAGGACAACTGCCAAGGTGAAGCGGTCACAGGAAGTGAGAAGGTGCTATCGGTGGCAGATGAAAAAACTTCTGGAGAAGCTTAATCAACTAGGTCACGATGACTCCTTTCATTTTTCTCGTACTTATCATGACACTCAAGAACACTGCGTCCATCGACCCAGCACCGAAGGAACAACAGAGATGGGCATTCGTCAGGAATCCACCATGGTTAAGGGTGATGTCATGGAGTGAGACAATAACCAAATTTATCATCCAAGGCAATATTTCTCACATGTTTAAAGATGATGGACTATACTATGATAATAATGGGACTCTTTTTCAGAGACACTAACTTTTTAGGACTAGTCACAGGTTTCCCACCTTGTCTATAGAAGGGTATTCCTGGGAATTGGAATGGGTTTGGTTTTAAATACTTTAAGGTTCAGCCCGGCATTCCCTTTGCTCTCCCCTCCCCTTGCTACACCGGAATTACCCCCCATAACTCTATTACCCTCAATGTTGGGTCCTCCCTGCCCCCCAATTGCTCTTCCTGGACGAATACCTCTGACCCCCTGTACCCCCCACTAGGGCAAGTTTTTGTTTGTGGGGGCAATCTGGCATACACAGCAATCCCCCCTCTCTCTAACACCACTCTTTTTCGCCCCACTATACTCCACGGACCATCACCGCCTGCCTCCATGATTCTAAGTCTAGTTAATGCCTCCATACAAACCCTACACACTCTAAACGTATCATTCATTGAAGGATGCTGGGTCTGCTACTCCTCCGCCCCCCCCCTTTTATGAAGGCATGGCTCAGTTCGGTGCACCCAACTATACATCAGAGATCTCACAACTTAGGTGGGGGTACCGACAAAAAACAAGGCCTGACACTTAGCTTAATTACTGGCATTGGCACCTGCATTCTGGGCCCCGATATGCTCCCTCCTCTTCAGCTCGAAGCTATATGCAATCAGACTGTAATCGTCTCTGATAACCATACTTATGCTTCTGCGCCTACTGGCCACTATTTTGCCTGTTCCTCCGGCCTTACCACCTTTCTAGTTATCTCCAAGTTCATCAGCTCCCGTGATTACTGTGTATTGGTAGTTTTGTTCCCTCATGTCACCTTTTACCTAAATGATGACTTCCTAAATATCTGGCAACAAGGGAGAGAAAGCTCCCAAAAGGTAAAAAGAGAACCACTAACTGCATTAACGTTAACCGTCCTTTTGGGTCTAGGAGCTGTAGGGACGGGTACCGGTATTGCCTCCCTCGTTCAAAATGATAGACAGATATCACAGCTTAGTGCAGCTATAGACAAAGATCTAGAGGAATTGCAGACAGGATTACACCACCTCAAAGATTCAGTAGCATCTCTGGCGGAAGTTGTATTACAAAATAGAAGAGGTTTGGACCTCCTCTTCTTACAACAAGGAGGTCTGTGCGCAGCCCTGAAAGAAGAGTGCTGCTTTTACTCAGATAAGCTAGGACTTGTGGAAAACAGCTTGAGTAAGGTCAGAGAGAGCTTAGAGAGAAGGAAAAAGGAGAGGGAACAACAAGAATCCTGGTATAAGAACTGGTTCTCCGCCTCCCCGTGGCTTTCTACACTCCTTCCTAGCCTTCTTGGACCACTCTTGGGCCTTCTCCTACTCATTTCTTTCGGCCCTTGGGCCTTTAACAAACTAACCACCCTTGTTAAATCTCAGATAGATTCAGCTATTGACCGGAAGAGACATATATTTTACAGCAGGCTACAGGAACATGACGTCCCTGAGCCCCCAGATAACCGGCTTCAGTTTACCGAAGATCTCCTTAAAGAACCCTGGTACCGGAGGTGGAAGAAGAGACTCTACTCCCCTTGATGAACAGCCCACCAACCCCTCCCCTGCTTTCCCCATCCTTGAGCATCTTAGCTCCCATTATTCCTTGTGTGTGATATTGATACTTTACCCTTACTCTGATTTCTATGAATCTCCTCCACTATGTTCCCGACAGGGAAGCTGTGGACTGCGCCAATGACGGGAATATTGTGGCCCCATGACCTGGATAATCATACCATTGGCTGCAGAGGTACCCAATGACGGGATTATTGTGGGTCCACCTACCAGAAATGCTGGAGGTGGGGGCCACCCACATAGCCTAAGACAGGGGCCCTGCCCACTTTCGGTACCAGGCATGGAGTCAGGCCACATAGCCTAAGACAGGCCAGCCACCTACCCTTTTTAAATAAAAACGGGGGACATGCCGGAGACTGGAGACTGAATTGTCGGTTACTATCTTCCCCTCTTCTTAGTTGTTAAGGGCACAATGGACCAAAGCCCTTCCTGGGGGGAAGAGAGTACTAGGAAGTCCTGACCTGCCCACGTGGCTCTGCCAGCCCAGCGCTAGAAAGACTTCCTGGTCTGAGACTAAGCAGCCACCAACCAACCAGAAGGGAATACGACCTGGGATAGGGAATCGTGCCCTTTTTTGGTTTGGTCTGGAGGGGCTCACACCAATGAGATGAAAAACTCCACCCCCAGGATATGACTTTGTAGTGATTGCTTATATAAACCCTCCCCTGGTGCAATAAAGAGAGACTGCCTGCTACCAACTATGCCTCGGTCTCCTTCCTCTGCGTGATCCTGTCCCCAAGTCTCTTAGACTTCCCCAGGTCCTTTGGACCTTACAAGCTCTGCTTCCCCGGCGCTTACCGGTTTCGGTCACCCACGTCTGTTTGGCCTGCAGGACGGGTCAGGTCTCATTTCTCAAATGTATAAATAACCAAGTAAAAATTTTAAAATAAAAATCATTCTCCAATGGATAAATGGTCAAAGGATATGAACAAGCAGTTTTCAGAAGAAGAAATCAAAACTTTCTTTAGTTGTGTGAAAAAAATGCTCTACAACACTATTGATTAGAGAAATGCAAATGAAAACAACTCTGAGGTTATCACCTCATATCTATCGGACGGACTTACTTGGGAGAAAAGGAAAACAATAAACTCTGGAGGAGATGTGGAAAAATAAGAATAGTAATGCATTGTTGGTGGTGTAGTGAACTGCTCCAACCATTCTGAACTATGTCCAAAGGATTATAAAACTGTATACCCTTTGACCTAGCAATATCGCTCTTAGATTTGTATCCCAAAGAGATCAAAGAAAGAGAAAAAAGCTGTATATGAGCAAAAATATTTAGAGCAGCTCTTTGTGGTGGCAAAGAATTGGAAACTGAAGGAATACCCATCAGCTGGGAAACAGCTGAACAAGTTGTCGTATGTGATTGTGATGGAATATTATTGTGCTATAAGAAATGATAAGCAGGATGCTTTCAGATAAACCTGGGAAGACTTAAACGATGTGATGGAAAATGAATGAAGTGAGCAGAACCAGGAGAATACTGTACACAGTAACAGAAATATTGTGACAATGATCAAGTATAAAAAGACTGAGCTATTATGTTCAAGTCAGTGATCAAAGATAATTCTGAGGAACCCATGATTTAAAAAAAAATGCCATCCACCTGCAGAAAGAGAACTGATAAACTCTGATAGCAAACCAAATGTTTTTTTTTTTCATTTTTCTAGGGGTTCTCTTGCAATATGGTCAATATGGAAATATGTTTTGCATGATTTCACATGTATAATTAACATATTACTTGCATTCTCAATAGACAGAAGAGGGGCTCAAGGGACTGAGAGCATTTGAAACTCAAATTTTAAACAGATGTTAAAAATAAATAATAATAATAATTTTTAAAAGAATTTCATCTCAAGTCCCTTGACTTCAGAGTCAATGGTTTTTGTCTCTACCACATATCCTCCCCTCTCCTTCATTCCACCAGAAAAGAACCGGTTCATTCTTTTATCCCCTACCCCCATCTCAAATTCCAAAGCTACCTTAGCCTACTGTTTGAATGTACAAACAATAAGCACACACTTAAGCACTTAACAGATACTGTAGCTCACATTTATATAGTGCTTTAAGGTTTGCAAAGCACTTTCATTTAATCTTTCATTAATTAATTTTTAATTTTTTTAATTAATTAATTTTTTAATTTATTTTAAATAATTAATTTAATTAATTACTTGTTTCCATAAATTAATATTTCATTTAGTCTTAACAACAACCCTGGGGAGGTTTCCAATTTTGCAGATGATGAAATTGAGGCAGATGAGGGTAAGTAACTTACTCTGGGTGACAGAGATAGGAAGTGTCTGAGGCAACATTTGAATTCTGGTCTTCATGACTGAACAATTGCTCTATCCACTGTGCCACCTAACTATCCACAATACTTATTGATTTCATACACACACACACACACACACACACATACACATATCATTCAGACATGCCACCCAATGAGATCTGATGATCCAATTATTCTCAACTCCTCATTCTCCCTCATCCTTGATGTCCAATTAATTGCCACATCTTGTCAATTTTCCTTCTACAGCATTTCTCACATCCTTTTCTCTTGACTCACACACCTACTTCAGACCCTTATCACCTCACAACTAAACCAAGATGATAATATCTAATATCTTAGCTTTAGAACTCTGGAAGAAACCACAGAAGTCTAGTCCACAATCCTCATTTTACAGATGAGGAAACTGAGGTCTCAGTGACATGCATAGGTAGCAAGATGCAGGATTTGAATCCAGGCTTGTTTGATTCCAAAACTAACGCCCTTCACACTATATCACGCTGCCTCAATTAAAAGCATCCCCTCTCCAATCCATTCTCCACATAGCAACAATAGTCATCTTCCTAAAGTGCAGCTCTGTCCATAGGACTGTTCTGCCCAAAATGCTTCTGTAGCTCCCCATTGCCACTAAAAATAAAATCTAAACTCCCAACTTGGTACTTAAAGATCCTCACAATATGACCCTAAGCTATTGTTCCTAACAGATCATAGAATTTGCATTTGCTACACTTTGCTTCTCCCAGGATAAGCTCCTTACCTCTAAACTCACTAACATGTTACTAACTTGACTGAAGCCGCCTCTCCCCTCTTTTTATTGGGCTGGAGGGCAGAGTAGTGAATTCCTCCCAGAGCATTCCTTTTCAAAGGGCAGAAACTGGACTTGCTCAGCTTACCCCACTTAATATCTGCTGTCTTTCCTTGTTTCAAATGCATAGACCAAGATACTCCCATGCAGGGTACTCCCTGGTGTCCTGTCTCTCTCCTTCCCACCCCCACTTTCCTGTTTCCTTTTGTGTATTGTCTTTACCCATTAGATTGTAAGTTTCTTGAGGACAGGGACAGTCTTTTTATGAATTATATCCCCAGCACTTATCACAGTGCCTGTCAAATAGTAGGCACTTCATTAATATTTATTAGTTTGGGTTGGATTGGAATACTATTTCGGATGCCTTCTGGTTGTGTGACAATCGGTAAATCATTTACATCTCTGAGCCTCAGTTTTCTCATCTGTAAAATGACTATAATAATACTTCTGATATCTACTTAATTTACACAGTCATTGTGGGGATAAGAATGAGATGAGGGATGTAATCTACTTTGTAAACTTTCAAGTGCCAGATAAAAATGTATTTTATGGAGGTCAGAGATAGGATCTCAGCTTTGTTACTTTGTTACTATCTGTGTAATACTGCATGAGTCAGTTCCCCTGCTGTGGATCTCAATTTCCTCCTCCTCAAAATAAGAGTCTACATGACTGTCTAACTTTCCGTTCAGCTCTAAATCCTAATCTACCATGTGTCAATAGTGTACCAAAAGTTGTTTTTAGTGAACAATAAAGCAGAAAAAGAGACCTCTTTCTCCTTAGACCATTGTCACTCAGCTGACTGAGCTGTCAAGGGAGAAGGCAATGACAGTTTCATTGTTTCACCAAATTACATTTGATTAACAAAATGACAACTCATATACAGCTTTTCTAGACCAAAGTGAGACACAACCACAATAGGATGTCTATTCTCCTACCCTCAGATCTAGTGCTCACTTTCCACAATTAATCACCTACACTGAGGAAGGTGTCTAATGATAATGTAGCAACATAATTCCAAAACCTCTTTATTCAGTCATGAAAAAGACATCTGCACAAAGAGCCTTTCCATTCATCCTCAAATTCTAACTCATTAGGTGGCCGCTTCTATCTAAGACCAGCTTTGGTGATCAATCCTGGCTAAAGGATGAGGAACTTCATAGAATTTAAAGAAAGACTATTACTAGCAAAGAGTGACCAAGCCTTCTTGCCAGGGTGTCCATTTCAAAGGACATTTGCAGGGCTTCTACAGAACAACAGTGCAGCTTAGCAAGAATAATAATTAAAAGCAGGAAGCTACCAGATAGAGGATGGGGATAATGTCCTCCATGCTCCAGACCACTTGCTGCCCCATGGGGGCCTCCTTCAGTTGCCATCATATTGGTATCCCTGGGTTTCTCCCTCCTCTATAGGGTGGCTTGTCATGACACTAGACGAGCGGTGGGGAATCTGCGACCTCGAAGCCACATGTGGCTCTTTGACTGAAACTTCAAAGTTTGAATTCAGTCAAAGGGACACACTTGAAGATTTAGAGGGCCCCATGTGGCCTCGAGGCTGCAGGTTCTCCACCCCTGGTCTAGACCTTCAAATAGGGGTACAACTGACACTGCTTGTCTTGGAAACAAGTTGTAACTCACCATAGGAGCGCGCACACACACACTAGTTACAGTTCTGTTTAGAATCATCTAATACATATACACACAAGAAGCCTTTATTTTAAAGATGGAGAGACTGAAGTTGAGAGGTGATCTGATTTCTACAACCTTCTTTTAGAGCTTCCAATATCCCCCAACTTCTCCCAGAATTTCAGAATCCTAGAACATCAGAGTTGAAAGAGACTTCAACAACCATCTGATTCATCCTGAGCCTAAACCAGAATCTTTTCTAGGGTATCTGAGACAAGAAATGATGGAGCCTTTGCGGTCCTTGAAGACCCTTGGTGAAGGTGAAGCCACGATGCACTCATTTCCATTTTAGACAGTTCCTCATGAGGAAGTTTGGTGTGGGAGGTTTTCAAACCTAAACCTGTCTCTTTGCTATTTCGACCCATTTCTCTTCGTTCCGTCCTCAGTATCAAACAAGACAAATCTAATCCTTCTTCCATGTAATAACCCTTTAGGGACTTGAAGACAGTTAGGATATCTCCCACCCCAGTCTTCTCTTCTCCCAAGTGAGCATCCCCAAGTATTCCTTTAAGTCATCCTTATGTAGTATGAATTTGAGGCCCTTCCCTACTCTGATCACCCTCCCCTGAGTGTTCACCAGCTCATTCATATCCTTCCGAAAATGTGATACCCAGAACTGAATCCCATCCTCCAGATGTGAAATACCCAGGGTGAGGTATAGAAAAATTATTATCATCTTAGTCCTGGACACTGGGCCTCTCTCACTGTCTTGATTTTAATTAGCCTTCTTTACTACCATATCACATTGTTGACTCATACTATATGCAATCCACTAAGATCCCTGGATCTTTTTCAGATAGTCTAACTACACTGCTTTCCTCTTACGCTAAGAAAGCTGATAAGTAGCAAGGATTGTGGACACTAATTCATTCCTGTAAGGAACTCTCTCTATCGATGCCAACAGTCAACTACTCTTTGACTTAAAGTCTCCATGAGTTTCCTGGGGGTACTGAAAACTTAAATGATTTGCCCAGGGTCACTGAACCAGTCAATAGCTGAAGGAAGATTTGAAACTCTGTGTTCCTGTCTCCAGGCCAGCTCTCCATCCACAGCTCCACAATGCCTCTCCAGGGGTTTCTACAAGTACAGTATGATAAAGTGTTTTTTTGCAACATATAGATTATCTTATTTAATCTCCCAATAACCCTGAGAAGGAAGTACTATGGGTACTATTTTTACCCTTTATAGATGAGGAAACCAACGGGGGGAAGTTCAGTGGTTTACCCAGGGTCATAGATGATGTCAAAGATGAGATTTGAACCGAGTTTTTTCATGACTTCCAGGCCCAATTCTTTTTCTACTATGTTTCATCATGTTCCTGCAAATTCCTTGTTTTATAGACTGAAAATATTCCATTAATGACCCCATAAATAAGCCAAAGGACTTATTTATTATTTGCATTTAACTTATTATTTAGCATTTATAAGGCACATTATATTGGCAGTAACCCATTAATCTTTACAATAATTCACAAGTTAATAAATTGGTAATTATAATCCACAGCCAGAAAACCAAAAAGAGTTGCTGTTTCCATGGCACCCGAGCTTTGGTTTAGAGAGGAGGATACATTCGTTATATACCCACTAACAGAATATATACTCTCTCAGTCAAAAAGTCCAAAGATTGTTGTACAATGGCCAGACACCCAAGGATTAAGGCAGGTCAAGTCAAGTGGGGAGTTTACAGGATCTCAAAAAGAGTTGCTATAAAATGACAAGACTTGGAGGGATTGATATCTAGACCTTCAGAGGCAATACCTACTCAGAGGAGATCATAGAACCATTGAAGTAGTGAAATAATATGTATCGATATCATGATCCTTCAAGTGAGGAAACTGAAATAGGGGCAGGCCAAGTGACCTCCTCACTGGCCACAACAAGTCTGCTGCAGCACCAGGGCTGTGGAGTTCCAGTCCCAGCTTTGAGAATTAGTTAGCTATGTGACCATAATTAAGTCACCTATTTAATTCAGTACCTACTATGTACCATGCACTGTCTTGCATACTAGTGATACAAAGATAAAAACAGCCACTGGCTTTGAGAATTCTACATTCTGATGGGGGAAACTCAATGTACACAGACAAGTGAATTAAAACATAAATATAGAAAAATATAGAAAATGTTTAAACCATATAAAAATATAAGTATATAAATTAAAATTATATGTATATGCAAATGACTTTTTAATATATGCATATATGTATGATAAAAAGCAATTAAATTCAAGTGAAGTGACTGCTAATGTGTTATGAGAAGTAGAATATGGAGGACTGGGCAAGTATTAGCTCCATTGATCTCTGCCTCATTGAGACTAAATCTGTAGAACTGTGGTCAGTTCCAAGTGCCTCATTTTAGGAAACCTCATAGGATCTTGGATTTAGAGTCGAAGGAAGCTGAGAATCCATCCAGTCATTTTATGTTTAACAAAGCTGAAGCTCAGAGGGTCATTTGCCTGAGGTGACACACGTGTTTGAGTTAGAAATTCAGGATTTGATTAAGTGTACAACTCCCAGCAGAGTAGCCAGGATAGTGCAGTACTTTGAGAAGGTGCCATAAATGAACTGGCAATATTGATCTTAGAAAAGAGAAGATATTTAAGGAGGGGGAAGAAGGAAGGTGAGAGATTTCTTCAAGTACTTGAAGGATTTTCATGAAGAAGAATGAAGCTAGCTTTGATTTGTTTGGGAAAACAAAATTAGGAGCAGTGGTTCATATATGCAAAGAGACCAGACAATGCACATGTAAGGATGATAGAACCTACTTGCAGACTAGGTGGTATGGTCGACCCTCTCTTTAACTGCTATATATTAATTTCCTTTTTTCTCATCCTGGCTTCAAAAGCAATCAAGTCATATATGCCAATATTTTATCATAAATTAATAAAAATATTTTATTAAATAACAGAGATAATATCTTGTTTATAAAACAAACCATCTTTTCCCATTATAGTTGTCTCTGTGCATCTCTGTCTCTATTTCTGTCTTTGTTACTGTCTGCCTATCTCTGTACTCTGTTCCTGTCTCTTCTCAAAAGGTTTAAATAAATGTCAACATTACATGTCATACAATTTATTAACAATACAACAATAGAAAGCTATATTTAAATATTTCAACAATGTATCCCAGTAAGAAAAATCACAGTCAAAGCCAACTGCTTATCAATTGCAATTGCTGATGACAAAATGATTAATACAATGACAGAAATTAATATCAAATATACTATGAATTGATCCCCCCTTAAATGTTTCTTGTAATGTCAGATTTTCAGTAATATCCTTATATTCCTACTCATATTTACTCTTGATTAGGTTGAGTTGAACCATACATGAGGTCCCCTAATCCTAAGATCTTGCCTTATGGAGGGACCCAGCTCAAGCTGGATCTAGACCTTTGATGTCTTTGCCCCTTTCCATTGGGACTCATGGCACAAAGGGCAAAACAGTCAGAATGAAGTGATTTTCCTTGCCCAGATTGAGAAAGGACAGTGGGATCTCATGACCAGGCCTACTTCATGCTGTCTCTTCCCTCTCTCCTTCTAAAACCATAAAATCTTTCTATGGATCTCTTTGGTTGCAAAATTCACTGGACATCCCATCCCTCAGGGTGGCAGGTTATCTTGTTATCTCAATTAAACACACTTTATTTTTCAATTCATGGTTTTGATTTATTACAGGACTTGACACTGACTTCTCAACTCTGTTAATATGGTCCTACATTCAGCTATCTCAAGAATTCTCTTTAAGATATGTTCTTCACAAGATGAGTTGAACTCAGTTCTGTTAGTAAATGTCCCTTTAGTCTTTTTCAAATATGATAGTTATCTCTCTCAGTCTCTCAGGAAACTTCTAGCCATCTTTTTTCTCTGTGTTTCCCACAATCTCTCTCCAGCAATCACAATGAATAGTCTCCAGAATGACAGTTCAACTTCTATCCTCTCAAGATTCAAATCTATCTTATAGAGACATCCCCTGTAGGAGGGACTATTGAAGCTTCTATTCCATAAGGAAAAACTTCCTAGCAATCAGAACTATGCCAAAATGGAATGGTATGCTCATTAGAAAGAGTGGGTCCCCCCAACTTGAAGTCTATAAACAAAGTCTGGATGATTATTTATAATGTATTTTGTAGAGTGGAATTCCTTTTCATTTACAGATTGGATTCATTGGCCAACTAACTCTGATCTCTCTGAAAATATTTAATCTCCAGTAAAATGATGGAGGCGATTAAAAACAGAGTCTTAGAAAATCTTAGAAAATCCAACCCACCTTCTTTTTTTTTTTGTATGATCATGGTTTGCCCTCTGCTCTAGAAGATCACTAAAAGCCGGTCTAGCACTAACAATCTATGATCCTAAGTCAGGAAATCTCTTGCCCATTCTTTGGATGAGAAGAAATTTCTTGCTCTAAGTGTCAGGTGATGAGATTTTCAGTCCTTCATTTCTCCTTTCTTTTTTACAAACTCTATACTTTCCTTTACTCCCTTTTTTTTACATCTGTCCCCACAAAGGAAATCAGTTATAACTGGCATTTTCTTGAGAAATTGAGAGAAAAAAAGTCAGAATGGAAAAACTGATTTATAGAAAGAGAAGCAGCCTAATCTAAGTTTAAATTTGAATTCTTGGTTGACAAAGATAGGTTTGAGGGGTTTTTCCCAACTAAAGGCAATATTGCTTTCAACATAGTAGGCACCAGATAAATATTTGTTGAGTAAAGGAATTAATCTTTGTGTGTACTTGTCTGTAAGCCTATAAATATAATTGTCACTAAATAAAACTATGCACCAGCAATTATTTAACTCAATTAAATTCAAGAAATATTTGAACACAGATATGTAGTATGCATAGGGCATCAACAGAGGTCAAAAATTGACAAAGATAAAAATGGAAGAGTCTGTGCTTTTAGAACAAGGCGAGAAAATAAGTAGTATGCAGCATTTTCTATGTACCAGGCACTGTGCTGAGTATTGAGGACAAAAAAATCAAGACATCCCCTGGCTTCAAGGAGCTTACATTCTAACAGGGGGAGAAAACACACAAAAGATAACTCCCCAAAATGGAGACCCCAGGAAAAACTCACCAGTGGGGAAAGGGGCTCTCTCAAGGAAGAGAGCTATTCCAAAGTGAGAAAACCAGAAGTATTGGAGAGAGATCCAGCTAAGGCATGATGGCAAAGTACAGAAAGTCAGAAATAGAGCAAGAAGGAGAATGAAACTGGTCAACCAAGACCTTTAGAAATAAACGTGCCTTCTACATATTCACAAATAAGTGAAAATAAAATAAATGGGAAAGGGAGAACATTAATAAATGTGAGCTATAGGGTAGAAGTATGGAAAGCTTTAGGGAAGAAAAAACATGTGCTGAATCTTGAAATAGAACAAAGATTCTGAAAGGCAGCCAGGAGGAAGTAGTTAATTCCAGGCCTTGGGGAGAGTTTATAGGAAATGCACAGAGGTGAGGGAATGCTGAGCTTGGGGAACAACGAATTTGGCTGACACAGAGTATGATAGGAAGTAATGAGAAAGGCCTGGCAAGATAGGTTAGATCTATCTTTTGTTAGAGGGGTGGTGGATCACAGGTAAGGAATGAGGCATACATAATCACCTATGATCAATATGCTGGCTTGGTTTTGTTTGGGTTTTTTCTCAATTATATTTGGTGTTACAAGAGAAAATTGTATAAAAGGAAAGGGGGGGTCAATAAGAAGTGAAGATTGTATAGTGAAAATCAATCAATAAGCATTTATTAATTAAATACCAACCATGAATAGCATAAAAAGGAAGGAAGGAAGGAAGGAAGGAAGGAAGGAAGGAAGGAAGGAAGGAAGGAAGGAAATAGAGGGAGGGAAGTCTGTTGAATTCAGATTGTAATGTGTTTTAAATACCAAGCTAGGGATTTTGCATTTTATCCTAGAGGCAGTAAAACCTCCAAAGTCCTATAAAATAGACATAAATTAGTGTACACATTGATTATAAAAGAGCCCCAATGGACTATAAAATATACACATAGCATATAAAATGCAATTCAAATGCATCATAAATTTAATATAAAATTAATATGTAAATACTAAACATTAAATATACATGTAGATGCATCCTAGGCAGCCTTCAGCTTTTCCCATTTCAATTAGCTTCAAAGACATCACTGTGGCCATTTATTCTAGCTGCCCAACTGAAAAGTGAACTTCAATTCTCCATTCAGATATTATCCAAAATAGATAAATGACAGCAAATGTAGTCAGGACACCCATGTGACCTTGAATGAGTCTTAATCTCCCTATGTCTCAGTTTCCTCATCTGTAAAATGACTTAGACTAGAAGAACTCTGTCACCTTCCAATACTGATTCTACAGTTCTATGATCCCAATACCTTATGTTTGCCTGAGCAATGACAAGAAAAAATGATTTGAAGATTACTTTTAAAGATCCCTACCAGCGTGGGAATTATTTTTATGACTTTCCAACTCAAGTAGCAGCTGCTCTGAAGTGTCATCTAGTTTCCATGAAGCCTTTATTTGACCAGATGCTGGGCAGAGTGTTTGAATCAATCAACAAGTTTTAAAAAAAAATGTCTACTAGTGGGTAGGCACCAAGTGAAGGAGGGAGGGAGGAAGGGAAGGAGGAAGAAAGGAAAAGAAGGAAGGAAAGGAAGAAATGAAGGGAAGGAAGGAAGAAAGAAAGAAAGAAAGAAAGAAAGAAAGAAAGAAAGGAAGGAAGGAAGGAAGGAAGGAAGGAAGGAAGGAAGGAAGGAAGGAAGGAAGGAAGGAAGGAAGGAAGGAAGGAAGGGAAAGAGAGAGAAGAGAAGAGAAGAGAAGAGAAGAGAAGAGAAGAGAAGAGAAGAGAAGAGAAGAGAAGAGAAGAGAAGAGAAGAGAAGAGAAGAGAAGAGAAGAGAACAGGGAGTTAGTGGATTTTATTGGGTAGGTCAGGGTGATGAACAGATTTGTGCATTGGGAAAATGAGTTTAGGAATTGTGTAAAGGATGAATTGGCATGGGGAGTGACTTGAGGCAGCAGTTCAGGTGAGAGGTGATAAGGGCGTGAACTAGGGTGGTGGATGTGTGAGTGTAGAGGAGATTGAGATGAGTGATGTTGTGGAGGTAAACAGGATAAGATTTAGTGACTGATGAGTTACATGGAATAGGTATAAATGAAGGGTCAAGGAGAATATTGACAGGAGCTTGGGCAACTGGGAGGATGGTGATGCCATTAACAGAAATTAGGGAGTTGGGAAGTGGAGATGATTGAAAGGAAAGAGAGTAAGTTAAAGGAGAATAAGTTAAAATCCCCAACGGTATTCTTTGAGAAAATAGTTAAGGAAAGAGAAAAGACAAAATGCCTATGTAATTATCAAATCACATGTCAAGAGTTGGAAAGGGCTTCACCGAAGTCAACCCCTAAGTGAGTGAGAATACCTCTGTAACCGGACCACCAAGTGTTCGTTCAGCCTTGGATTAAGAACCTTCAGTAAGGGGGATCCCCATTCTAGCCCCTTCCCCTTTGGGGGAGATATCATTGTTGGAAATTTCCCAGTATATGAAGTCTTCTTTTTCTGCCTTCTTGGGTCAAGCATAACAAGTGTAACTCCTCTCCCACTTGACAATGTTTCAGATACATGAAGATTGCTACCACTTCCCCCCAAGTATTCTCTTCTGCAGGCCAAACATTGCCAGGTCATTCGACAGAACCTCATGTAGCATGAAAGAAAGATGGGAGAGATATGGTCAAAAGCACACTATTAAGTGAGTTAGAACAAGGCATCAGTTCTGGGGCACAGGAGTAGGGAAACAGGAGGATGGTGCCAGGAAGTTGTGGTGAGGTTCAATATGAATCAGCAGTGTAATATGGCAGTCAAAAAGAAAAAAGCTAATGTAACCTTGGGCTGCATTAAGAGAAGCATAACTTCAAGGAAAAAGGAAGTGATACTCCCATTGTCCTCTACTCTTAGAACACATCTACAGCATTGAGTCTAGTTCTGGGCATCACATTAGGAAGGGTATCACAAAGTTAAGAGGTCCCAGAAAAAGGTAACCAGAATGGGGAAGGCCCTCAAGTTCCTGTGCTAGGAGGAATGGTCAAAAGAAGTGGGGATATTTAGCTTGGAAAAGGGAAGACTGAGGAGGAGGATATCAGATTTGGCAACTAGGCAGTACAGTGGACAGAGCTGACCTTGGAGTCAGGAGGACCTGAGTACAAATCCAGCCTCAGATACTTCCTAGCTATGTGACCCTGTGCAAGTCACTTCACCCTGTTTGCCTCAGTTTCCCCATCTGTAAAATGAGCTAGAGAAGAAAATGGCAAACCTCTCCAGTACCTCCACCAAGAAAACCCCAAAAGGGGCCACCAAGGGTTAGTTATGACAACATCAACACAATGGACATTATTAACTTGTTGAGGTTTTTGTCCCACTCCATGATTTAGTCCACATGGTGAACTTCAGATGTGAAAACTATATCTACCAATGCAGATGGTCAACTTTTCTATAATTTAATAGTAATGGCTACAATTTATAAAATATTCAAGGTTTGCAAAGTGCTTTGTATATATTATCTCATTTGATTCTCACAACAACCCTAGGAGTAAGTACAATTATTAAACTGATTTTTACAGAAGAGGAAACTGAAGATAAGAAAGAATCACGCAATTAATAGGTTATCTGAGTCTGCATTTGAATGTGGGTCTTCCTGACCTGACACATGAATTCAAGTGTGGTCTAAGAATCTATCCAGAGAACCATCTAGCTGCCTCTAAGTTTTGGCACCTTGGAGAGCTACTGGAGCCTCTGAGAAGATAAAGGATCTGCTTGTCTCACATATAACTATTAGGTGTCAGAAGCAGGATTTGAACCCAAATCTTCTTCACTCTGAGAGAGTACAAAATTGACACCCAGTTAATTAGTGAAAGTGCAATTCTTTTTTTTTCAACTATTTGGAAAGAACAAAAGTGAAAAGAAATATGAACTATTAGTCACAATCTAACTTGTTTTTTTGATTTGGGAGATCCTCTTGGGAAAGGCAGGGCATGACTGTTTTTGTGGGGGAACACGTTGCTGCTGTTGAGTAAGATCCAACTCTTCATGGCTCCATGGGTCCATAGGGTTTTCTTGGCAAAGATATTAGAGGGATTTGTCATTTCCTACTCCGGATCATTTTACAAGTGAGGAAACTGAGGCAAGCAAGGTTAAGTGACTCACCCAGAGTTACACAACTAGTAATTGTCTGAGATCAGATTTGAACTCGGGTCTTCCTGACTCCAGACCCAGTGCTCTCTTCACTGAGCCTAGAGGTTGCCTCCTTAATCATAAAGAACAATTATAGTTTTATTTGATCGTGGCAAGTTATTAAAACTTATTTCAACATTTTTGGAAAGTTCTGGGAAAGATATGAGTCATCTAAATCACCCCTCCCTTCAAGCTAATACTTACAAATTTTAAAATGAATAAAATTATTGTAAGTTAAATGCTAGTCATTTACCATAGCTTGAATATTAATTTTATAATAAAATTTACAATAAAATTTTATTTTACATACTATACATGCACTTTCCTATGCATTGGGACCCCATTAGAATCATGTACATTACATTTAGGTCTATTTTATAGAACTCAGAGCATAATTTTATCATTATAAATGCCTGCAGGCTCAGAGTTGTTGCATTTTTTTTGCAATTTGGGAGTCATAGAAATAATATACAACTGCTAAATCTTCCTGTGATGCTCCCACAGTAGCAGGGAAACAATGAAGAAGAGACAAGCCTGTGCCAGCAGGACACAAACTCTGCCAGATTCTGCCAAGCTGTATGGGTAGAGGGTTGTGTAAAGAGTGTGTCATGTGTACCAACATCACTCTAGGCATTTGCTAGGTCCTCTTGAAGGGAAGGAGACCAGTAGAAATACACAGAACTGGAGTCTCTGGCCTCATGAGGGACTACAGCTATTGCCAAAGGATGCTGATTGTCAGGTTAGTAGCAGGTTAGTACTTGCAGATTTCAAAAAAACATCTACTTCAGATGTGTCAAGCACATAGTCCACAAAATTCGAGAGTGCATCCTGAACCAGATTAAAATGCAATTAGGAAATATTTAACAAAATGAACAAAACCACAATAGAACATAATGTTAACATGTGGTGTTCTAAACAATATGCATCCTCAGGGATCCAGTGGCCCTTGTTTCTTTTTTTTTTATTATTATCATTTTTAAGTCAATCAGAGTTAAGTGACTTGCCCAGGGTCATACAACTAATAAATACCTCAGATCAGTTTTGAACTCAAGTCATCCTACCTTAACACCACCACCTCTCCTCCCCTTCCCCTCCATGACACTCATTTTTTGTTTGAGTTTGATATCATTATATTCCACCATAGAAGGATAGTGATGACCCAGGCAGCAGGAAGGATGGTCAGCACCAATGAAAATTGCAAGTTTTTGAAGTACTGAATTAAATAAAACTCCATTCTCGAAGCCTGTTAAAATTAAATGTCAACCAAGAGCTAATAATGAGTATGGCACTGATTAGTTTTCCTTTAAGTAAAGTAGGTCATCATTAGGGCCACTGACTTTATTACATATATTGTCAGTTGACTCCATGGCATATTTTAATTTGAAAAATGGTATCCCTCCTACAAAAATGTGCATACCCTTTGACCCAACAATACCACTTTCAGGTCAGTATCCCAAAGATATCATTCAAATAGGAAAAAGACACATATGTACAAAAATATTTATAGCAGTTCCTTTTTGTGGTGGCAAAGAATTGGATATTAAGGGAATGCTCATCAATAGGGGAATGACTGAACAAGTTGTGATATATGAATGTAATAGAATACTATCGTGCTATAAGAAATGATGAGCGGGTAGACTTCAGAAAAATCTGGAAAAACTTATATAAACTGATGCTGAGTGAAGTGAGCAGAACCAGGAGAACACTGTACACAGTAACAGCCACATTGCACGATGACTGACTTTGATAGACTTATCTCTTAGCAATGCAAAGATCTAAGACAACTCCAAAATCTCATGATGGAAAATGCTGTCCACATCCAGAAAAAGAACTCTAGAGTCCGAATATAGATGGAAGCATATTATTTGTTCTCTCTCTTTTTGTTTCTTCTTTGTCAAGGCTTCTCCCATTGGTTCTAATTCTTTTTTACATATTACATGCCATTTTGAGGTGCGGGGAGGGGAGAGATGGGAAGAAAATTTGGAACTCAAAATCTTATGGAAGTGAATGTTAAAAATTAAAATTTTTTTTTAAAAAAAGATAAAGAAAAAAATATTATCATTCTTCTGGTTGACTGAGACTGACATTTAAATTTTAGATAGGTGAAGTGTTTCTCTATGTAATAATGTATATAAGTATGTATGTGAACATATATATATATGCATTCTAATCTATATAGATGTGACTATATGTATCTATATAGGTACAGAGCAGTCAGGTAACACTGCAGTGGCTAGAACACTGGGTTTGGAATCAGGCAGATCATGAGTTCAAATCCAGCCTCAAATTCTTACTAGCTGTGTGACCCTGGGCAAGTCACTTCAACCTATTTGCCTCAGTTTCCTCATGTGTCAAATAAGATAGAGATGGAAATGCAAATCACTCCAGTATCTGCCAAGAAAGTTCCAAAATGAGGTCACAAAGAATCAAATATGACTGAAAAAACAAACAATAACATATAGGTATTCATATAGATGCAGTTATGGAAATATATATGGTTTCAATATAGATATGTTGTTATCATTGGCAATACCAATATTGACATATACATAAATATATGTATGTGGTTTTTTTACTTATCATAATCTAGCTCCAACCCATCTTTCCAAGGTAACTGTACATTACTCCCACTTAAAGGCACTCTGGATTCTAGACAAACTGACCTATTGCTTGTGCCTTCCCTCTGTTGATTATCTACAATTTATCCTGTATATATCTTGTTTGTATGTAGTTCTTTGTGTACTTTCTCCTCCATTCAACTGTGAACTTAGTCCAATAACTGGCACATAGTACTTACTTAATAAAAGCTTGTGAATTGAAGTGTGTCTGCTTGTGTATTGGGATATAGGGCAAATTCAGTGAAGACTAGTACCTCTGGTATGAGGACTGTTTTCCAGCTTTGGTGTCCATCTGATTCACCTAACTCTCACCTGTGTCTCCAAGAAGCTTTAGTATGCACAGCAGCCACATCCTAGTAAATCAGTTTGACAGATGGGCCAACTCAGGTTCAGGGTAACCAATGGGTCTCAAACCCTTTGGTGAGTTAGGAGAGTGTCTACCCCAAGCATGTAAAGATTTCTTTTGGTGGAATAAGTGGATGAGAACAATTTGTTCCAATGGCCATGAAGGCAGCTGAAGCAGATGCTGTGAAGCACTTGGAGCTTACTTAGGCATTGAAGACACCAAGTTCATCCACTGCAATTTGAGTCATCACCATTATTCTTAACTATGTCTTGCCACTGGATGACGATAACTCTGGAAGAGAGAGTCAGGCCAATGATGTCATGCAACTATGCCTCACTTAAATCCAATTTATGCATGAATCAAAAGACATCACCCCTACCATTTTTTCCATTTTTACCTATCTCAAAGTCCTGTGGCAACAGGCAAGTGATAAAGTAGCAGGTGTGGATACCCTGGGTGCTATAGTTACAACCCTCCACACAAATGGCCCAGTCATAAGGTCCTCTCACTGGAAGCAGCAGTGGGAGTTGGCAGCCCCCTGGGCATCTGAGCCACCTTTTAAGGGTCACTCTGCTCACTTCCTGATATGAAGAGGGGGCTAGAAAAGGTGCCCTAAAAACTGTCTGCTTACCCAATTGTCTGCCTGTTTATCATGGCAGGCAGGGATCCCACCCTGGGGTCAAAACACACACCAAAAAATGTACAAAAACTTCAGCAAACAGGACTTCACTCACCATCAACACATAGAATGTGCAATGTGACATGGAAGACACTGGCACAGGACTGCCCAGCATGGTGTGCCCATATCAGAGAAAGTGTTAAGCTCTATGAGCAAAGCAGAATTGAAGTAGTTCAAAAGAAACATGAGATAAGCAAATTTAGAGAATCCACCCCCAATGTTCACATGGACTACTTGTGCCCACACTGTGGTAGAGCATTCCGAGCTTGTATTGGTCTGATCAGCCACATTCAGACATACTGTAACAAGTCTAACATAGGAATGTCATTTTGGTCCTCTTCAAGATGGAGGACAACAACCAACTGACCACTTTGTATTAGGCCAGGCCAGGGATTTCTTTAATGTTTATATCTTCCAATATAAAAACTCTCTCCAGCAATGCAGATAATAATTGGTCTATAATTTAGAGTCTTAGAAGGTGGCCTGGGGCAGTGAGCAGTGAAATAACTGACCTAGCACTTGTATGTATCAGAGACAGGACTTGAACCCTCCCAGGTCTTCCTGGTCCAAGGTTGGTTTTCTACCATCCATGATAAATAGATAAAAGGAGATGGAGGGAAGGAGGGGGAAGCAAGGACAAGAAAGAGACAGAGAGAGAGAGAGAGAGAGAGAGAAAGAGATGACAATCTCAGAAGCATTAGAAACTGGGGGACTGAGAATGATTTCCTTAAGAAAGTGGGATCACAGTTGAGATTTTTTCAATAAATTTATTATTAATTTTTAACATTTTTTTATATTTTGAGTTCTAAATTCTCTACTTCCCACTCATTAAGAGGGCAACTAATGTGATATCAATTATGCCAGTGAAATCATGCAAAATATATTTCCATATTAGCCACGTTACAAAAATGGCAAAAAAAATTTAAAAAGTGAAAAAAATATACTTTGATCTGCACTCAGAGTTCATCAGTTCTCTTTCTGGAGGTGGATAGTATTTTTCATCATGAGTCCTTTGGAACTGTCTTGGACCATTGTATTGATCAGAGTAGATAAGTCTTTCGCACATGATCATTGTTGCAATACTGCTGCTACTGTGTACGATGTTCTCATGGTTCTGTTCACTTTGCTTTGCATCAGTACATGCAAGTCTTCCCAGATTCTTCTGAAGCCTCATTTTTTTTATAACATAATAGTATTCCATCCCAATCACATACCACAGTCATCCCCCAAGTGATAGGTATCTCCTCCAATTTCTAATTCTTTACTACAATAAAAACATATAAATATGTTTGAACATATAGTTATTTTTCCTTTTCTTTGATCTCTTTGGGATACAGAAGTAGGAGCAGTATTTCTGGATCAAATTGCTGCACAGTTTTATAGTCCTTTGGGCATAGTTCCAGATTGTCCTCCAGAATGGTTGAATCAGTTCACAACACCTTAGTGTCCCTATTTTTACACATCTCCAACATGTGTCATTTTCCTTTTCTTTCATGTTAGCCAATCTGATCTATGTAAGGTGACACCTCAGAGCTATTTAATTTGCTCTTCTCTAACCAATAAGTGATTTAGAGTATTTTTATACAAATATAGATAGCTTTGAGTTCTGAAAATTGCCTGTTCATATTATCTTACCATTTCTTGATTGAGGAATGGCTCTTATCTTTTATAAATTTGACTTAGTTACCCATATATTTGAGAAATGCCTTCATCAGAGAAACTTGCTGTAAAAAAAATTTCTTAATTTCCTTCTGATCTTGGCTGTATTGGTTTTGTATGTGCAAAAATTTTTTCAATTTCACGCAATCAAAAGTATCTATTTTACTTCCCATGATCTTCTTTATCTCTTGTTTGGTCATAAATTTTCCTTTATCCATACTTCTGACAGGTAAATTTTTCCATCCTCCCCTAATTTGTTTATGGCAACACCCTTTATGTCTAAATCATGTACCCATCTTAAGCTTATCTTGGGATACAGTGTGAGATGTTGGTCTGTAACTAGTCTCTGCCCAACTGCATTCCAGTTTTCCCAACATTTTTTCTTAAACAGTGAGCTCTTGTCCCCAAATAATGGATCACTGGGCTTATCTAACAAGATTTCCCTAGTCATTTATGAGTTATGAGTTGAATCTTGAAGGAAGCCAAGAAAATTAAAGGGTGGAGGAGAAGAGGCAGAAGATTCCAGTCATGGGTGACAACATACAAAGGTAAAGAAATGGAAGCCCTATAATCACTTTCAAAGAGCTGCAAGTAAGTCAGTGCAATTGAGTCATTGAGTACAAAGAAGGGAATACCATGTAAGAAGACAGGAAATGTAGAAAGGGGCCAGGTTCTATAGAACTTTAAATGCCTTGTAGGATTCAGTATTTGATCTTGGAGGGAGAAAGGGAGCCAGTGGAAGTCTTTGGGGAAAGGAGGAGAATCAGACTCACACTTCAAAAAAAACATCTTGGCAGCTGAGATTAATTGGAGTGGAGAAGGATTTGAGGCTATTACAATACCAGGTTATGATTCTCCATTTTCCATCATCAGCCCTGCTTGATTTCAAATCCATGGGCCCTTATCCCCTGTGGCCTCTCCCTACCCTTCTTTTCAGCCTCCTTTGTGTGCTTTTCCACCCTTTAGATTATGAGCTCCTAGACAGCAGGGACCATCCTTCTTTTTCTTCTTTGTCTCCCCAGCACTTAGTATAATGGCTGGCACATAGTAGATAATTAATAAATGTTCATTGAATTGAATTGAACTCCAGATGAAAGGTGATGGATTCCTGAACTGAGGTGGCAATTATAAATGAAGAAAGTAGACATATATAAAAGGCGGTGTGAAGGTAAAAATAACAATATTTGGCAATGGACTGGATATCTGAGCTGAGTGAGACTGAGGAATTGAGGAGATGCTGAGGTTGGTAGTTTGAATGAAAAATGGGGATGGGGGAAATCTATTTCTGTTCTCAACTAGCTCACATTCTCATGGGAGAGTCAACATGCAAACTACATGCAAATAAGATGTAGACAGAATGAATTGGAGATTATCAACAGAGAGAAGGCACTACCAACAAGATGCGTTGGGGAAGGCTTCATGTAGAAGGCTGGATTTTAGATGTAACTTGAAAGATGCCAGGAAGGCCAGGAGGCAGAGATAAGGAGGGAGAGCATTTCAGGCATGGGGGACATCCAGTGAAAATGTACAGTGCAGGGACTTGCTGAGGATTACACAGCCACAAAGTGTTTAAGGCGGGATTTAAATTCGCATCTTCCTGCTTTTATGTCTAACACTCCCTCCACTACACCATGCGACCCCTCATGTCTCAAGAAAAGATTGGGTGACCAGTTGCTGATAATGTCATAGGAGAGATCCTTGTTTAGATCCAAGTTATGCTACACATCTGGGGTTCCTATCAACTTTGAGATTCTCTGATAATATAAATAATACTGTAACATAATAAAATATGACAAATTTAAAGAAAAATTTCAAAGTGATATTACTGATTATAGTACTATGGATCCAAATCTAGAAAGGACTGCAGAAGCCATCTAGGCTGATCTCCTCATTTTTCAGATGAGTAAACTGAGGCCCAAAGAGGTTAAACTGTTTTCCTAAGACCAGAAATTACATGTCAGAAGCAGGATGTGAACTCATGTCCTCTTGACTCTAGAGCTAGCATTCTTTACCCTGTACCATGCTATAGGAAAGATCTCCTTTAATGGGGATGATCTTGACTTCAAAGAGGGGATTATAATGAAAGTTACCTTTAAGGATGGGTTGAATTTCAACAGGTAAAAACAGTGGAGTAAAAGTGGCACAGGTTCAAATAGCTTTTGATACGTTGTCCTAAGGATACAGAGAAAACCTAAAGAGCTAACAAGTTCTCAATGTGGATCTGTAGTTTGGAGACACAGAAAAGGGGTGGGAAAGGAAAGGTGGGGCTCCATTCCCTTTCATCTTTCTTTCCATTAGATGTTGCATAAAAGCGAGGGAGGAGACAAGGTGGTTAAAAGGAGAGTGCTTCTCTGCTCCCAGAAGAGTACAAGGGATCACAGTTTAGCAATGACTCTGGAATTCCTCTTCCAGAGCTAAGCTACTACATCTCCCCCTCAGGGTTCTAGAAAAGGCAGTGGCTATCTTTCATTGATCCTACTGGCTCAAGTTCCTATTCTAGGGTGCTCATCACCTGTGAGTAAAGTCCCAGTTCCATTTAACCAATTAGCTATTACAAAAGGGTATTTACTTCAAAGATATAGCAACCATAGAAATTAAGAACATTTCCCATCAATGTCTTGAGGTGTACTCTCTCCTATACCACTTCATTCCCTGGGAACAGGGGGTTCAGACCTAATGTGGTTTCTATATAGCATTGCTCCCATCAATTCCACTTTCAAATATAACCTGACCAATGGATGACTGAATCTGAATGGCTATTTCTGCTGAACAGGACAGGACAGATTACTAGGTACTTTAAGTCCAGTAAATCTCAAGCTATGGTTCACAATTCCAACCTTCTAAAGTGTATGAGATTGTGGCCAACCTTAGTCACTTTAACCCCCAAACAGGAAAAAGAGACACCCACAGAGATAAAAGCAAGATAGAGACAGGCTCATGGGACACATTATAGTGGCCCTAGGGATGAGAGAGGGAGGTGGGGTGTTAAAGACTTGAGCCCTTCCTCCCCACCAAGGGCTTTCAGCAGGTCCTCCCCATTCACTGAAAACACCCAGGCAAAAATGAGAAGGAGCCAAGAATCAGGGCAAGGGGCTCACTTTATCTGGTCAGATACAATTCCACATGTGGCTCAACAGTCAGTCAAAAAGTCTCTTCTGGGCAGTGCAATTGTGAGTGCTAGAATGGAAGTCAGGAAGACCTGAGTTCAAGTGTAGCCTCAGACACTAACTAGATGTGCATCCCTGGGCAAGTCACTCAACTTTGGTTTGCTCAATTTCTTCATTTGTAAAATGAGGAGAATAACTACAGCTATCCTCTCAGGGTTATAAGGAGAATCAAGTTAGATATTTTTAAAGGGTCAATGCAATGCTTGGCACATAGTAGATCTTTAATAAAGTGCTTGTTTCCCTCTTTCCCTTTGTCAAAAGCAGATCAGAAACAAAACCTGCACATGCTCAAACTCATGTGGGCATTTTATCAGCAGAGCAAACTGGGCATGCTCAAAACAACTGTGCTCATTGGATAGTGCCATCCACTGGAAGAGGCCTTAGAAATAAATAGCCAACCCCCTTACCTTAAAAATGAGGAAAGTGAGGCTAAAAGAGGTGTTAAGTGATTTGTCTCAGGTCACACAACTAAGAAGTGACTAAGGCAGGATTTGAACTGTGGTATTGTGACTCCAAACCCTGTAATCTGGCCACTGCAACACCTACCTGCCTCTAGTGGAAAAATCTCCAAGTCAGACTCACTAACAAACACGTTCGCGATGTCCATACAGGCTCTTAGGGCTTGGCCATGTTGTCATTGGGAAGTTAGGTGGCATCAGGTAGACTCATCTTCCTGAGTTCAAATACAGCCTCAGGCATTTCCTAGCTGTATGACCCTGGGCAAGTCATTTAACCCTGTTTGCCTCAGTTTCCTCATTTGTAAAATGAGATGGAAAAGAAATGGCAAACCGCTCCAGCATCTTTGCCAAGAAAACCCCAAATGCGGTTGCAAAGAGTCTGACATGACTGAAAAGACTAAACAACAAAACCTTGACATTGGGAAGTAGTGAGTTGAATGGCAAACAGCTCAACCTGGGATGTATAACCTTAGCACAAGGACCCCTATTTGGAGAAAGCCCTTCTCCAGTCTTCGCCATTGTCCATGAACACAAGAGGTGCTAAATAAATGTTGTTGCTATATTATGATACGTCTCACAGACGTATTACTTTTTATTTATTTTTATGTATTTTTTATTCATGCATCTGCCTCTTAGTCATGCTCCTCTTCAAAATAAATATAGAAGTTGCTTGAGGGCAGAGAATTTCCCTTATCAGGCATCCCCAGCTATGGTGCCTTCACCTCCAGAACTACCTTCCACTTGTGCGTGTATCTTGCTGCACTGATTTATGTCCACGTTGTTCCCCCTGTTGGACTGTAAGCTCCTTGAGGGCAAAGTTTGGTTTTCTTTGTATGCCTAATACTTAACATGATACATGGTACATAGTAGGCTCTTAATAATTGCTGAGTGATCACAGAGAGCCTCATATACAGTATTTAATGTCATTGCTTTTCAGTCATTTCAGTCATGTCAGACTCTTCATGATCTCATTGTGGGGTTTTCTTGGCAAAGCTGCTGAAGTGGTTCGCCATTTTCTTCTCCATCTCGTTTTACAGATGAGGAAACTGAGGTAGATAAGGTTAAGTGACGTGCCCAGGGTCGTGTAGCTAGTATGTGTCTGAGGTCAGATTTAAACACAGGGAAATGAGTCTTCCTGACTCCAGGCCCAGCACTTTATCCACTGCACCACCTAGTTGCCCCCATTGTACTTAATACATGACTTTTAATCAATGAATAAACTTCAGTGCTGTATGATGAAAGCATTTGGTATGGCCTTATCTCTCACTTTAGAGCAGGAAGGGCTGAGAGAGAGGCATGACTGAATTACTAAACAACAGAAAACTGGGGCTAAGAGAGGTTAAGTGATAGGCCCAGGGGCTGGAAAGTCATGGAGGGAGGACTCAAACTCAAGTCTTTCCAATACCGGGCACAGCCCTCTAACCACTGTGCTCCCTCTTCCACTGTAGAAGTGGCCCTGTAAATGTTCTGAGACCAACTGCACTTTTTTGATAGCTATGGGAACTATTTAAAAATATGAAATGCTATCCATAATCAAATTAGTGCAGTTATCCCTTCTTCCATATCACAACTTTCCCCACTGAAGTTTCAATATATCATGAGTCAGCATAAGAAATTAAATGGAAATTGGCAGGATGGGAGTTTTGCGGAAGCTGAAGGCAGCACTCAAAGGTAGGCAGACAATACAGAGCCTATGACCAAATACTTAACCCAAATTTTAAATAAAAATAGGTATATTTATAATAAAAATATTCATAAAAGGAAAAGAAAAATTTAGACTTCTCTGGTATAAAGGGAAGGCCAAAAGATTTTATGGAATTTTCCAGATGGTGGGGTGCCACACACCAACCCTCGCAATGTGAAAGGGATAAATGTATTGCCACTGTTGCTGGAAATAACACCTCTGTCAAATCTGCTTTGGCCTCACCCACTATTCCTGTGACTTCCCAGGCCCCACCTCTCACCCAATAGAATTCCCCTATATGTGTTGTTTCCCTCTTTTATAATAAAAGCACCCAGACAGCAGCGATTATCTTTTGTATTTGTACCCTCAGTGCTTAGCTCATTGCTTTACACATGGTAAGCCTTTAATAATTTTTTTCTTTATTTCATTCATTCATTAATGTGCCAGGAAGCTGAGGCCAAGGGAGCTTCAATGACTTCCCGGTGGACACACAGCTAATAAGTAGAAGAGCTCCTTAATGAATGGGTCTTCTGTCTCTGGGTCCAGTGCTTTTTCCACAAACACACATATATGAACACACAAATAAACCCTTGGAGTATTTCTATCCTAATCACTTCATTTAGCACTGCAGATCCAAAACAGAATAAATTAACATTTTCCCGGCAGCTTGGTAGAGGCATGTTTTGTCTGGAGATTACACAGATTAAATCATCAAGTGCCATAATCCCTACCAGCAAAGCAGCAGGCTAGACATGAAAATATAGATACAGAGCCTCCAAAGCCCCAGCAGGAAAGTGAAGTTTTATCTCTCAGCAGTAACATCCTGGTTCCCTGGAAAAACCCCAAGAGAGTTTGCCCACTCTCCCCCTTCCTTGCATTTTCCCTTCTGGGAGAGAAGCTGCTCTCATGTAATTGACTTCCTGCCAGGAGAGAACGTATCATCAATGAAATCTTTCTTTAAAACACACACACACACACACACACACACACACACACCACTAAAGGACCATAGGAGTTCTAAAATTACGGTCATCCTCATCGTCATCATCATCATCATCATGTCCGCTGCTGGAGCTGAACCAAAGATACTTTCAGCAAGCCTACAGAACAAGAGCTTATATTCTAATACATTGATTCAATTGCAAGGGAAAAAAAGAAAGAATAGAAAAACAGTTATTTTTATCTACCTCTGCAAGAATCTGAGGAATATTAAACATAGAAGAAAATAGTAGGTTAGAGATTTATCCCAGCACTGTTTGTATCTGAATTCAGTCCAAAAAAAGAGAAGATTGAAAGGGGTAACTACAATATCATCATTATTATTACTGGCTTTTATTTATGTGAAGTTTTGAATATTTGCTGAATTAAATCAGTTTTTCTTATTCTGGATTGGAGATGCAGAAGGTTTGAGAGATCAGGATCATATCAGAATATGAGAGGCCTTAGGACACAGAATGGCAGAGATGGGAAGAAGCTTAGAATAGAGAATGCAAAAACTGGAGAGGTCTTGGAAATCATCTACCCCTCCCCCTTATTTTCTATAGAAGAAAATTGTGAACCAAAGAAGACAGACTACTTGCCAAAAGCAGCAGAGTTGGGATTAGAGCTTTGGAACTAAAACAAGGAGAATTCTATTGTGAGAACTCGCTCCTTTGTATCATACTGCTCTCTGTCAATCCCTGTCCTAAGACCCCTCCCAGCTCTGATATTCTCTCTTCTACACTCTCCCACATACATTTTCAATTTCCCTTTTACAATATTTTTAATAATAATGTTATTCTAATTAACAACAGCTAACATCTATATAATTCTTTCAGATTTGTAAAGTACTTAACATATATAAATATGTATGATCCTCATTTTACTAATGAGAAAACCAAGGTTAATATGCTAGCATGTTCTAAGGCCCTTCTTAGCCCTTACACTCTCATTTCTAAGGACCTACTGAACTTGGATATACAATATCCTTTCTCTTCCATGATGTCAAAAGTTCATTTCAACTACAGGCAGCCTCAGAAAAGAAGTCAAATTGGAAAGTAGGGTTTAAGCATTCTTTTTAACTAGATAGCTTGAATTTCTAGGGCCATTGAGGAGGAGGGGCACATATATATAATGTATACATAAGGTAACTGAGTCACTGACATTGCTTTCCACCTGGTTTCTAGCTCCAGCCTGAAAAAGCCACTCCTGAAACACATATAAAGACGTTTTGAGAAAGAGAGACAGAGAGATTAAGTTGTTCATGGCCTTCGAGAAAATGTCTATTGGTATCACTTTTGGGGACCAAAACCAGGATGAGCCATTGGTCTCATTCTTATATTCTCCACAATTTTTTTTTTGGTTTTGTTTTGTTTTGTTTTGTTTTTTTAGAATTCTCTCTATATAGAGAATTTCTAGAGAATTCTGTGGTCCAAAACGAAAGATATTGACACATTTGAAAGATGTTGCTGTCCAAGGTTCTGATCATCCAATAGTCCCCACAGGTGGAGTTTTACGGAATTTAAGAGATATATGATTCCTTTTCTACTTTAAGGAGGATTTGTCATAAACTGATTAACACCCATAATAGTCTACACCACTGCATGTGAATAAGTTGAAATCAATTTAAAACTTTAAATTTTCTTCTTTTTTATGGACAATAGAGTTTATTTAATTATAGAAAATTGTAAAGTATTTGTCCCAGGGAAAAAAGGAAATCATCTGGTCCATTCCCTCATCTTAAGATGAAATAATAATGATGATATTATTATTAGAAGTTCCTATGTGCCAAGCACCGTGCTAAGCACTTTACAATTGCTATCTCATTTGATCCCCATAACAACCCTGGGATGTAGGTGCTATTATTATTTCCATTTTGCAGATCAGCAAATTGAAGAAAAAAGGTGTTAAGGGACTAACCTAGGGTCACACAGTTTTTAGCCATTTTTCAGTTGTGTTCAATACTCTGTGACCTTATTTGGAGTTTTCTTGGCAAAGATACAGGAATGGTTTGCCATTTCCTTCTCCAGCTAATTTTACAGATGAGGAACTGAGGCAAACAGGGTTAAGCAATTGCCCAAGATCACATAGCTAGTAAGTGTCTGAGCCCAGATTTGAGCTCAGGTCTTCCTGACTCAAGGGTTGTTACTCAATCCATTGTGCCATCTAGCTATATTAGCTATATTCTGAATATGTCTATATGCCAAATACTTGTTTTCTGTCCATACCTGTGATTTCAATGGTGTAGAGAACTTCCCATGACTCTACCAACATAACCCAGGCACCTGTTCTTCCCTAATAGTCTTCGAAAGATGTCTGGGATACTGAGAGATTAAGTATCTTGCCCAAGGTCAGAGAGGTAGTAAGCTAGGATTTGAACACAGGTCCTCTGATTCCAAATCCAGCATACTTTCTGCTGCATATGCTGCCTCTGTCCAAAGACTGACTACATCACTCCACTGATTTAAAGCCTTCATCAGCTTCCTATTGCCTTTATTGTAAGATAAAATTCAAACTCTTCATTTTGACATTTTAGGTTCTCCACAAGCTGTTTCCCACATATCTTTTCAACCTCAGTTTTCATAATATTATTATTAAGAATGTTATTATAATCAATAACAGCTAACATTTTTATAGCCTTTTAAGGTTGGCAAAGCACTTTACAACTACCATCTCATTTGATCCCCACAAGAACCCTGGGATATGGGTGCTATTATTATCCCCATTTTACAGATGAGAAAACCAAGGCAAAGAGAGTTTAAATGACTAGCCTTTTACTCCTTTTGGCTCACTTTACAAACCATCTCCAATGCCTGGAATATTCTCCTCACCTCTTCCTCTTGACACTTTTATCTCTTGGAGGCTCAGCTCCTGTCCCTATCCTTATTTCCAATTATTAGCATCCTCTCCCAAATTGCTTAATTACTTCACATTTATTTTGCAGACATATAAATTGGGGATTTTGTTCCAGTCTCACCATGGTGAATCTTCTCTAAGGTTATTGGATAAAATCCCAATATTAAGTGATTAGAGCTTTACAAAGGTATATTTACTGAGAAGACAAAGCTATAAGAGCAGTCCACATATTTTTCCCCAACACCTTGGGGTCCATTCTCCCCTAGTTCTTGGAGAAAGTAAGCTCAAACTTAATACAATACAAATAAGCATTTGCCCCACCAAGTTCATTCCTCAATTCATCATGGCTGATGAACAGAGTAACTGACTCATTTGCAGGACCTAGCATCTTGACTGTGAGATCTATTCACTGCTAGGTTGTTTCTGTTCAGTCATTTTAGCTGTATCTGACTCTCTATGATGCCATTTTGGGGTTTTCTTGGCAGATACTAAAGTGACTTGCCATTTCTGTCTACAGCTCATTTTACTGAAGAGGAAACTGAGGCAAGCAGGATTTGCCTAGGGACACATAGCTAGTAAGTATCTCAGGTGGGGTTTGAACTCACAAGAAGATGATTCCAAACCTTGAGCTCTATCCACTGAGCCACCTAGTTGCAGGGCTGAGTTCTAGTTATTCCCTGGGGATATGCTGTTGGACTATAAACTCTGGCCTGGAGTCCATCTCTGGCATCTCACTCTTCCAACCTTCCAAAATTTACAGGAATTCAGCCAAGTGCATGCTACCTCCAACACTCTTTGACCTAAGACAAGAAAGAAGAGACAAAACAGGGACAAAAACAACAGATCCATGTATTCATGGACCACACAGAGATGGAATAGGTGGGAAGATAAAAGCCTGAGAGGAATAGAGAAGTCTGTCTCCTCACTGGAATACAGCCAGGCAGGAAAGGAGATGACTCGGCCAATTAGTACCTTTAAAGCTTTCTCAGTTCTTGCTCAGAAACCAATCAAAAAGCCCTCTATTTCAATAAACATTTATTAAGTACCTACTATGTGCCAAGCACTGTGCCAAAGGATACAAATAAGAAAAATATGGTCCTTGCCCTCAAGGAGCTTCTAATCTAATAAGAAGACAATACTTAAAAGGAAACTGGGAAGGGTTGGAAGGGAGGGGCATGGAGTTTGTGTAGTTGAAACCAATAACAGTCACTGATGAAAAATGGAGAGTTACCTAGAAAGTTCTGAGCCCTCTATAAAGGAAGGTTTTGGGAGGAGTGCAGTACTGCACCCCCCAATTAGAGACAGCTGAGAATGTATTGAGTAACAAAAACTGAGTTAATCTGCATGGGGATGAGATTCCACATCCTATGAGAGGCATGGTAATGTTCTTGGAGTTGAAAACTAAACAGAGGGGATGATAGAAAATGAAGAGTTCCTCTCCTTCACATAGTGAGCAGGCCAGCCATAACACCTGCACACACTATGAAGATCATGTGGGAATTACATCAGCACAGCACACTGCACTTGCTCATAAAGGGTGGGCTTGTTGGCCAATATTCATCCCTTCCCCCACATTATACGTATAGTTTGCATTTAAGAAGCAGTACAACATAGTGGACAGAAGACCTAGTCTCAGAGCCAGGGAGACCTGAGTTCAAGTCCCATTTCTAGCACCTACTAATAGTGTGACCCTGGGCAAGTCACTTAACCTCTTAGTGATCCAGGCAACTAACACTCTAAATTGTAAAACTGGTACTATGTTGTATCAGAACTCAACTGGTGTTCCTTCAAACGATGAAGTCATAAGTAGAGATAAAGATTTCTTTTTAAAACTTATCTGTAGTTTTCCTCTTAGTATATATAGAATGAAAGCTCTTTGAAAAAAGGAATTATTTCATTTTTGTGGTAATTGTGGATAGAGTTCTGACCTTGGAGTCAGGAAGATCTGAGTTTAAATCCTTCTTCAAGCACTTACGAGCTGGGTTACCTTGGACAAGGTTGCTTAATCTTTCTCAGTTTTAGTTTTCCTAACTGTAAAAAGGGGGAAATTATAATAACACCTCCCTTCCAGGATTCTTGTTGGGATCAAAAAAGATAACCTATGTCAGCACACTTTCATTGTTGTGGTTCGGTCATTTCAGTTATGTGCAACTTTTCCTGATCCCATTTTATGTCTTCTTGGCAAAGATACTGCAATGATTTGTCATTAGCAAGTAAGGATGAGGAAATGGAGCAAGGGACTCGCCCAGGGTCACACAGATGGTAAGTGTATGAGGCCAGATTTGAACTCAGGGAGAAGAGTTTTCCTGATTCCAAGTCCAATGTTCCATCCACTGTGCCACTTCGCAAACATTAAAGCATGACATATTCATTAGAATTAATAGCAATATTTCTAGCATCTATTAAGGTATCTGGCATATAGTAAGCACTTAATAAATGCTGAATGAAATTAAATGTTGCGTCCTCCCTTATCTCCCAGAATGCAAGTTTTTTCAGGCAAGGACTTTTTCATTAAACCATCAAGCACCTAGTGAAATGCCTGGAACAAGGTAGATATTTAATGAAAAGGTTTATTGATTGATTCATGTTTGAGCCACATGATTGAGGTGATGTCATCTAAGTCTGTATCTAATTAGGGACAATTCACATACGTGACAATGCACTTAGATTCTAGGACTAATATTTCAATGGATCCATTATCCATTCAATTAAATTAAATTTGAAAAGATAGGCTTTTGTAACACATTGGGATCTGTGAAAAACCTGGAAAATTTCCCTAATGTGATCTAATATGACCCGATGAACCTTCTTTTCAATTCTAGAATCAGTTCATTGATCTTCAATAACATCTGTCCAAAACAGACGGTCTGCACTGATTGACTCAGTGAGTTGTCTATCCAACTGTTCATTCTGGTCTACATAATATATGTTCTTCTTCATTGACACTGCTGTTTGTGTGTTGTCTTTCCCATTAAATTGTGAGCTCCTTGAGACTACAGGACCATGTTTCTGAATTCCCAGCACTTAATACAGTTTTAGGTATATAGGAAATAATAAATATTTGCTGATTTACTGCTTGACTTTGTCTTACTGGGGGAAGGGCTAAGACAATCACTTTAGAATTCATGGATTTCATCAAGAAGGTCCTAGAATGTTCCAGGACAAACATCATCCAAGGTATCAAGAAACAGGAAATTTCTCTCCTTCTTGGACATAGTGTATGGTATATTCTATGATCCCAGTAGGCACCTTTTGTGCATTTATCCATGTCTCCCTCTCTAGTGTTTAAGTTGATGTTGGTATCCAGCAGATCCCCAAACAAAGCTACCTCTGTGGTTGCAGCTGCCTTGCCTGATCTTAACATGTGTGTGGGAGACACTTTGTTGGAAGACAGTTTTTAAGGGTGCATTTTGCCCTATAGAGTCTAATGTATTTTTATAATCAACAAACATTAGACACAGCAGGATCTTATACTCTCTACACCTCTCAATCAACTCTGTGACTACAAGGATGCGTTCTACCAGATAATTGTCTTTGAAAGCCTGCCAGGACTCATCTTGTGTTTTCATGAATGATATCCTCAATACTTGTTCACATAGACTATTCTTACAAAGATTTTGTAGAGATAAGAAGATAGACACATAGTTTGGAAACTGCTGGTTTCTTTTTGTTTTCCTTTTGAATTTTTGATGATAACATAATCCTTTCTTTTTGGAATCTTTCACATTTTAAGATATCTTGAAAATCAACTCCTGGCTTTTTAAAATATTGTTGCCACCAGCACAAATTTCTCCCATATGTCTTTAGTTGGATCCAAACACTCTTCTTGACATTATTTTCTTATGTGGTATTATTAAGTTTGTTACACATCCAAATGAAACGATTCCACTATTATTAATGATGGAAATAGATCAACACAGAAAGAGCAGCAAATCTGTGCCATTTCACATTTATTTACTGCCTTCCCTTCCCATTTCATCTACAAATGTTCTTAAAGATCTCTGCCTTAGTTGAATATTAGGTCAAGTTCTTTGAAGGATCATTCGCTTCTTAGTTGCTTTTCCCTATTTTACAAACTGATACAGTTCAAAATCAATGTATTTTGCAAAGCAACCTTTATTTTAAACTGCTTTTGTCCTTGTTGGTAATGTCTCTCTACTTCATAAAGAGACAAAATGTTTGCTGGGCTCCTTTGGCCTCCTTGTTGTGGTAACTGTTTTGCATCAGTTTGATTTCTATAAGAGATTATAATAGTTAAAGCAAATATCTGTTTTTCTTTTTCTCTTCCCCACTGTTAGCGTCAACAACTTTTTAAAATATATAATCATGTTGTATTTGGTAATGTCACCTGCTAATTTTCATCCTTTTTTCTAATATGGTACTTTCTCGTCACTAACGAGTGGATGGTCAGGCTACACATAGGATGTTGATTGTGAAATGATTCTCACTTTGGTAACTAGTAGTTTTCTATTGTGATATCATCAATTTTTTGCTGTGTATGTGTGTGTGTATTTAGCATGTTCATTACTCTCCACATCTAGCAACTTTAAATTATTTTATAGAAGGGAAAATTCATGATATACAGACATGAGGCCACTAAGTAACTGCCTATAGACCATTGATTTCTTTCATTTCTTGATCCCAAAGCATATGTTGCTCTTATGTAATTAAGTTCCAGGAACAGGTTTCTTGCAGATAAATAAATCCCTTTAGAGGCTAAACCCACAAAAAAAAAAAAGATGAAGGGGCTGCAAATGTCATAGGAAAGGCAAGTTATACACACCTGTGTCCACCCAGGTGTTTCTCCCAGCACCACCCTCAGTTCCAGTTCCGGAGAGCCTCAATCCAATCAAGAAATGTGCATATATCCTTAAAACAGCTCCAAGAAAAGTAACTTGACCTTCAAATAAGAAATAACCCCCTGGATACATACAAGAATATGCCATTTTTAGTCATGTTAATAATAATCAAGGGAGAAATTTTATTTTCCAGACAGTATCAGCTGCACTGAGCTGTTGCCTTGATTCCATTTTTGGTGAATTTCTAATTGGTTAGATTTTACAAGGAAATGCCTACACCTTTCTTTTTATCTACATGAAGGCTTATGATGTTGGTGTCCACATAATACCAAGGAAGCATATGTTACTGAAGTTACTGAACTACTCAGCCTCATTTTTCTCACCTGTAAAATGGGGATCATAATACTGTCAGCACCTCTTTCACAGGAATGTTAAGAGGCTCATATAATATTGCAGATTATATGGCAAAAGGACATGATTCCCCCAGGACATCAAGGATGCCTCCATTGTCAATCTCTATAAAGGAAAAGAAAATTGTGACAATCACAGGAGGATCTCTCTCTCTCTCTCTCTCTCTCTCTCTCTCTCTCTCTCTCTCTCTCTCTCTCTCTCTCTCTCTCTCTCTCTCTCTCTCTCTTCTGGTAAGATCCTTGCCAGAGTCCTCCTTAACCAGATGATCTTTTATCTGGAAGATGGTCATGTGCCCAAGAGTCAGTATGGTTTCAGAAAGGTTTAAGGAATGCATGTTATGGTGCTTGTTACCCAACACCTTCAGAAGAAATGCCAGGATCAGACCACAGGTCTGTATACAACATTCGTTGACTTAACCCAGGCCTTTGACACTGTCAGTCTTGAGAGTTTATGGAAAATCCTGGTGAAACTTGATTTCCCAGGGAAGTTCATCAGTATTGTATGCGAGTTCCATGATAGCATGTTTGCACAGGTTCTGGATGAAAGACAATGCTCTCACACCTTCCCAGTCACCAACAGAGTGAAGCAGGGCTGTGTGCTTGCTCCCACGCTTTTTAGCATAATGTTTCCTGGGATACCGTCAGACAAGTTCAACAAGGATGGAAACAGCATCAAAGTAGGCTACCACACTGATGGTAAACTATTAAACTTGAAAAAGCTACAAGCCAAAACTAAACTGGAGGGAGAGTTGGTGTATGACTTTTTGTTTGTAGATGATTGTGTACTCAATGAAGCCTCTGAGACTGAAAAGCAACAGAATATGAATCAATCCTCTGCTGCTTGGGTCAATTCTCTGTTACTTGTGCTAATTTTGCTTGACAATCAACACCAAGATAACAGAGATTCTCCACCAGTCACCACCACAACATCCATATGTGGAACCATTAGTCACAGTAAACAGAGAAACTTTGAATGCTGTGGATAAGTTCATCTACTTTGTCAGTATACTTTCCAGGAATTTACATGTAAATAATGAGGTTGCCAGAGTGAGCTCAGTATTTGGGAGGCTCTGAAGGAAAGTGTAAGAGAGAAGAGTTGTTAGACTGCCTACCAAACTGAAGGTCTTGTGATGACTTCATTGCTGTATGCCTGTGAAACCTGGATAGTCTACCATCATTATGTCAGAAAACAGAACCTTTTCCATTTGAATTGCCTTAGAAAGATTCTGAAGGTCACCTGGCAAGATTATGTGCCAGACACTGAGGTTCTTTCTCGAGTTGAACTTCCAAGCATTCAAACTCCAAGGTGCATCTCCAATGGGCTGACCATATTGCTCAAATATCAAATGTATATTTACCTAAAAACTATTTTATGGAGAACTCACACGAGGCAGGCAAGGGCTCACATGGAGTTCAGAAATAGTATAAGGACACTCTCAAGGTCTCTCTGAAGAACTTTAGTACTGATTGTGAGACATGGAAGATACTGGCACAGAACCACCCAGCATGGTGTACCCACATCAAAGAAGACCCTGTCCTTTATGAGCAGTCACACAAAGGAAATGTGAGCTGTACAAATCCAAAGACATCTCCACTCCAAATGTTTGCATGGACTGTTTGTGCCTGACCTGTGGTCAAGTGTTCCAAGCTCCTACTAGGCTGATCAGTCACAACTAAACATACTGTACCCCAACCCCAACGTCATGACATCATTGACTCTTTGTGAAAATGAAAGACAAACTAGATAATGCATGAGGTAATGTATACTAAGTGCTTTGCAAACTTAAAAACAGCATATACATGTCAGTTATTATTGCTAACCCTTCCATAACTTGGGAGAAGTTTTCATGAATTGCTGTGGCTGAATAAACTCAATCCCTGGCAATCAACCCTCTAGTGATAGTCCTACCTACTTGTTACCACCAAACAGGACTTTGGATCTCGACCTGAAAAAAAACTCCAAGGTCATCAACACCAACTCTGATCACTTTATGCATGAAGAAACTGAGGCCAAGAGAATGGCAGTGACTTGCCCAAAATCACAGAGTTATCAGGCTTATAGAACCATTCAAGATCTGGAAAGGGCCTCAAAGGCCATCTTGCCGAACCCTCTCATTTTGTTATTGCTGGGTTGTTTTCAGTTTTGTCTGACTCTTCATGATCCCATTTGGAGTTCTCTTGACAGAGATACTGGAGTGGTTTGCCATGTCCTTCTTCAGATCATTTTACAGATGAGGAAACTGAGGTAAACAGGGCGAAGTGACTTGCCCAGGGTCATACACCTAGTAAGTATCTAAGGCTATATTTGAACCCCAGGTCTTCTTGATTCTAGTCCCATCTGTGGCATCCAGCTGTGCCACCCAGCTGCCTCTCACTTTACAGAGGAGGAAACTGAGGCCTAAGGAAATTAAGGCCTCACATGCATATATCAGAGAGAGTATTGGAACCTAGGTTCTACACCTCCAAATCTTGTGTTCTTCTTTCTGTGTCCTATGATGGATGCTCTTTACTGACCTCTCTAGCTTAGTAGAACCTGGCAACTTTGTGCTCTATTGGACGAGCTGTGAAGAACCCCAGAGTACCCCTAGAATACAATGAAGCAACAGAGGAGGATGTGAGTGGAAGATGTTTCATTATTTTAGGCATCTGAAATTTTACCAGCATGGACATTGCCTCAAGTGCTGCAGATTACAACTCCTTTATAACTTAGCAGATGAATTTGGCACAAAGCCAAAATCTAGACTCAGGAAGACTCATCTCCTGAGTTCAAATCTGGCCTAAGCCACTTACTAGCTGTGTGACCTTAGGCAAGTCATTTGACTCTATTTGCCTCAGTTTCCTCATCTGTAAAATGATGTGGAGAAGGGAATGGCAAATCACTCCAGGGTCTTTGCCAAGAAAACCCCAAATGGGTCATGGAGAGTTGGAAATGACTGAACAGCAATAAAGATGGACTCAGATTGCTGTGTGGCCAAAAAAAAAATGTGTCGCCTGTGGCCAACCTAGTGAAATGAGCCTTTCCAAACTTATATCATAGATTTGTAGTAAGGAGGAATTTTAGAGGTCATCATATCCAACCAGCTCATTACAAATGAAGAAAGTAAGGTCCAAAGACATTAAGTGACTTGTCTTGGATCACAAGTTAATGTAAGTATCTAAGGCAGAACTCAAGCCCAGGTCTTACTGACTCCACCACCAGTGCTCTATCCTCCACACCATGCTGTCTCTCACTAGGTTTGTCCTCAGACACACACATTGCCCATCATTTGTCATGTCCAGTATGGTAGACCCTTCTAGAGCTGGGGCACTTTTTGTAAAACCTTTGATGATTCAGGTCACATCATTGCCATGATGAATGGAAGTCAAGGATGTTGATTAAATACTAGGCAGCTAAGTGGTGAATGGGATACATCACTGAACCTGGAGTTATGGATCAGTTCAGTCATTTTTCAGTTGTGTCTGACTCTTTGTAACCCCAGACGGAGTTGTCTTGGCAGATACTGGGTGGTTTGCCATTTCCTTCTCCAGCTCATTTTACAGAGGAGGAAACTGAGGCAAAGTGGTTGAAATGACTTGCCCAGGGTCACACAACTAGTAAGCATCTCAGGCCAGATTTGAACTCAGGAAGATGAGACTTCTTGACTCCAGGTCTTTGGCTCCCCCTAGCTGCCCTAGGAGTTAGGGATTTCTGAGTTCAAATTTGACATCAGACAAATAACTTCCTAGCTAAGAGGCCCTGTATAAGTCATTTAACCTGTTTGCCTCAGTTTTCTCAGCTGTAAAATGGGGGTAGTCATAGCACCTACCTCCTGGGAGTCTTGTGAGGATAAGATGAGATGATGTTTGTTAAGCATTTTGAAAAACTTACAGCATTATATAAATGCTATCTGTTATTATTATGCTTTCCTTTTTTGTATTGAGTCTATGATTAATTGGTACAGATAACCCCCAATAAAGAGATTCATTCTGTGATGTCAGAGCTGACACTTGCTCTGCAGCTTGCAGCCTCAGAAAAGTGAACCTGTGACCCTGAAATGCTAAATGACCTGTCGAAGGTCACACCACCGGTGTGTGTCAGAGATAGAATTTGAACCCAGATCTTCCTCACTGTGAGGATGACTTTCCATTCACTAGACCATGCTGTGTCTCTTTAATTTCCTTAGAAATTATAAATCCTGGCTAGAGGATACCAATGGTTCAGGCATGCTTTGAATAATATAATTTTTTCAAAGTCAACACTGCATGCTCCATGGGACAAGACCTATGAAGACAGAGAGGATGGCAAGACCTAGGGGCTGAGCCTGCCAAGAGATTCCCTCCTTTGGGACCCTCTACTAGAGCTGACAAAATGCACCTCCCTTGCTTCTTTGCAGAGGTTGGGAGTCAGGGGAGCCTTATGTGCATAGAGTCCATTAGATTGGAAGTACTCCAGGGAATAGGTCTAATTTTTGTATCCCTGGGGCTTAGCACAGTGCCTGGCACACAGTGGGTGCTTAATAAATGTTGATTGATTAATTGATTGAATATTACATACACCATCAGACATTGTTGATGTGTTGGTCAGTTTTGATGAACAGCAAAAAGCAAATTCTAACAGATCCCTGCCAAAGTGGAAAGGCTTCACTTACTAGACAAAGATGAACTATATGTCTGTTGCCTTGGATCAGCCCAGCTTACTCTCAAGACAACTCATCATTAGGTTGAGCACATGATAAATAATTTTTCAGCCACTTCAGCAACTCCTGAAGATCATTTGTTAAATCACAAAGGGGTGGTGATCTACATCAGTGGAGGGTTTGGCTTTACCAGTGAATTTCCTAATTCTTGGAGTCCTGAAATATTACCAGTCAAGTGAAGATGAGACTGCAAGCTTAGGCCATCCAAGGGAGAAGGTACCAAGAGCTCTCTTGGAAATTTTCTCATTTGCTGTTCAATCATTTTCAGTCATGCTTCGCTCTTCATGATCCCATTTGGGGTTTTCTTGGCAAAAAATACTGGAGTGCTTTGCCATTTCCTTCTCCCGATCATTTTATAAATGAGGAAACTGAGGCAAATAGGAAAAAGTGACTTACCTGGAGTCATCCATCTAGTAAGTGTCTGAGGCTGGATTTGAACTAGGGTCTAAGGAAAATACAACTCAATTGCTTAGGCATCTGAGAATGAGTTCAAATTCAGCCTCAGACACTAGCTGTGTGACCTTGGGAAAATTACTTAACCTCTGTTTGCTGTATTCCACTGGAGAAGTGGAATACCAACAGTATGAACCATAGGTTCATGAAGAATCGTAACATGACTGAATGACTGAACAGCTACATTAAAAAAACAACTACAGAGACACATTTTTTTAAAATGCACCGACATATAAAAGAACCACAGAAGCATTGAATTTGAGAATTGGAAGGGACCTCAGTTAGTAATCAGTCCAACTCATACGCAAAGGAATTCCCATAATAATCTACATGACAAAGAATGATCCGATCTTAGCATGATTTCCAATGAGATGATCTTTAATCTCAATTTCAATAACCTCTCAAAGGAAGTCCATTCCACTGTAGAACACACCTTCATTTCTTTCTATATGAAAAATATTGGCCACTTCTCTGATACTTTATGCATCAACTCTTCTAATCTTCATAACAGTATTACAAATCCCCATTTTTAATTTATTTAATTTTAATTTTTTAAATTTGAGTTTAATTCAATTTTAATTCAATTTTTAATTTAACAGATGAGAAAACTGAGGCTTGGAAAGGTCAAGTGATCTTCTTATTGCGTCCCAACTTATAAATATCAGAGGAGGGACCTGAACCTAGATCTTCCTAACTCTAAATCTACCATTCTCCACTATGTCCTGCTGTCTCTGAATCCTGTCTTTCCATACTGCCTCCCCTTCCAGTTCTATATTCTGGGTTTTGGTAGATATATTCCCTTTAGAAATCTTCATCCTAACACCAAAATCAAAATTCCAACTGAGAACTTCCGACACTTCTTCATGAACAAACAAATAGCCCCGAAATTAAATCTGGAGATTCACAGTATTCAGAAATGCGTTACTGGTGCTCACTTGAGCTCACATTCAAAGAAGGTGAGCTCTGAAAAGGAGGGAGCAAGTGGTCTGTGCAATCTCTAGAAGGAAATCAACCAATCAATAACAGATAGTGATCAAGTGTCTAGCATGTTTCAGGTGCTTTGGGCACAAAGACAAAAGTGAAACAGTTCCTGCTCTCAACCAGCTTACAATTTAGTGGGGAGGGGGAACAATATTTATTTATATAAGTACAAAAGAGATTAAAGATCATTACAAAGGGAAGGAACTTGAAAGGCTTCATATAGGAAGCAGCCCTTGAGCTGAGCCTTGAAAGAAGGTCGGGATCCTTCAAGGCAGAGATAAAGAAGGAGTGCATTCCAGGCATAGAAGACAGCAGGTGCCAAGGCATGGAATGCTGTGTATGAAGAACAGGGAGACGTGCATGACTGATATCATATTGGTTGCTTTCTCAATGGGTAGGGGAGAGATTAGAGAGAAGGAGAAAATTCAAAACTAAATTTTTAAAAGAAGTTTAAAATAAAAGTTAAAACTTTAAAAATAAAAATAAAAAGTTAAAATAAAATTTTAAAAGTTAAAAAATAAATTTTAAATAATAAATTTATTTTTTAAAAAGAATAAGGAAAATTCCAGGTTTATTGGACCATTAAGACTGGAAATGTAGGACAGGAGCAGGCTTTGAAAGGTTTTAAATGGCAAAGAATTCGCATTTGATCCTACAGATAATAAGGAACAACTGGAGTTTGTTCATCAGGGGAATGACATGGCTGCAACTTGCTCTTTTGAAAAATCATTTTGGCATCTGGGTAGAGAAGGAATTGAAATGGGGAGAGATTGGAGGGGGCCAGTTAGGAAGTTATTTCAACTGTCTATGTGTAAGGTGACTAGAGCCTGTCAGGTATATGAGCCAAATGATTTGCAGAAGGATCTCCTTGAGAAAAAGTATAGTAGAGGCAGCGTTGTGTAGACAAGAAATCACCAGAGCTTGAATCAGGAGAACTAAGTTAGAATCCTGACTGTGATGCTGCATGACTGACATCTTTGAGGTCAGGAACCAGTGCATTGTGGTCTCTGTCTCTCCAACGCCTTTCAGTGCCTAGCACATAATAGTGCTAAATAAACATGTGATAATTGATTGATCAACCTATGTGACCTCATGAAAGTCCCTTCAGCTGTCTGAATCACATTCTCCTTGTCTGTGAAAGAAAGGGCTTGGACTTGAACCTCATCGTAGGATCACAGAACCAGAGCTGGGACACACTTCAGTGGCCATATTGTCCAATTCTCTTCTTTTATAGAGAAGAAAACTAAGGCAAATTGAGGTATGATGACTTGCCTGAGGTTCCTTTTGGCTGTAAATAGCAAGATCTCAAGAGGACCCAATGATGCTAGATGTAAATGGGTAGGAAAGATGCCCTTGCCTCTGATGAGATTAAAATCCTTCCTCTTTTCCCATTAATACACACAGAGGGATGAAACAGATGCATGGAATGGCAACTCATTGTGGAGTCGGAAGTAGACCTAAGGACTTCTCATTCCCCATTAGCTTTCTCCATTAGCCCTCCATCTTTGGGAGGAAATGATGCCAATGGGGATAAAGAGCTGGGTGAAAAAGGTGCAGAAAAGTTGGAGGGAGCTCTTGAACCCCTTTGAAAAAGTTAGAAGGAATTTGGTAAGCAGCTTTCTGCCATTTGGGGGCCTGCGGAGCATGCACACACACGCCCGTGCATACATGTACACATACATATACACACGGCACACACCACAGCCTTATTCTGCCAGCTTCCACTTCTCTGGGTCAATGATGTAAGAGCCCAAGGCACCAAAAGCCAAAGGACAGCAGTCAAAATGGAAAAAAGAGAGTTCAATGAAATTACTGTCTAACAGGAATGGGCGCTGTTGCCCTTTATTGGTTTTACATACAAGTTGGTTTACGAATACTTTCAGGAGCATGTAAGTGTGAAATTGCAAGGCAGTGCTACAGGACTGCCACGAATCACCGCACCAGCAATAATGAAACCCGGAGAGAGGAGGAGGGGGAGAGAAAGAGATAGAGCGCGGGAGACCGAGAAGAGAAAGAGGGAGGGAAAAGGATGGGGAGAGACAGAGAAGACAGAGACACAAAGAGAAGAGGGAGACAGACAGACAGAAAGAGACTGAGAAGACAGAGTGGGGAGGGAGAGGGAGAGTGGGAGACAGAGAAAAGAAAGAGGGAGGGAGGGAGAGGGAAAAGGATGGGGAGAAAGAGACAGAGAAGACAGAGACACAAAGAGAAGAGGGAGACAGAGAAAAGAAAGACGGAGGGAGGGAGGGAGGGAGAGGGAAAAGGATGGGGAGAAAGAGACAGAGAAAACAGAAACACAAAGAGAAGAGGGAGACAGAGAAAAGAAAGAGGGAGGGAGGGAGGGAGAGGGAAAAGGATGGGGAGAAAGAGGCAGAGAAGACAGAGACACAAAGAGAAGAGGGAGACAGAGAAAAGAAAGACGGAGGGAGGGAGGGAGAGGGAAAAGGATGGGGAGAAAGAGACAGAGGAAGGGAGAGACACAAAGAGAAGAGGGAGACGGAGAAAAGAAAGAGGGAGGGAGGGAGAGGGAAAAGGATGGGGAGAAAGAGACAGAGAAGACAGAGACACAAAGAGAAGAGGGAGACAGAGAAAAGAAAGAGGGAGGGAGAGGGAAAAGGATGGGGAGAAAGAGACAGAGGAAGGGAGAGACACAAAGAGAAGAGGGAGACGGAGAAAAGAAAGAGGGAGGGAGGGAGGGAGAGGGAAAAGGATGGGGAGAAAGAGACAGAGAAGACAGAGACACAAAGAGAAGAGGGAGGGAGGGAGGGAGGGAGAGGGAAAAGGATGGGGAGAAAGAGACAGAGGAAGGGAGAGACACAAAGAGAAGAGGGAGACAGAGAAAAGAAAGAGGGAGGGAGGGAGAGGGAAAAGGATGGGGAGAAAGAGACAGAGAAAACAGAGACACAAAGAGAAGAGGGAGACAGACACACAGACAGAAAGAGACTGAGAAGACAGAGTAGGGAGGGAGAAGGAGACAGAAAAAAAGAAAGGAAGGGAGAAACATAGGGAAAGGGATGGGGAGAGAGGGGGAGGGAAAGAGACAGAGAAGAGAAAGGAGGGAGAGATAGGGAAAAGGATGGGGACAAAGAGACAGAGGGAGGGAGAGAAAAAAAGAAGACAGAGACAGCAAGAGAGGAGGGAGAGGAGGGAGACAGACAAAGGCACAGAGAGACAGAAAGAGATTGAAAATACTGAGACCGAAAGGCAAAGAAAGGAGGAGGGAGAAAGAGAAGAAAGAGGGAGGGAAGGAGAGATAAAGAGAGACAGAGAATGGGATGGGGAGAGAGAGAAACAGAAAGAGGGAGGGAGGGACAGAGAAGACAGAGACACAGAGAGAGGGGAAAACAGATACAAGACATAAAAAAACAGGAGAGAGAGAGAGAGAGAGAGAGAGAGAGAGAGAGAGAGAGAGAGAGAGAGAGAGAGAGAGAGAGAGAGAGTTAGGAGATTGTAGAGCAAAGGAGAGGGGTGGGGCAGAAAGTCAGAGACAGAAGAGTAGAGGACAAAGGATGGAAGGAAGATATTTGCTGAGTGATCAAAATGATTTAGTTAAATGACTGGTTTAGGGGAACAAGTTTAAATTAACAAATTACTTCCAGTAGGAATGAGCTTTTATCACGGAAGCTGCTTTCCTTTTTTAGAAGCCCTGCATAGCAGAGCCAGGAAGCCTGCCTGTGGTCAGATCTGGCACAAATGGATGATTGTCCTGTTTCAGAGAATGGTTGCTGTCCATGAGTTGTTAACCCCATTCTATTTGATGGTTTTACTTAAGCTATTTTCATGAAATGTACATGGAGTGAGGGGAAGACAGAGATATGAGACATAAAAAAAAACAGGGAAGTGGGGGAGGTTTTTCTTATATGGGTAGTGTTCGTTGCATATGAAACAAAAACATTCACTTTTTAACAGGGTGATCCCTGTCTTGTTCCCCACAAGGAATCTCCACATACAATGGGAGACAGAGACAGAGACGGAGAGAAATGGAGACAGAAAGAGAGGTAGAGAGAGACAAATAAACAGTAGCAGAGGAAAGCGTAAAGGAGAGTAAGAATGGGGACAGGGAAAAGAGAGAAATGAATGAAGATGTGAGGAGAAAGGAAGGGAGAGTAGAAAAGAAAGGGTGGGAAGGCAATAGAAATCCCTGATACTAGGAAAGAAGAATACACATATGGAGGGTAGAGAGAAACAGAGGAGGCAGGGATAGTACACTCCTTCCAAGAGAGACAACTAGTTAGTTCATTTTCCACAAGAAGCTATGTACAACCTTGTAGGATACAATATTTTAGCATGACCATAATTTGACAAATAGCAAGAGATGGCAACTAATACCATGTTGTGATGCCATCTCAGAAGAGGGGATGCAGAGAGATCAAACCCAGTAGAAATTCCAGATGGTAAGACTTGAGAAAGACTCTAGGGGCAGTGTGGGTCAATAGTACCTGAACAAGAGTTCTTCCTCAGCAAATGGTCATCCAGCCTTGGCTTGAAGACTCTAGTGAGGGATAATCCATCACCTCCCAAGGCAGCCTGGACCTTGTTGAGACAACTCTAAGTGTTAGGAGCTTCTGACAAAGAAATATGAATCTACCTCTGGAACTCCCCTCTACTGTTCCTGGTTCTCCCCTTCTGGGTCCAAGAAGGACAAAATTATTTTCTGTATTTTCTACGTATATATTGTATCCCCCTCTTCCCCAGCAGAACGTAAGCACCTTGAAGACAGAGACTTTCATGTTCATCTCTGTACCTCTAGTGCTTGGCACATAGTAGGCACATGACCAATGCATATTGTTTGCAACTTTGTGGAATCGCAGAGTTAAATGGGAACCAAGTATCCCCTTGAGCACATCCCCAATAAGTGGTCTTCTTGCCTCGCACTGAACACTTCGAATGGGGAGGAAGAGGGAGTGAAGGGAACCCACTTAACAATCCTCATTAAAAGAGGAAAAGAAACTCTTAAGGGTTCTGGGGATTGTACTTTTTTTTTTGTAATACAGAACTGGCTGTTGTAATTTTCTAGGTGCAGAGCTTTTAAGGGAAGGGATCAAATGTTACTTATTAAATGCCCACATGCATATGGTGGCATGTTCTGTGCTAGAGAGGTTTTGGGTTTTGTTTTTTGTTTTTTGTAAATCTAGCTTGCTTCCCTAGGGGTTATCCTAAAAATACTTTTTTTTTGCTAACCCATAATAGCAATCCCTGGTCAGTTATTCTCATAAACGATTGTTAATGTAAACTTCAAAGCTCTTTTGGTGCTGGTCCATTGAAGAACTAATGTACTTCACAACAGGGCTTTCTGTCCAGAGATTGGTGCTATTGTTTCCAGAAGAAGGAAGTTGTTCTTTTAGGTTAAAATATCTCTTTTTCTTCCTTCTCTTTCATTCTTCTTTTTCCCTTCCTTTTCTTCCTTCCTCCTTCCTTTCTTTCTTCCTCCCTCCTTTTCTTCCTACCTCCTTTCTCTTCCTTTCCTCACTCCCTTTCCTTCCTTCTTTCCTCCTGTCTTCTCTCTCTTCCCTCCCTCTTTCTTTCCTTCCTTCCAGTCTTTCTTTCTCTTCTTTCACAGAAAATTCTTAGATAGCCAAGTCATGAAAGTAAAGGAAATGGGGGTATAAACATTTCCCTTCACTCTACTGAAAGATACTTGAAGTTTGGGTCATCCTGACAATAGAACATGGACTACAAAGTTTAAGTCTGGTCATTGGTCAGTTTGTTGAACCCAACTGGGCAGGCAGTAGGAAGCTGCTACAGGGCAGGTAATTTATTCTTCCATCTCAATGATTTCAGGAAGAGACATCAAGGCAGAGCCACATCACAAAAGGGTACATAATTGTTCAGATTAGATGGCACCACAATTAAAGATGGCCCCACTCCAAAATATTTTTAGGACCAACTTTAAGTACAGGTTTAAGATTTATAGTCTATGAAATTGGGGTGGGGAGAAGGATAGACTATTTGGATAGGAAAGGAGGAGGGGGAGGATAAAGAAGAACTAACCAAAAATATATAACCTTTCCTTCAAGGTCTTTCACATTTATTACCAAATGAGGTGGAATTGATCAAAACCATTTTCCTGTATTACTGCTTTTATTCTTAATGGTGTTCTGTTCCTTCATCTAAGTGGCAAGAGGCAAGGCAGTAAAGAGGAAAGAGCACTAGATTGGAGTCAGGAGAAAATGAAAAATATTGGCTAATACATAAGCAACTGGATGGAAAGAAAACAAGTGGAATGGCTAGACTCAAAGAAGAATTATTGATTGCTCTACAGTAGAGTGCCTCAAGGATCTGTGCTCAACTCCTAAAGGAGTCATTAATGGATCAATGACAACATGGCAGAAAGTCTCTAGTGGAGATCTGTGGTTGGCACTGTATGGCTTAACATTTTAACTAATGACTTAAAGGCATAAATGACAATGTCATAAAATTTGCAGATGACACAAAGACACAAAGCAGAGTCAGATTCCAAAAAGATTTTGACAGGCTAGAATGTTGACTCCAATAATTCAAATGATAAACAAGTACTCACGAAGCAGCTAATAAGAGAAACTGTGCTAAGTAGGCACTTAGTAAATGCCTGCTGATTGCGATTTAAATTTAAAAGTGAAATTTACTAGGGCAAAATGTAAAGTTTTACATGGGTTCAAGAAACTGACTTAGGATCAAGATTAGAACGAGAAGGGACCTTAGAGGACACAAGTCCAACTCTTCTTTTTACATATGAGCAAAATGAGACCCAGAGAGGTTGTGACTGGCCCAGAGTCACAAAGCTGCCTCTGTCAGCCTCTGGGTATCAGTCTGTTCTAGAACATAGATCTTCCCCACTCTGAAGCCACCTTTATTTATGACACCATTAGTCAATCAGTGAACAAACATGGACACAAAAAAAGAGGTTGAAGTCATAAAAACAGTCTCTGCTCTAAAGGGGAAAATAGAAAGCAAGCAACCTTGGCATAGTGATTCCTAAGGGTTTTTTTGAATGTGTTGGACCTCTTCTCAAAATGACGTTTTTAAATTCATCAAATAAAATACATAGGATTCCAAAGGAAACTAATTATATTGAAATAAAGATGTCATTTTTTTACATTCAAGTTCATGGGTGCCCTGGCATCTGTCCACTCACAGACCTCCTGGTAGTTAGTTCATGGATTCCAGGTTAAGAATTTAACCTGTTTAAGAAGGCTTAGGTGGTTGGAAATGGGGAGAGACCTGCATGCCCCGCTGTTTAAGGTGACATCTGAGCTGAAGCCAGGACTGTTGAGTTGGGAGGCAAGGAAGGAAATCCTTCCAGAGATGGGGCACAGCCAGTGCCTGGATGTGGAAGATGCCGTATTATACTTGAGGAATGATAACTAGACAGTGTAGTTGGATCCTAGAGTACCTGAAGGAGAATAAACTATGAAATTACTGTCAAAGTAGAAAGAAGCCAGGTTGTGAAGGGATTTAAATCCCCAACAGAGGAGTTTATTTTTGGTCCTGAAAGTAATAGAGAGCCACTGGAGTTTATCAATCAAGGATACATGATGCTTTTGTAGACTTTTAGCGCAGTGCCTGGTACGAAGTAGATGCCAGGTATGTCCTTGTTCCTCTCCCCTTTTGCATGGACCTAGTGAGTTACAGGTTGTCTCCCCTTTAAGAATATGAGGTCCTGAAGGGCAGGGTCTTTGCTTGTTTCTTTTGTCTTTCATGGTATTTCCAGCTCTTCACTTAGGGCTCATCGTCTGGTCTGCTCCTTCTCTGCCTCCATCTCCACATCAAGGCCATTTGGATCAGTGGTCAGCCCAGGAACCACCATATCATGAAAAGTCCCAGCCCTCCCTTTCTCTCCAGCTCCTCCAGTAGAATGAGACTTTAGAATTACACATTAGAATCTGCCCCCCCCGCCCCAATTGGAATATGACTTCCTAGCTAGGTGGGACCCTGCTTGTGCCTTTTTTTTAATGTTTCTAACACTTACCACAGTACCCTGTCCATCATAAGCATAATACAATGCTTTATCAATTATTATATAGTACCTGGCACACAATCATCACTTAATAAATGCTAGATTCATTGATTAGCAAAGAACTTGAATTTAATTAGGTGCTCATCAGGTGAGGTATGGCTAAACTGTGGTCCATGAATGCAATCGAATATTACTGTCCCACAATAAGTGATGAATATGAAGAATATAGAAAAACTCGAGATTTGCATGAACTGACACAAAAAGAATTTACAAGAACTAGGTAAACCATATACACAATGACCACAACAATGGAATTCCTCCATAGCCCCTTCAGGCTAAGAGCAAATATTACAAAGCAAACATAAAGAACCATAATAAATCAAAACTGAATTCAGTGTGATTATGATGACCCAACATGGTCCGAGAGCTGAGGAAATATACCTCTCTGATTTTTTCCATCTTGCACTGGTCTTTGATAATTATTCCTCAACCTCCTCCCTCACCATCAATTTTTACTTCTTGCCGTTGTCAGCTTATGATATAGAGACTCTTCCTTCTAATTTTCTCCTTCTGATCTGCTATAAAATAGAAAACCAAAGAATGAGGCTCGTTCAAATTAATGGAGAGTGGCCTGTGGCTTGGAGCCTAAGGGGATCTTCTGAGTAATGTATATGACTTTGGCACTTGGCTTGAGTCAACTAAAATCAAAAACAATGGGAGAAAGCTGCAAATAAACCACATTAGGCTGAAAGTCAAGAATAACTTGCTAAGCAGAGGCATCCCAGAGTGCTTAGAGCCTTGGAGTATCCCTCCTTGGAGGTCTTCAAGCAGAAAATAGACAAGCACTTCTCAGGTACATACCAGCAGAATTCCATTCATGTGTGGGTTGGGCTCAACTGGAATTCATGATTCTGGGAGTCTATGAGCTTTGCTGTCTTGCACAGTGAAGTGATGGATTTTTAGGGTAAGAAGAATTGGGGCTGAATCCTGGCTCTCATTTATTGTTTGCTTGATTTTTGTAAAGACTCAACCACACTGAGCCCATTTGCTAAACTATAAAATGAGAGGAATTGGACTAGATGACATATGAAGTCACTTCTGTTTCTTAGACTTATGACTCCGAGATCCTTTCACTGGAACACTGGAGGATTATGGGTGTAAAAGTGTACACTTATACTGAAGACTGCTTTTGTTTCTGTCAGGCAGGCAGTCAGCAAGCATTTATGCAACACCTACTATGTGCCAGAGACTAGGCTAAGTGATGGAGATAAAAAGAGCTTATAATCTAATATCAAGAAATATGTAGCTATCAAAATGTATTTTTTTAAAGCTCACAAACCCCAGGTTTAAAAGTCCTGTTATACAGGGTATCAGACCCCTATGATATTTATTGAAAAACTTTCTCCCCAGTGATTATTTTCCCTTCTTAGCCTAGCTTTAATGATTCTGCTAGTGCAAAAGCTTGTCAGTTTCATGTAACAAGAATTATTGCATCTTTTGAGATCTCTTCTATCCCTTGTTTGATCAAGAATTCTCCCAGAGATAGTTTTCCCCTACATTTCAAATTTTTCAACCAACATTACATCAGCTTCCTCACTTTAGCTGAAATCTAGCTCTTCTCTCTTTTGAGAACACAATACTTTAAACCCTTTCCACTAGATACAACTCTTTTACCCACTGTCTGACTCACAGGACCAGAAAGTGAGCCAATTTCTGATTGCCCATTGCCACTTACACACCATTCCTCTACTCTCATCCCTCGTTGATCTTTTTGTCATTTTCATTCGATCTCTTCTCTGTTCTTTTCTCTCCATCCACCATTGTTCCAATCCCCCGTGATCAAAATCTAGATATCATCCCTTCTCACTCACCACATATCTGATCTATGGGCAAATCCCATCAAGTCTACTTTGATATGGTCACCATCTTGGTGCAGCTCTCATCTCCTCAAGCCTTACACTATTGCAAGAGTCTGCTGGCAGGTCCGTCTGCCTCAAGTCTCTCCCAAGTTCAGTTCTTCCTCCACTCAGCTATCAAAATGATCTTCCTACAGGCAGGTCTGACAACGTCACTGCCCTCACTCAATGAATTCCAGAGGTTCCCTATTGCCCTTAGGATCATACAGGATATTCTGTTTGGCATTCAAAGTCCTTTATAACATCATCCTCTCTTTTCAGTCTTCTTACATTTTTTACCATTCTGCCCTCCTCTCCAATATTACTCTGTGGTCCAGTGACCTTGGTTTCTTTGACCAAGACATTCTGTCTGATGACAGTAGGTATTTTCATTGGCTGACCTCCATACATGGAATGCTCCCCCTACTGATCTCCCCCTTTTGGATTCTCTGGTTTCCTCCAAGTCCCAGCTAAAATTTCACCTTCTCCATGAAGCCTTTTTTGATCTCTCTTAATTCAATCCCTCGGTTGATTATTTCTAATTTATTCTGTAAATAGTTTATTTTATAGAGGTGTTTGTGTGTTGTCTGCCCATTAGTTTATAAACTCCTGAAGAAAAGACACTTTTACCTTTCTTGTATCTCTAATGCTTAGCAAGGTGCCTGGCGCATTATAGATGCTCAATATTTATTGACTGACTGACATCCTTGGAACTTACCATGAACCATTTTGATTCATCTTGAGGTCATTTTCACCTCCCCACATCCTCATGTCCTACTATAAACCTCAGGTTCTTCAATATTTACATTTACATCCCTTTAAAGGCCTGACTGACCTCTCATCTGTAATCTCAAATTCTGCCATTTTTGTCTATCCCATTATGCATTCATATACTGGAATGATCATCCATCCCACCTTAGGTTCTCTACAAATCACAGCACCCCAAAGAACTTTCCCACTCTACCTTCCTATCTTTACAAAGTGGGAAGAGTATTGAATTTGACATTAGAGGACCCGAGTTCAAATTCCAAACTGTTCAAAGTTACAACAACATTTATTTGCTACCTGTGTGACTTTGGGCAATCATTCCATCCACAAGCATTTATTAAGCATAAGGCTCCGAGGATACAAACACAAAAGATAAGTCCTGACCCCCCCAACCTCTCCAGTCTTCAGTTTCTTCATCTGTTAAATAAAACAGATTAGATGACGTCTAAAGTCCCTTCCCATTTACTCAATAAATATTCTATATCTCAACGTCTTACTGCTTTAACTTTCTGTATTCTGAAGTTCACATAAATAGCACCTATATACTCTAATATTCAGCAGTAAAGGAGGTAGCTCTGTTGGCAAGCGTTCCAGAGGACCTGAAGTTGCTGTACATTTGGTCAGTCCCTAACCCTGTTTCTCCATCAGTAACCAGTCAAATCAACCAGTCAAGTATTTGTTAAGTGTTCATTATGTACCAGGCAATGTTTGATGTGCTGGGATATAAATATGAGCAGAAAGATGGTCCCTGCCCTCAAAATGCTTACATTCTAGTGGGACTCATGAATCTCTCATGGTGCTCATTGGTTCCGAGAATTCTCTCTCCATTTCTTTTTTTTTTTAATTTAACTTTTTACATTCATTTTCACAAAATTTTGGGTTCCAAATTTTCTCCCCAATTATCCCCTCCCCCCACCCCAATACACCGAGCATTCTAATTTCCCCTATCACCAATCTGCCCTCTCTTCTATCATCCCTCCCTTCTCTTGTTCCCATCTTCTCTTTTATCCTGTAGGGCCAGATGACTTTCTATTCCTCATTAACTGTATGTCTTATTTCCTAGTAGCAACAACAATACTAAACAGTTGTTCCTAAAACTTGAGTTCCAAATTTTCCCCATCCCTCCCTCCCCACCCATTCCCTTTGGGAAGGCAGGCAATTCAATATAGGCCATATCTGTGTAGTTTTGCAGGTGACTTTGATAATAGTCGTGTTGTGTAAGACTAATTGTATTTCCCTCCATCCTATCCTGCCCCCCATTGTTTCTATTCTGTCCTTTGATCCTGTCCCTCCCCGAGTGTTGACTTCAAATTGCTCCCTCCTCCCATTGCCCTCCCTTCTATCATCTCCCCCACCCTGCTTATCTCCTTCTCACCCACTTTCCTGTATTGTAAGATAGGTTTTCATACCAAAATGAGTGTGCATTTTATTCCTTCCTTTAGTCGAATGTGATGAGGGTAAGCTTCATGTTTTTTTCCTCAGCTTTCCTCTTTTTCCCTCCACTAAAAAGTCTCCTGCTTGCCTCTTGAATGAGATATAATTTACCCCATTCCATTTCACCCTCTCTCCTCCCACTACATTTCTCTCTCACCGTTTACCTTAATTTCTTTTAAGATATGGTCCCATCCTATTCAATTCACTCTGTGCTCTCTGTCTCTGTATGTGCGTGCATGTGTGTATGTGTGTGTCCCACCAACTACCCAGATACTGAAAAGTTTTAAGAGTTACAAATATTGTCTTTCCATGTAGGAATGTAAACAGTTCACCTTTGGTAATCCCTTATGACTTCTCTTTGCTGTTTACTTTTTCATGCTTCTTCTCATTCTTCTGTTTGAAAGTCAAATTTTCTTTTCAGCTCTGGTCTTTTCATCAAGAATGATTGAAAATTCTCTGTTTCATTGAAAGACCATAGTTTCCCCTGAAGTATTATACTCAGTTTTGCTGGGTAGGTGATTCTTGGTTTTAGTCCTAGCTCCTTTGACTTCTGGAATATCCTATTCCACGCCCTTAGATCCCTTAATATAGAAGTTGCTAGATCTTGTGTTATCCTGATTGTATTTCCATAATACTGGAATTGTTTCTTTCTAGCTGCTTGCAATATTTTCTCCTTGACCTGGGAATTCTGGAATTTGGCCACAATGTTCCTAGGAGTTTCTCTTTTTGGATCTCTTTCAGGCGGTGATCGATGGATTCCTTCAATACTTATTTTGCCCTCTGGTTCTAGAATCTCAGGGCAGTTTTCCTTGATAATTTCATGAAAGATGATGTCTAGGCTCTTTTTTTGATCATGACTTTCAGGTAGTCCCATAATTTTTAAATTGTCTCTCCTGGATCTATTTTCCAGGTCAGTTGTTTTCCCAATGAGATATTTCACATTCTCTTCCACTTTTTCATTCTTTTGGTTTTGTTTGGTGATTTCTTGGTTTCTCAGAAAGTCATTAGCCTCCATCTGTTCCATTCTAATTTTGAGAGAACTATTTTCTTCAGTAAGCTTTTGAACCTCTTTCTCCATTTGGCTCATTCTGCTTTTGAAAGCATTCTTCTCCTCATTGCTTTTTGAACCTCTTTTGCCAATTGAGTGTTTTTTCAAGGTGTTATTTTCTTCAGCATTTTTGGGGGTCTCCTTTACCAAGGTATTGACCCGTTTTTCATGCTTTCCTTGCATCTCTCTCATTTCTCTTCCCAGTTTTTCCTCCACCTGTCTAACTTGATTTTCAAAATCCTTTTTGAGCTCTTCCATGGTCTGACCCCACCAGACATCCACCTCGGACATCCACATCCCACATCTGGGATACAGAGGCCCCGACCTCCACGTCTTTCCCTGATGGCAAGCATTGTTCCTCCCCATCAGAAATGAAAGGAGGAAACATCATCTGTTCCCCAAGAAAGTGGCCTTCTATGGTCTTATTTTTCTTCCCTTTTCTGGGCATTTTCCCAGCCAGTTACTTGACTTCTGAGATTCCTCTGCACCCCCGCCTCGATCTGCCCAGTTAGTGCTTGGGGTCTGAGATTCAAATGCTGCTCCCCAGCCTCAGGGCTTTCAGTAGAGGGCACAGCTGCTATTCAATGTGAGCTTAAGTTCTGGTGCTCAGGTGGGGGCAGGGCTGCCTCCCAGGCTCAGTTCCCTCAGGGGGTTTATGCAGAGACCTTCAGTAATGGAGCAGAGCTCCTTTCTCCTCCAGGAGTCCCGGGCCACCACTGCCTCTGCCGCTGCCTCCCAAGGGGGCCTGAGTTACGGAGGCACCCTGCTCCCCTCTCGGCCAGCCCAGACATCTCTCTCACTGACCTGTAGCGCCTGTGGGTGGAGGGACCTTCGCGGCCACAGGAGGTTCCGTCCCTGAAACCTGCTTGGATCTGCTCCTCTCGGGCTGTGCGGGCAGGGCAGTGCCGGGGTGGGCTCTGCTGTCCGGTGTGCGATGGACCTTTGGGGTCGGTTTTTCAGGGCTCTCTGGAACGGAAATCTCCTCCACTGGGTTGCTGCATGGCTTCCACTGCTCCAGAATTTGTGGGGAGTTCTTTTTACAGGAAATTTATGGGTTGTGGGTTTGGAGCTAGCATACGTGAGTCTTTCTACTCTGCCATCTTGGCTCCCTCTCTCTCCATTTCTTAAAAATTCCTGGTTTGTTTTAAGACTCAACTCAAACAGTACTCTCTACAGGTTCCCTCCTTTCCTAGTCCCCCCAGCTGCTAGGATCATCCCCTTAGATGTACTCTGTATCTATCTTGTACATATCAGTTTATTCACTTGTGATCTCCCCATGAGAAGGGAAAGTTATTGAGGACAAGGCCTGTTTTTGCCTTTGTATCCCCAGCACTAAGCACAGTGTCTGGAACATAGGAAGTGCTTAATAAAAGGTTGTTGAGTGATTGATTAGTACTTGTGAGCCAGAACTGGAGACCAAGTCTCCTATTGGTTGAAAAAGTCACTTCCTCTCTGGTCCTGTTTCCTCCATTGTAAAATGAGTTTTATTAGATGATCTCTAAAACCCCTTCTAGCATTATCCTGATTCTATGGAGTACAGGATGGGGATGTTGAGTCATAATAATGACTGCTGACTTCTTCACTTCCAATGTCCTCTCTTGCCAAGGCCCTGTAACTGTCCTCCACTTCAGTAAATTGTAGGAAGGTAATATAGCTCCCTTTTCAGACACACATCCCTGGTGACAGCCTCATTGATCATGCTTTTGTCTTGATTTCTTCTGTTCATTTGAGGAATCTAATCTAGTACCTCCTGGGAAGAAGTGTTTATGGGATCCCCAAATGACCCCCTAGTTCATCTCATCCTGCCACTCCTCTCATTCCCCTCATCCTGCTTCTTTAAAACACATCTGGACTTATTTTCCTGCCTTATCTGTCTTTATTCCAATCCCCCACTTGGTTGCCAAGGCGATTTTTCTAAAGGGTAAGTTTGACCATGACACCTCAATGACTCCCCTGCTCTCAGTGAGCTTCTGTGGCTCCCTATCACCCTCTGGACCAAATCTCAAATTTCTGACTGGCATTTAATGCTCTTCACAACCTGGCCTCTTTCTACCTTTTCAGTCTCCTTACATTTTACACACTCTACAATCCAGCTACTGATTTTTTTCTGAAAACACAGTGCTCCATCTACTCAAATTCTTTTGTCTTTGCAATAGCTGTCTCCTAGACCTGGGATGCTCTGCCTCCTTACTTTCAGTGACTTCTTTAAGATGGCTAAAATCCCACTTTCTACTGGAGGTTCTTCCTGACATTCTCAACTGCTAGTTCCTTCTCCTCTAGGATTTTCATATGTGTGTGTGTACATACATACATACATAATACACCTATACATGTGCATATACACATACAACACATACATACACGGTATATATGTGTGTGCACATATACAACATCCATCCAACTCTCCATGTACCTAGTTATTTACAAGTTGTCTCCTCCAAGGAAATGTGAGATCCTTGAAGTAGGGACTGTTTTTACCTGTCTGTATCCCCAATGCTTAGCACAGTGGCTGGCATATAGTTAAATGCTTAATGTTTGTTTCCACGACTTCAACTCACACTTCCCCAAAGGAGTATCTTGCACATCTGTGTGTGTATTCAGACCTGATTTTGATTAGTTCTATCTCCAGACTCGCATATCCAAAAGCCAGACATGCCTACCTCAAAGTTCTACGGGACCTCAAACTAAAGTGGCCCCAAATGAAGATTTCCCTCTGAACTTGTCCTTCCTTCTAACTTGACTTTCTGTGATTCTATCACTCAATGTGTGTGAGAACTCTTGCCTAAGAGGCATGGGACCTCTTGGGAGAGATGTGCTAGTCAGCAGGGGTCTGGTGACTGCGGGTCAAAATAAGAATCCAGAAAGAAATTAGAATGCTAAAGCAGATTGTTCCTGCTGATGACAGTTTTAACTTCCTAGCCCACAGATTTGGATTTTCTAACTTTTCAGGAACACTGAAGAGGACAGGTAACCAGCAGCATTCTGCAGCAACTCAGGATAAGTAAAGCATTTCACAGGTGAGGGCAGGGTGAAGAAAAGGGGAATCATTCATGGGAAAACGGGAAATATTTTGAATGTAAGTGGCAGAACTGATTATATTCACTATTTATGTTTATCATATTAGGAAAGCATTCCCACTCAAGGGCAGAAGACAAGGAGAGATGATCATATACTTTTATAGTTATTAAATACATTTAGACAAAACTAAAGGTGTCTACTACCAGACAAAATATAGTTGCTGCAAGAGTGGATAAAAACATCTGCTTTACTGTGTCCACGAATAATTTATTTATCATTCAATAGTAGTCAGGGAGTTTCTACTTCAAGGCCACCAGGTGGTTAGAGGACTAGCTCATCAAGCTGCCAAATGGCTGCGGTTCCTATTCTGTCCCTCACCCCAACTGTCAGCCAAGTTCACAACCGTAGGAGTTATCCTTGATTTTCCCTCTAACCTTTTGCATCTAGCACTATGTGCGCCTATCACACGGCTTAAAAATGTTTCATGGTCCATCTGTGGACCCCATCTCTATGGTATCTCTTACATCTTCCCACTGCTGTTGCCATTGCAGACTGTGGTTGTTCCATCATGTACATCTCTGTCCATGCCACATAACACACCAATACTATCCATGGGGTTTTCTTGGCAAAGGTACTGAAAGTGGTTTACTATATGCTTCTCCTGTGAATTGAGGCAGAGGTTAAGTGATTTACCCAGTGTCACACAATGTTGGAGGCTGAATTTAAACTCAGGTCTCTGTGACTCCAAGCCCAATGCTCTATGACACTGAGCAATCTAGTTGCCTCTGCCATTACAGAATCAGCCACCATTACCCTCTACCTGGATTGCTGAAATAGCTTCCTCACAGGTCTTAACACTTCAACTGTCTTCACCCTCCTTCCTTCACACATTATGCAGGTGGCATAATCTTTTCTAGGCATAGATTTGATCATGTGTTACTTCCACTCAAAAGTCAGCAGCTTTCCCTCTTTCCTCTGAGGTAAGCTTAAACTCCTTTGCTTGGTATTCAATGTAGTCCACAATTTCGCACCACCCTATTTTTTCAGCCTTCTGATTGTTTCCTTCCATGCACTGCAGACATCAAAATGGCACAGTGGATAGGACATTGGATATGGAGCCAGAGATCTGACTTCAAATCTTGTCTCAGACACTTAAAGAGCCACATGACCCTAAACAAGTCATTTAACCTCTGTCTGCCTCACTTTCATCATCTGTAAATGGGGACATGTTGATAATAGGACCTTCCTCTCAGGGTTGTTATGTGGACAAAAACAGATACCTGCAAAACCCTTTATAACTTCAAAGCACTGCACAAACGTCATTATTCTGATCTATTCAAAAGGAAATAGTGGGTATCTTAAGGGCACTCTCAAGCCTCCAACACCTTTGCTCTAATTGGAGCTTCCTACTCCCCAGCACACATATCTTTTATTAAATCCCTACCATTCCTCTGAAAAAGGGATCCTTAACCTGGGATCCACAAACTTGTTTTAATCTATTGATAGCTCAGCATGAATGGTTTCCTTTGTAAACCTAAGAATTTTATTTTATACATTTAAATTGTACTGCATACCCTTTCACATGATTTTTCTTGCCCTTTTCTTTTTGGCAACACAATTAATATGAAAATGTTTTGCATGACTTCACATGTATAATTGATATCATATTGCTTGCTTTCTCAATAGGTGGGGGAGGGAGAGAATTTGAAACTCAATATTTCTAAAAAAAAAAATAAGTTGAAAAAAAGAGTAAAATAAAAAAAAAATCATTATACAGTGGAACTCCCAAGTTACTACCAGCCTGAAATATAAAAGGTTAAGAACCCGTTTCACAGTGTGGCTCAAATGTCACCTCCTCTAGGATGCCTTCTTTCTTGCTCCTTTAACAACTTGGCCCTCCAAATATGAAAAAACACTTTATTCTTTAATTGCGTAGCTACAACATACAACATAATTGTGTGTCATCCACTTCAAAGAGCAGAATTTTAGAACTGGAAGGGATATCTCAGCGACCACCTAGTTTGATCAAAATTCCCAAAGAAGCCCCACTAGCACATACGTGCCAAGGAGCTCCAGCCTGTTCTTGACGAGCTCCATTGCGGGGAACCTACCTTCTGAAGGTGGTCTGTTGCACTTGCAGATGAGTCTTTTCTCCTTTTAAGCAACTCTAAAAAACTGTTCTTTTGCAACAGCCACTTACATTTCCTGGTCCTGTCTCTAAGCAGTCAACCCAGGTAAGCAGGATTCCCTTTGCCACCATTCAAATACTCACCTCTTCACTCTCAATGCCTCATCTTCCTCCAGTTCATCCTCATGACATGACCTTGAGGCCTTTCTCAAGACTGTACAACCTCTACGAAGGCAGGTGCTATGTCCTATCTCCTACTAAGTGTGCACAGTCCTTAATAAAGTTGTCAGAGGAATGAATACCCTGGGTATAGGACGGAATGCTTTTGAGTACTATTACCGTTACTGGCCTTTACCATGATGACCAAAACACTGAAAGCAATGTTTTTGTCTAATTAAAGGAAGACTACATGACTGTTAGAATATTTCATCATACTCAATTTCTTTGAAAACTGGTCATCTATATGTAGTATAATACAACTATTAACTAGAATATTCCACTAAGTCAATCCATCCAAAACAGAATTCAGTGTACTTAATATTCTCTGTCAAAGTTCAATATTAATTACTAAGCTCTCTTGTCCCCTCCAGTAACTGAGAAAGTTAATGATGCTGCTTTTGTTGCACTTAAAGGTCAGATTTCTTGGTCTGAGAACCATGAAGCAACATGAAGTGACAAAAAAAGCACAAAGTTGGATTCCCACTTGAACCTGACAATGTTCAAACATCAACATGTTTTTTAGACTCTTTCCCAAAGAAGTCAAAGGCTAACTGGATCCAATGAGCACTGGTTAGGGGCTCTCCCACCATGTGGTATACATGAAATTGTAAATTCTAAGTTACACACCACTTCAAAAGCAGTAACAGACTACATATTAGTCTTCTTTAAACACTTATTGGGAGAAAAAAAGAAAACAAAGAAGTTTTACATTTACATTCATGTGACTAAAGATTTTTATGTAAAACGTCTACCACGCCTGTCAGAACTGTGGCAACTTTCTGTGTCATTTCTTGTCTGTTGCTATGGTTTGAACTTTAGGCAAGTTGGCATGAAAGCAGCTGCTGTAGTGAGATTCCCCAATCCAAGAAATAAATGCGTACGGTTAACTTTCCTTTAATTGACAAAATAGGTAAACAATCAAAGGCCCAGGGAGATATTACAATAAGAAAACTTAGGTTTCTTCTTTAGGGCTCAATTAAGAGTTACTACTTCCAAGCTACTTCCTACAAGAAAGGGTTTCCCCTTCCCCACCCATTCCTCAGTACTCTTCAACGATGGAGAGTCACATGCTACCATGAGTTTCAAGTCGCATTCCACAAAGCTCAAACCCCAAACACACCCCCAAAAATGAAGCCCATGGCATGGCTTATTTTACATGATTTGCACTAAGCCACTGAGATTTCACCTTTGCCCCAGTTAAGGCAACCAAAATAATTACAGATTCTTATTTGGTAGACAGTTCACAAACACAGGTACCAAAAATGCCACAAATCTATGTAAAACATCCTGGCTTTGGTACAGCTACAAAAAGCTATCTGAATTTTTTTTTTCAAAAAAGACACTGGCACTTTAAAGGAGGTAACCTAGGGGTGCAAAAGGTATAGGGACAGGCTTGCAGCAGGGAGCTATTTACAATACCGCTGGTAGGTATGCCTGACAAAAACACACATACATACTCACACAAACTATAAAACAGAATTATTTGGACTGACCTTTTTGAAAGTGCCAAGTGCTAAAGAAGCCAGCTATGTGAAGGAAATAATTTTAACTTAGAAGTTAACCTGGAGATCTAGGGGCTAGACATTTCATAATCCTAGATCTCTTTACAAGTGACTGCTGTCTGGAATTGAAGGCCCCAATCAAGGAAAGTGGGTCTTAATGGAAGCCTCCCTTTCTCTCCTAATTCTACTGTATCCCAAAGCCTATCCATCTTTCCCCTTTGACAGATTTTCTCAATCACAGAATGATTCCCCATCTTTTGAGAGGGACATTCTCACATCTGGATTATTTTACAGGCCACCAGAAAGAGCAACTGAAGTACTACTATAAAATTCCCGGGTTAACAATCAGATTTTTAAATTAAATACGAATTGAACTTTCTGGTGGCAGGGGAGACAAGTCAGCACACTGTGTACCAAAAGTCTACTTAGAAGTTATTACATCATGATCAAGGTGAGCTTAGGAGTCACAGAATAACTATTATGGGACATTACAGTGCTCAGGTGATGATGGGGACAGTGCATTATTATTGGTTTCAATGGTTTTCAAAGTTATAGAAGGAAGTGGGCACATACAACTTCTTAAAGCAGGACTTTTTCTTTAATTGGTCATGTTACTAAAGTACAGAAACACCCCCTGATGGAAGAAAAAGAAAAGGCAGCTCTCTGTGCTGCAGAGGGCACTGGCAGAGGTCACAGAGAAGCCTCTATGAGAAAACCAACTTTGGTACTTGGGACTCAGTGAGGTTTGTTGCTGCTACTGTTGATAAGCAGAAGAAAAATCCCCCCATTCAAACCACCATGAGCCGTTTCGTATGAAGGGAGCACACTGAACAAGCCCTCACCACCCAATAACCAAAAGGTTCAGTCGTGCACAGTACGCTCCATTTGGGGGGTCAAAGACCAATTTTTCCATGACACCCAAGTGGCATTGCTAAAGCTGAAAATTCAAGTGTGAGAAGTTCTGGACAACCACAAAGTAACAGAACAATCTGTGCTACAATTATGGACTGGGGGATCTACAAGTCAAAGGGAGATTCATGAAAGAAAGCTGACCTAGGGTTAATGGCTGATTGTGGTACATGACACAATCAGTACTGGTAAATAGAGACCTTTTTTTTAAACATCCTAATAAGTTGTCAAAAAAATACCTTCATTTATCCTACTTTTGGAAATAAGGAAAATAAAGAGAAAATGGGCTTAAAATGATATTGAAAATAAAGCTTTATAAAAGTTCACTTCAAATCAAGGATCCTTGGTTTCTGTTAAAGTAACACCCTAATGAGGATGCTTATGCTAGCTCTGATCCCAAAGTCATTTCCATGAGTATCAACAAGGACCTCTCAGGGTAAAGAAACCATTTACAACAACCAGACAGAGGTGGACATGACTCCTGCTGCTGACTGCCTCTGAGGTCACCACAACATTTCAAATGACATCACTATTACAGAAAATACTATTGAGTCGTTTCTCCAGTTATCAAGAGGGGAAGGGGGGGAGACTGGAGGATGATGGAGCATCAAGGACGGTGAGGCATCTGGATTCCACGTGGTCACGTGCCAAGTTCAGCAACAGCCAAGGCAGGGCAGTTCCATGGCAGCTTGTGCCAACCCTTTGGGAATCCAAAAGCACTATCCTCCAAAAAAGTCTCTTCCATTAGTTTTACCAGAATGGTCAATGAGTTGTAACTGAATTAGCAAGAGGAAATAACCCTCAATTCTAGGTGAGAGTGCACCTATCGGTGATTGTACCACTGCTGTTGGTCTCCTTTACCTTCTACTTGTGGACAACTTCATAACTTAAGACTGCAGTACGTGCCCCTCTTCATCTATTTCAGGTTTGGGGGAAAAATACAGTAAGAAGACACAGTCTTCTCAAAAGGATTTTTTTTTTGTCTAAATATTTTTTTTAAAAAGCTTGGATTTAACCAAGAGTGCCTGAATAAACTACATGTACTGGATGTCATTCAAAAGATGGTAACATCAGCATGTTATGAATTCTTAATCTTCACCCCATTTCTTCCAGGGCACCTAGAATCCTGAACAAATCTTTCAGAATGGAGTTGCTGGCATGAGCCAGATGTTACAGGAAGTCTTTCACAGTGGCAGCTGAGAACCAGGAGAATTTGTCTCCTTCTGCTCTGCCCCTAGGCTGCTAGACAAACAGCAAACCTAGCTCTTGACCCAGGACAAGGCTATGTGACTTGCACAGATCATATTTCAAAATACTAAACTATAAGAAACTGCAAATGTTGACCCGCCCCCCCCACAACCCTGCCCTCCACTTTTAAGAGTGTAAACATCTGAAATTATTTTTCATCATAGACATGCATGCACATGCGCACGCACAAAGCACGCACGCATGCGCATGCACCCACACACACATTCCGTGTGTGTGTGTGTGTGTGTCTCATCTGAATGCAACAAAGTCTCAAGGTAAAGCATGGAAGAGATCAAGGGGTTGGTTGCATGGAAGGGCCAAGAACTAACCCAAAGAACACGTGGCCAGCCACAAAGTGGTTGCAGGATCCGTAACACAGTGTTGTCCGTTTCCAAGGCGGATATCATTCCCTGTAAGTTTAATTTCTCTTAAAAAATCAAAACCAAAACCAAAAGCAGTGGAAGAACAGCCGCAGTGCGGGAGGGGAGTCACGCAGCAGAGCGCCGGCGAATCACGAAAAGCCCTCGCTGAAGCTGCCCCAGGTAGATCCTCATCTTCGTGCTGTCGCTCGTCTTCCGCACCCAGATCTTCAAGACAAGGAGAGAGGGGAGAGAAGGATCAGCACCGGGTAAGAAGTGGAGAAAGCTGGGGAGGGGAGCTGAGAGAACTAACTAAAGAACTGCTGCGACCACCCAGGCAAAACCTCTAAGTGACCTCAGGGGAGAAGGTGTTGGTGCTTCCTGCAGTCCTGTGCTCAGTTTTCATCCTCTGAAGCACAAGGGGCACCTACTTCTCCACTGGCTGCTTGCCATATGCCTTTGTTTGTCCAAAGGACTCTCTCGTTCAGAAGAACCATGACCAGTCTTGATTTGCTAAACTTGTATGAGTAAAAGAGCAGCAAACAGTGGAAGATATCTGAATACCATGGAACCAAAGACGTGAGATATTGCAGGCAAGTGGCCCTTTGACTTAACTTGACCAAAAAACAAATTCAAACTCCAAGATGAAGACAAGACATTTGTAACCATACACCTCAAAAAGATCTGAAAATAATTCAAGCATATCCTGGCCATTTAGCCACTCCATTTTCCTAAAGATAGCTCTAATTGATCTATCTTTTCATATTAAAACCATGAATTGTGATTGGCCATCCATTTGAATTCTAAAGACCATTTAAAAGCACCAGAAACTTGAAAGATGTTTAACATAGGTCCTTTTCCTGTATCTCATCTTACTGTCTGTAGACACTTTCTATTACTTTTTTCTACTCACCAGACTTTCTCTCTATTTATCAGTGACTACAAAAGGCGGATTCTAGAGGAAGAGGAGGCTGGATGGAGGCCTTGGGTTCAGATCCTGGCCCGGCCTTTTACTTCTGGAACGACCTCAGGCCAGCAGCATCTGAGCTCCCTCCAGCTGTAGGCCTGGGCTCTGCCCATAATCTGAACAGTTTTGGATCACTCCACAGGCACTTAGTAAATGCCCATGTGCCACCATTGGGGATACCAAGAATACACAACCATTTCCTAATCATCCTGGCATTTATTTTGCATTTATTCTGCATATACTTAAATATGTACTTGATACCCTGAGAGAATATAAGTTAACATTCCATCAGGGAAGATATCAAAGTCACATGTAAATATATGCAGAACAAACAGAAATAAAAGGCAGTTAAGGAGGGAGGGAACTAGGGGTCAGAGGAAGGGACGAAGGTTCAGTTACATCCTGAAGGATGAAAAATGGCTGATGAGCGGAAGTGAACAGAGAGTACAGTCTAGGGACAAGGGATGGGCAGAACCAAGGCACAGAGAAGGAAGATGGGGAGGGAGAGGAGAGAAGGGGAGTCAGAGCATTACACACAAGAAACAGAGAGGTTGAGCTAGAGAACCATATAGAAAAAGAGTGGAAAGATAGGATGAACTCAGGTGTGAAAGACCGAGAAGACGGCCAAAGGCCACAGTGGGCAAAAAGGCTGGACGTAGAGTCAGGATAAACCTAAGTTCAAATCCTTCCTCAGTCACTTGCTGTGTGACCCTGGGCAAGTCATTCTACCCTTCTTAGGGTTCAGTTTCCTCGTCTATAAAATGGAAATATTAATAGCACTTACTGGCCCCAGCAGAGTTGTTGGGAGGGCTACATGTATGCTACTTGTTAGTGTTATTCTACAGGCAGGAAATTCATCCATATGTATGATGAGTCAGCAAAGGGAACCGAAGGAGTCATCAGACAGGGAGATAAGAGTCAGGAGAAAATCAGAAACCAAAACCCCAGAGAGGAGGCAGCATCAAAGGGCACGCAGGTCAAAGATGACGGCTGAGAAAAGACAACCAGATATGGCAGTCAGAAGGAGACCCCTGGGAACCTGGGAGAGGCAGGTTCAGCTGAATGACGAGGTCTCGATGCCAGAGAGCCAAGGGCTGAGAAGGCAATGCAAACACAAGGACAGGCAGGTTTTTCTAGGAGTTTGGCAAATAAAGGGAGAAGAAACTTGGGACAACAGTCAAAGCGAATCATAGGGTCAGCCAAGAGATTCTAGGTACAGGGGAATTGAACATGCTTCAAGGCAGAAAAATACAGGCTGAAAATGAAGAGCAAGGAGATGCTGTGGGAACATTCTGCAGAAGCAGATGGAAGGAAGCGGGACCGAGGAGCTGGCCTTGGCAAGGAAGAGGTGAGGCTAGGGAGAAAGGTCTTCAACATGAGCAGCAGGAGAAAGGAGGCACTCCCTGCAGACGGCCTGGACTTCCTCACTGAAGAGGGAGGATCCTCAGCTAAGAAGCTGGCAGGGAAGGGGCGGAGGCTTGAGGAGAGAAAAGATGAGAACAGCTTTGAGGACTGCAAGACAAACAGTCAATTAGGAATAACAGGACCGGAACTCTTCACTAAACAAAAAAACGAAAAGGGGAGGGCTGTGTGGTGTGACCCCAGCTTGGGCTCCCAGCCGTCTGTCAGCTGTTAGGAAGAAAATAACCCTAGAAATGAACTTGAGGAGCTTCACTTCTGGCCACTGGCTTGTTCTCTACTGAGATATTACTGTGATTTTGTCTCCTCCCCCAAAAAATAATTTGGACATGGTATTTCTCATTGAATCCACTGAAAAGAAAATTCTACCCTCCTCTCCTTGCTATATTCTGGGGTGAATAGGAGATATCCCACGAAGACCTTTTCTTTATTGCACTTCTCCCACTGTTACTGAAAGTTGTGGAAAGGGAGTTTCATAAGATACACAGGTTACAAACTTCTATCTCTCCTATATGTACACAAACATCATTTTCATACATACTTGTCAGTTATTCTTATTTTCAAAAAAAAATCTCATTTTTCAATTTCTTCAATATGTGTAATTTAATATAATTAATTAGCTGGTGTATAGCTAGTGTTTTAAAAGTCAAGTATATTGGTAAAAGAAGGGGAAAAAAACCTATGAAGATGTGATAAGGTTCTTAAATAAAGCTCTGGGCTGAAGACATAGCAGGACCATTTTAAACTTCAGCTCTCCAGTGACTAATCTGGAGACAGTCCCACCATTTATCACCCCCACCCAACCTACCCAATGGCAAAGCGCCAAAAGCGCCAGAGTCCCAATTTCACTTCATAATGGACTTGAAGAATGAGCTGAAGCAACTCCAAGAGTTGAGAAATGTCTCTCTGTTATCACAGTTGCAACTACTACTACACAAACACACCAAAGCTCATTTTCTTCCCAGGTCAAGCCTTTCCCTCGTTGTCCTCTTTAGACTCTCTATTAAGTCAATAAAATGGAGAAATATTTCATCTTTACAGTAAGAATGTCAGACTCACAATTCTGTTCTCCATCATTACCAAGAAAAGTCCCTGCAAATTTTCAGACTAACATATTGATTCTGTAGGCATCTGGTGGCCATGTCTGCCTTCCTTGGCACCTAACAAAGTACCTTATAAATACCTGTATCATACTTCAAGCTGTCAAGATTTCATCAGTGATTGTGCTAAAATTCCCTTTTACTGATACAGATCCCAACCTCCCCCAAGGTTGGTCTTCATACAAGCTATTACGGCCAAATAAACCGCCTCATCTGATGGGCAACCCACTGGCGAAGATCCTTTCAACTTATCTAAGGGATCCTCAGTTAAGGGTCAATCAATAAGCATTTATTAAATGCCTACTATGTGCCAGGCACTGAGCTAAGCACCGGAGATACAAAAGGAGGTCAAAGACAGTCTTTGCCAGGAAGAGCTCAGCTGGGAAGGGACTAGATTTAGGAGGGATTGGAAAAGGCTTCTGACAGAAGTGGGATTTTTGCTGGAGTTTAAAGGAAGCTAAGGAGGTCAGTTGTTAGAGCAGTGGAAGGACAGCATTCCAGGCTTGGGGGACAGCTAGAGAGAATATCAGGGGCCAAGAGATGGAATATCTTATTCCTTGAACAGACACAGCCAGAAGACGTGTCACTGGACTGAAGAACATGTAGCATGGAATAAGGTGGAAAAAGACCAGAAAGCAAAGAGAGGGGAGGCCAAAGGATAGGTTATAAAGTGCTTTTTGAATGCCAAATAAGATTTTTGTATTTGCTCCTGTAATAGGAGGTAATAGCGAGCCACTGAAATTTACTTGGTGGGGGGCCCAAAGGGCTTGTGTGACAATGACCAGACCTGCACCTTAGGAAAATCACTATGGAGGCTGAATGGATTGGAGTATGGAGACTTGAGGCAGGCAGACCCACTCCCTCATCTGACTATTGCAACAATTCAGTTGTGTAAGGTGACGATGGCCTACACTAGGGTGGTGGCAGAGCCAGAGGAGAGAAGGAGGGGTATTTGAGAGGTGTGACCAAGGTGAAATCAACAGACTCTGACAATAACTTGGATATAGGGGATGAGAGGTAGAGAGGAGCCCGGGATGTTCCTAGATCTGGGGAGCTAGAAGGATGATGGTACCTTCCATACAGAAATGCCAAGGGAGGAGATATTAAAGGAAAAGATACTGGGTTTCATTTTGTTCCTCAGATATAATTCATTGCCAGGCCACTATCAGAATACTTTCCAGTTTGATAGGACCTGCCAAAACTTATGACCTGGGATGGCTTTCAAGAAAGCAGTGCTTCCCCAACGTAATAAGGGGAATGACTTTGGACAGTCGGTATCACGTTTATTGAATGAAATGCTTTCTAATGGTAAATGATTTTTTTAGCAACAGTCCCGTTTGCCTCAACTTTCTGTACGAGGTCATCTATATCTGGTCTTGAAATCTGTCAGATGGACAGAGCCACAGAAGCATCTCCACCAGCTCACTTCTCAGACTTGTCCTGTGAGCAGAGGCTAGGAGGACTATGTGTGGAAGGGGTGACTTTCCATTTACTCTGTATATACCTTGTAGCAACCTGGCTGTACCCTGGTTCAGAGAGGATCTATCTTGCTTGAAGACCTTAAAGGGATCCTGAGCCCCAGGTAAAAAGAAAGGATTTAGAGAGAACACCAGAACTGTTGAGTAAAAAAATCATCTCATAAACTAGGCATATTTATAGGCATTTTCCATTCCAAAATCTGGGAGAATAAAAAAAGCTTATATCATTTCATAATCCAATTTTTATTAGATTTCTCTTGCATTAGTAAGAATCAGTAACACGGAGGAGAGAGATGTTAAAATCAATTTCACTGCAGACATATGTCTGATAAAATATCAAACCAAAGCAGCTATTTAAGTTTTAAACTTTTTAAACTACTAGCAATGCAAGTCACACCAGGGTTACCTTCTTAACAGGCTACAATGAGAAGACTGACTTTCCTGATCGCCTTTTCATTCCAGTTTTGTCTTATTAGACAACACACACAGCTAAGACAGACTGTGTTTTAAAGTCTACGTGCCAGCATCTGGGTTCTAAGAGCAGGGGGAAGGGGGGGAAGAAAGATGCATGTACATGTATGTGTATATACACACACACACACGCCTACCTCATTGGCACCAACAGAACTGATCACACAGCTGATCTTGGTGTTCTCTTTTGACTCCAGATAGATAGCTTGGCTCTTGTGGTACCTATCAAAAATAAAATATGAATTAACACTTTTGAAAAAATGTGTCTAGAAGGCAACCTGGTTACCTACTATGTCAGGATAAGTCTAGAATAGACTTAGAACAACAGGAGAACTTGAATGATGATTTCTGATGAATTAGATGATTTCTGAGATGATTCCACCCCTCTATGCAAGTTTAACACTAAAATGTTGACTTATAACCCTACTTCCCCTTAGCCCTTAAGCTTTTGGTATTGTAATGATCAAGCTTCTATTTTCCAAGCAAAAGGCAGGATTAGGCAACTTTCCAGCGATTTTGGCTCTGCCAATAAGGAATTAATGAGGAGGTAAGCTGAAAAACCCCAGTTCCACAAGGGTGTAACATGGGTTTCTTTCCCCATGTCCCCACCCTCAACCTACCAAGTCTTTTATGTCTTCTGCCCACCCTACTCCAAACTGGACCTTTATAAGGAATCTGCAGCTCAGGAGCAAGGTCAAGGATCAGAAAGATAGATCAAGGCTCTGAAAGTTGGGACATGGTAGTTGCCACCAGGGCCTAGCAGCAGCTGCTGGACTACATGTATGAAAAACCTCATTAAGCTAGTTCTGGCACAGCCCAGCCTTGAAGCTCTCTTGTTCATCTTCTCATTGAGAGTCACCTTTCAACTGGTCCTGGTCATAAACATCAGTTCTAACCAACCTTCAACCTCTGGTACAGCTGTGCCCCTCACCGAGCTTCACAAAGCAAGAAAAAGCCCTACCTCGGTCATTTAATGTCACAAAGTCAAAAAGGACCTCTGAGATCATTTCATCTACCCTCCTCACTTCACAGAGGAAGACATAGCAGGAACTCAAGTTTTTCCAATGCCAGTCCAGTACTCTGAAAGGTACACTATGGCACCCACTCAAAGTAAGGATGCTTATTTTAGAAAGTAACTTTCTGAAAGAAGCCTTTTCCAATACCCTTACCTGCTAGTGCCTTGTCTCTGAGTTTATACTCTGTATATTTTTTCTGACACTAGTTGTTTGTACATTATATCCCTGCTACACTGTGAGCTCCTTGAGGACAGACTGTTTTTAGCTTTCTTTGTAAGCTAAGCACAGTGCCTTGCACATAGAAGGCCCTTAATAAGTGCTGGCTCATTAACTGATCCGAGGGCACAGCATTTCAATGACTATTTTGCTACCTAAGAGATTGAAACCAAAGATGTAAGCACAGCTTTCCTATCAGTTTACTAATCTTGTAAGGAAAGTGTTTTATAGACATCAAAACAATAAGCCATTATTATTTTGCTTCCCTAGTGAGATGGGAATCAACTCCATGAAAAAGAAAAGACTCCTAGAACTTCCAGACTGCTTTTGAAAGTCTCCCAACAGTTTCAAAGGCCTGAGCCAGTGATTATACCCGGAGAGCTAGACAAACCACACCTAGTTCAGATGAGGACTAGCCAATGAAACTGCTTACAGGACAGTCATGATGCTGAACCATCACAAAGTCTCAAGTGTGGAACAAAAAGAGGACTGGCTGAGGATATTCTAGAAGTGTAGTCATCAAGGACAAAAGCACATCTCTAATAAGGCATAGCCCACAAATCCCACAGAAGCAATACGATTCCTCAACCAGTTGTCCATAATGCAGTACAGAGAAAGCCTCCCTATAATTCTATTTGGAAAACTCTAAAAATATAAGAATAGGCCTACAAAAGTAATCTATAAATAAATGTTAAAATAATGCATATTTGTAACAAAACACCTCACAAGATAGATACGTCTGAGAAACTGGTCACAGGTCTTTATGACACTATCATCAAAACACTCTAGAAAGAGTTAGGGAAGTTCCCAAAACACTTGGAGGATGGAAATAAAGCTCCATGTTACAAAAGTCTGCCTGCCAGTCAAATCCAAAAAACTGCCAGTTAATTCTGAGGAAATCTGTCCTGCCCACGTTCCACTGCGCTTGAACGATGCATCCCAAGTGGACAACCACCCTGAGCTGCCTTACAAGTATCCTCTGTGGACAATGGAAGGCAAACAAGGATAACTAACCCTAACGATGCAGCGCTCATCTCTCAGAAGCAGCACCTGACAGCTGATCTATTCCCCAACCCCACCTCCCATCTCCACCATTTGAGAAGTTGCGACAACAGGAAAAAGGGAATCTAATAATGCCTACCATAATCACTAACACATATTGTACATGCTTCCATAAGGGAAGGCATAAGCTACCAAGGCTACCGCTATTCCAGAGAAATGTTTACTTCAAGTCCCATAAGGGTGATTTCTTATGGAACTTCCAAAAAAAAAAATCAATGAAAAATGACAGTCTCATCTGAAGTTCCTGTGAACTGATGAGCAAAAAGAGAACACAAAAGATTTAAAGGTAAAGACATAACATTCTTCCAGCCATAAAAGTTCAATGCTTCAGAGCACAGAGGATAAAGGCAGGTAAATCCAATGACAGCTTTGCCAAACTTCCTGTATAAATTCATATTTCCCCAAAACAGTTGAAATTCTGCAGGAAGGCAGAAACTACCCAAAAAGCCAGAGTCAAGCACTACAATCTATGCAGTGTATGATTAATGGTAACTGCACCCGGTCACATCCAGTTTGATGTTCTGACATTTTGTCTGGTTTAAAAGGCCAAACAGAACTGGATCTGCCCCCAAAGGAACCAGAGATCTATTGGAAAAGCATTATCTCTTTTTAAAGTGGAAGGGGGCAAAGAAAGGCAAGTATTTCAACTTCTTATTCAACTAGGTTTCCTGCTAGTAAGGTTCTAAATTTCAGAGAAAACTTCATACTACAGCTACAGGGCTTCAGAAAAGTCAATTTCTCGCTGTAAATATTCACTGCTGGGGACATAATAGCAACTCATGTTAACCCGGGGTGGAGGGTTAAGTTCTCTTAAGCTAAGTGAGTTTCTTCATTCTGGTGCACATTAACAGCTCCAGTTTTAATATAATGGGAGGCAGAGGGGAGAAGACTGGCAGGGAGGGGGGACCCACGATTAGCACCAGGAAGCTTCTCTAGTGATGGGTGAGAGCCGTAAGATGCGTGCCGCCGGAGGAGGACACGGTGGAATCTTTTGGGCTCTTCATGCAAAACCCGTGCCCAGACACAGAACTTGTCCCTGGGAATTCTCAGCTCTGCTTTTGTTTCCTTCTGACCACTCACCAAGATGACACATTTCACAAAGTCTTGGGAAAGTGCTTACCAAAGTGATCACCAGCTGAAATACCACCGAGCTCTGTGCCTCATGTACACGTTAGCACGCTGGGGAGATTTATCATTTTGGAAGATGGCTCTTATGTGTGGGTTTGCTCTTTAAAGGTTATTTGGTTTTCAAGACTGGAAACATTTGTCATCTGCTTCTGTTGCGCTCAGTGTGGGGCTGCGCCGCTCTGCCACCTGGTGGCCAAAGTCTGCGTATGCACGTTCATGACACAATGACTAGCAGACCTCTGAGAGCCAATCCACAGAGGCGTTCCCAGGGCTCCTTACAATAACGCTGTCAGAGAAGCCAAAGGTTGGCCCTGCACTGGACAGCTCACCACAACTGCTGGTGGATGCCCTCTTTTATTGTGGCCCTGCTGAAGGAGATGAGAACCCTTAGCCAGCCCAGAGCAGGAAGACACGTGGGCCCCAAGCCACAGCAGCAACCTCTGAGCAAGCCCCCTGGGATGTGGTTCAGTCAAGCGCTTGCTTATAACTGCTCTGAGAAGACTAACTGCTCCTTCAATGTTTTGCTGGATATCCTGCTTTCTTGCTACCAATTAATGATGTTTGGGAAGAGAAACGGGCCTTTAACATCCTATAAAAACATAAAATGATGATCCTTGACCTTAGTTCAACATATTAATCTGGGGACAGCTAGGTGGCTCAGCAGACAGAGCACTGGCCCTGGAATTCAGCCTCAGACACTTGATGTTCACCAGCTGTGTGACTACCTCTCCAAAAAAACAAACCCCAAACAACCACAGAACACTTATCTGAAGCTGGCCAGGTTTTAAGTAGTCTAATGGCGACTGTCTACAACACAGCTCCCCAGTCCATGGCCTACACGTAAGGCAGGTCCAGGTCAATGCTACCAAACAAACAAGGGCACAGACACAACCAGTGATTCAAAGAGACACAGAGCAACCTTTCAACTCCCTTCTCCCTTCTTCTCCCTCCCCTGGCCTCTGCTCCTTTTGAGATTCTCCACCTTACAACAGTAATGAGCCTACCATCTTTTATCATAATAGAGTTTGCCATCTTCAATCCGAGCTTCAAACCGTTGGGCAGGAGACTCTGCAGGTGTAGAAGGGAGATGCTCTGGAGAAGAGGGAGAGGCTGAAAAATCAAACCCCATCAGAATCACTACACAGGCCACCAGATCACATGCTTGACCGAAGAGCATTTAATAAGAGAATACCGCATAAGATAAAAGGAGAACTCCTCTAATAGCCTTTGAAATAGAGCAATTATGAAATTGCCGTACTGGTCCAAATGGAGGCTGAACCTCCCCACTCCCACCCACCCCCACCAAACCTGGCTCAGATGAAATCTGAGTGAATTCTGTAATTACAGCCTTATGAAGAAAATGACAAATGAAAATGAAAATGAAAAAGACAAAGGAAGCAGTGATGAGAGAAATGAATAAGACATTGAGTGGACTGAAAAAACTTTTTGTGGTAAATACATTTTTAATACAGTAATTTTGTGTAACTGTATTGAAACATAGCTATTTTTACACAGATACCTGCACATGCAGGCACATGTGCACACACACATAAGCTTATCTTCCCCTTTTAAATGAGATCTAATTTTAGAGGTAGGGCCTGAATTGAGATGATCTATATTAAGACCATAATAAGGTCCTTCAGAAAATGTACATGACTAGGTAGTGCTAGTTTCCACAGCAGAGGCACTAAATGTGCAGGACATGGCTGAAGTAGCACTTTTTGGCTAACAAGCATCAAACCCTCAAGTGGTCTAAAATACGCTCCATACTGACTCACAGAGCTGTTCCTACCCTGGCTCCCAACAATGATTTCAGAGATTCAGGTATGCTATGAGGAAAGGCAACCCACCACAGAAAATCTTCTGGGGGAGAGAGAGGGGAGAGATGAGGACAACACGGGGATGAGGACAGACTTTTACTTCTTTTACCCAAATGGGGAATTATCACCTTATTGTTTTTTTAAAATGATCAATGTAGAACTGTTGGAAGGGCCCTTGAAATCATCTTCTTGAAAACTTCCATGATGAAGCTTGGGTCCCTGAAGCAACAGCTATCTTTACAAAGTGAGAACCAAAAGCCAAAACACGAACAATTATATCCAACACTGAACTCCCCAAAGCTTGCAATGCTGGGCATCTTGCTGCTTACACTACAGATGGGCATGGTGGATGTGCACTTACATCTTACGTATGCCACCTACAGAGCAGGGAGTGTTTTCCCACTCACTCCTCAGATCTCTTTTACGATAAACTCCAAGGATAAACAAGCTAAGGTTAAAATTACCTGTAAGGAAGTGGATGGAAAGGGAAAAGAAGCTTAAAGTCTCTTGGTACCTTTGAGCAGAGTGAACAGGCTGTTATTTCAGAAAAATAAATGAATCAAGTAAGACAGTCCTACAGTGGCTCCTTTTTACAGAAGGCTCGACAGACAACACAAACACTGACCCCGCGAGGCACATACCTGGTCTCTTGGGTGATTTAAGCTGCAGAAAGAACACAAAATAAAACAGATTAACCCCAGTAAAAATCTCCTCAAACAGAACTGGGGGCATCAAGTTGAGGTGCGCTTACTCAATGACACAAGCCACTTTCTCCAGGCTGAATGCTAACATCTCCCAGGAAAGAGAAAAGCAGCACTACCTTATTTAAGGTCCTGAGGTCCTCCATGATTTGTTCATCTGTTAACAAATAGTTCAGCTGGGGTGTTGAGAATTAAAGAGAAAATATAAGTGCTGTGCTCCTCAAAGACACGGGAATCTAGTCCATGAAGACTATTGTCCATTCACTTGCTGAACTGGTCAGAACTTATTTGAACATTGTGGATGCCTGATCAATTCAACTTAGTAAGCTGCTGCTACATGTGAAGTGCTGTGCTGTAACCAAAGGTTGTACAATCACAGATGTCTTTGATCTTCAGTAAAAATGAAGGACAGGGGCTGCGGATGGTAAAGTGGACAGAGCACAGGCAGATTGGAGTTCAAATCTGACCTCAGGCACTGGACACTTACTAGCTAAGAGACCATAGACAAGTCACTTAACAACAAAAAAAGAGGGAAGACGGAACAGCTACCAACCTAATTACAAAACCTTTGTGATGTAATTGAAATCTCTCATTTAAAGTCTATTAATTCCAGTTTAACCTTCCTTGGGCAAAGATGACTGAGATATGCAAGACTAAGTACTAAGCTCACTTCAAAGACTTGGGGAAACAAGTAAATGGCAGCTGGAATTTGTTGCCTACAATTTAAAAATCAATGCTTGGTACCAAGAACAGAATTATGTCAACTCCCTACTCAAAACGCTTTTCAAAAAATTTTCCAACCCACAGAACACAATAAATGTTCACTAATTTATTTTTTTTAAATGCTTTGTTAACAGTATTTCAGTTTACTGGTTTACTTTGTAATCTTCTGTGTTTTATCTTATGCATTTAAAAACATCATTTTAGGGTCCACAGGTTTCACCAGATGGCCAAAACAGTCCATGACACACAAAAAAGTTAAGTGCTGATTTAGAAGACACAAATGGTCAATTCTTACTCCAGGGAATCAATGTTTTAAATCTATTCTTTAATTAGGTACTATATTGCCTGTACAGCAAATGTACATGTAAGAATTCAGTATAAAACATTTCTAAAGAAAGTAATTTATTCCCTATGTAAACAAGGATATCAGGGGCAGGTTTCCGCCTCTTGTCTGGGATTGGTACTGGATCATTTGGCCGCCTCCTCAATTTTCTCGTCATGATGGGCTTCACTTCCATGGAATCTAAATGAAAAAAATGTAATGAACAAAGAGGTCAAACTAGTGCATGAAAATGATGACAATTCCTAAAATTGTCCTAAAAGAATAAGAGCTTATAAAGTCTTCAAACCATTGCTGGGACTGAATCCAACCCCTATGTCTATTAAAGATTTTGATATTTAAATTTAGAATGGGACCTACTCTCCCACTATGGTATAGAACACCCCTTAGTGTATACTAGTGAAACCAGGGATCTGACTGTCCACTCTTCACAATGGGCAAATGGAAGCTACAAGTGGGAACCTACAGTTGTTTTTAATGGCCACTAGCCAATAAATTATACTGTATTTGTCTCCATTAGTAAATTCAGGATGTTTCTTTTTTTCATTCACTTTTACAACCTTTTGTGGCTTCTTGACTATAGCAAATGCTACTTGCTGTAAAAAACTCAAACCTGATTCCCCAGTAAAGTCAGTCTATTATTATTCAACAAAACACTGAAGGCGAAGCAGAGATGATGGCTTGCTGGAATTCAGATTTAGCCATGAAGGTTCATTTTGCTAAAGTAAAGAGGCAGCTCCTAGATTATATAATAAATACTATGCCATACAATGTCAAAGGACATTTACACAGCTGAAAACGGTTAGAAGATGGTGGCTGGGCAAAGCGCATCTTTGCATTCATAAGGATGATGGGAATAAAACTGTAGGCCCTTATCTCTGGGTACAGGTGAGAGACAGAGAAATAAGCAACTGATACTCAAACCTTGTAAGATGGAACTCAGAGAGGATAAGTAACTAGGGGGAGAGAACCACTTTTGGAAGAGATCATACACTTTGAGACAAGTAAACTACGTAGGCTATAGGTCATCAAGCTCCTATTGGAGTCCCTTGACTAAATTTCTACAGAGTAACATCAGTTTTCAATCACTACATAATTCTGCAAAAGTCTTTTGCTAGAAGCTGCTCACATGAATAAGACTCAAATAGAAACCATATGATCTTCAATATTTTCTTTGTGACCTTAACAACACTGTGAAACCTCACTAGCCTGGGGGAAAAAAAGTCATGTGAGACCACCAAATCAAAAAGGTATCACAAAAATGGTGACTATTAGAAGAATGAAAAAAATGATATTGTACATTGTTATCATGTTCTTTCCATGAAGACATCAAAAAGGTCTCCTAAGAAAGAGCCCTAATATACGTCTTAAACACAGGAGGAATTAGCCTGTACTTGGTTCTGAAAGGTCTTCTTTCTGAACATCAAGTGGCTGATAGATTAAGTCTAACATGGATTTGGAAGGCAGGAGGAAAAAGAAGAGTAAAAGAGAGAACTGTTAAGATAATGTAAATGTTCCTAATATTTTGGGGCAAAAAATGACCTATCACACCCCCATAAATACCACCCACATTTTACAGAACTCATTGTCTTTCCCCCCAAACCTTCCCTTCTTCCTGACTTCCACTATTACTGTAGAAGGTACCACCACTTTCCCAGGTTCACCAGGTAGGCATCATCTCCAACTCCTCATCTCTCCTCAGCCTCCTTTATAGCCCCTCTTCTTTCCTATGCAATCACTACCACCCAGGTGCATGTCTTCCATCACTACTTCAACAAAAAACCTGCTGGTTGGTCTGCCTACCTGTCCCCACCTAACCTGATTTTCCTAAAATGCAGATCTGACCATGTCACCCCTCTACTCAATAAACTCCAAGGGCTGTCTATTATGTCCAGGATCAAACAGAAAATCTTTAGACTCCTGATGAACCAGCATTCATCCCCTGCTCACTGAGCATGGGAATACCCAAGGCTCTGTGGGCCTTCCATAGCTCTCATGAGTTTAATGATCTACAATTTCATTAACTACAAAGCTGACAAATCTAGGTATCTAGCCCTCAATTCTCTTCAACTCATCTCCTAACACCAACTTCCTGTTGGACATCCTCACCTGGATATCACAACAGCATCTCAAATTCAACCACAATGCAATTCATATTTTTCTAAAAAAATATGATCCCTTCCCTGAAATTTCCCTATGTCTGTTTTAACTCCCATTAGCCAGGCTCATAACCTCAAAATGATCCTTCATTCTGCTTTCTCTCACAACCTCTATCATCCAATCAACTGCCAAGTCTTGCCAATTCCAGTTTTACAACATCTTTTCCTTCACACAACCTCTACCCTCCTACAGGTCCTCAGTGCCCCTCATTTGGACTGTCGCAACAACTTACAAACAGGTCTCCCCACTTCCAGGCTCTCCCCAATCCAGCCATCCTCCACCCAACTGCTAAAAAAGGATTCTTAAAGTTGAGCACATCACCCCTTTCCCAAATATCTCTAGAGGCTCCCTATTGGGAAGCAGGTGGCCCAACGGAGAGACAGAGTGCCAGGCCCAGAGTCAAGAAATTCTGAGTTCAAATCCTGCTGCAGACTCTTGCTAGCTGTGAAATTCTGGGCAAGTCACTTAACACCTGTTTGTCTCAGTTTCCTCATACACTAATAATGGCAGCTACCTCCCCAAGGTTATTGTGAAGATCTGGCACATATTGGGTGCTATATAAATGTTAGCTATCATCATCCTCATCCTCATCATCAGTATTACCTCTAAAGTAAAATGCAAATTCCTCAGCTTGCCATTTCAAAGTTTTCTATCACCTGGCTGCTCCCTGTCTTCCCAGGCTCCATGTGCTCATCACCACAGCTTCACGGGACAAGCCCTACAATCCACATCTCCCCTCTCTGCAGGCCTGGAATCCTCCTGACCTCCGTCTCTCCCACACACAGCTCAAGTGCTACCTCTACAGGAAACCTTTTCAGTTCTCCTCAGCTGAGGAATTCTCTTTTCCCTCCCTAACGTTACTTTGCACTTCTCTCTGGACATGTTGCAATCCCCACAAAGATATGGACTTCCTGAGGTCCTGAGCTGCCTTGGCTTCATCTTTGCATGTCGGTACCCAGCACTCTTTAACTGTACTCACTGCTGCAACAAATGCTTACTGGACTGAATTAGGAAGATACTTAGTGGATTAGAGACATTGAAATATGCAAAGGAGGCCTACCTCTGCAACTTGAAACTAAAACTTTCAGATGATTGAAAATCTCACATGAATAAAACAAAATGGAGATTAATAGGGATCTCTAAACCCACAAGACAGCTTCCTTTTTGTTCCCTCTGAAATTCAGTCTTTACCCCCCAGCCTAGCTCCTGAACAGATTCCTCCTATTCCTTAAGACCCATGATGAGCAGGGAAAAAAAACCCAAATCCCATGGTATAGTGGAAAGAGCCAGAGGACCTGAACTTGACTCTCAATCTGCTCCTTGTGACTTTTGAGAGCCTGTGCAAGGTGTTTCCCTTCTCTAGGCCTTATCTCTGCATCTATAAATCAGGGGGGCTGGCCTAGATAGACTCTACACTTCCTTCAAACTCTAAGTCTACAATCTTATTACACACACACACACACACACACACCCTTACCCCATTATAGCATCATTTAAGTATTTGGGTAGACATATAACCCTCACCACTATCATTCCTGATTTATAGGATAACTCATCTCTCTCTATTCTGTCGGAAGCTACCCAAATGTAATCTAACTCCACAGACCCCATCTCTCTCTGCCTATTTTGGGAAGCACCAGGCCCAACAATGTGCATCTGGCTATACTCTAAAACTTAAAGGGTGTGCAACAGCATTAGTGGCTGCTCCCAACTCCAGCGAGTGTGCCACATCAGCCCCTGAATCAGCATAGCACAAAAACAATACCACAGCTGAGTGAAGCTCAGCACTGGACCAGGATCAAGATGGAAGCCAAGCTGGAGCCCCCAGGAGTGGCTTGTATGATCCTGGCTTTCTCAAGGGTTCACATTTGACATAGATTAAGTATTTTATAATGAATAGAGTGCAATATAAAGGAGGCAGGAGATCAATGCAAAATGGCCTAATAGTTTGGGAGACCTGAGTTCAAATGCTACCACCAATCAAGCTGTGAGACCACAGCCCAACCTCTCGAAGGCCCACTTTTCTTCATCTAAAAGTGTTACTGAAAGGGTCAACAAGATGAGTGAAAACATCTTACAAAAGCCCACAAATCATAACTCTACACTATCACTGAGAGGCTATGATCACAGAGCATTTACATAGGAAATTGTGAGATGAAAGAATCAAGATTACAAATATCCAAAGGGACAAAGAAATGGTCGACAACTGAAAGCGAACCCAAAAAAATCAACTGTGGAGCACAAGAGGGTTTAAAAAAACAGAAGGCACATCTAGCTTTCACTGCTTGCTTCAGTACCAGTTTCAATACAAGTCCAAGACCTGCAGCCAAGGGCCTCTGCCTGTCTCGATTTACTTCACTTCCTTCTATATAGCATGAAAAACTCACCTCACCTTTGTACTCTCCACCACAACGTACAGAACTCCCCATACTCCTTGAAGCAGAAAGCCTAGGGGTCAATGGAGTCTGTGCTACAAATGTTCATCAAGGATATGGAAGTGGATCAAGTCACTAAGGCCACATTCTAAGAGAGCAAGTCATATCCCAGAGATTCAGCTTTCAAAGGAGCAGGTCACCTAAGCCAAGAGTCTTACCAGCTCCAAACCCCAGTTATTTCTGAAAAAAGGAGTTCTTCATGTTCATAAGTAAAGGAAGTTTTTTTTAGGAAATTTTTTAGGAAATATCTCTTCTGGGCAGATCTCAGCAAAACAAGGATGGCACTGGTCCATAAAGGTGAGACAAGTCACTCAATTACAAGCATGCAATCAGGCCTTTAATTCGATACCATAGCAGCACCATCTGTGGAAAGGCTAATTATCCTTCCAGCCCCAGTACCTTTATTTGTGACAATCAGTTATTACCTTGGCAGTGCCTTCCACACCAAGGGTACCAAATGGCTTGAGGAAAGAAATTGGTACTTTTAGTGGCCCTGACTGGATTCAAATGTGCCTCTGTAATCTATTTTATTGAGTAAAAAATGATGCCTCTCCAGGTGTCTTTTGTTTCCATTTGGACTCATCCTCTCAGTCACTGAGGAAGCCCCATGACCCAGTTTGGAATCTGGCAGGAACTGCAGGAACTGCCTGGCCTGATAATGCATCTCTCACTTCGACAATCCTGATGCCAAATCACAGGTAAGACGATAATCCTCCTCCCTGCAGATGGAAGGGGAGAGTCTATGAACTGGCTCTATTTCCCACATGCCTAATGAAATCACATGAACATCTGGTAGGTAGAGCAGAGAGCGATAATGCAGCAGTGCCAGCCTTAACCACAGGCAAAGAAAATGGTGCAAGCTGAGAAACAGGCAGGCAAAACTGGGTAACAGATAGGGCCAACACAGTTATCAGTCTAATTAAAAAAACATTCTAGCAAGTACAAAACAAGGGACTGCTGTTCAAAGCTCCCTCTCCAGACTATCCACACATAAGATCTATTATTGTGGGCTCACTGAAAGTCATCTAGAGAAGTTATTTCTTTTGCAAAACACTTCAGTAAGGAATCCATCACAGAACCCATTTTTCAAAGAGGCCCAACCACTCTGTACCTCTAACATTTGTGTAACTGAGACCGACAGTATATGGAGTCTTGGCATGAAGTGCCCAGTGAGTAGAAAGCTCTCAATGACTGCTTTGGGTTGCCAAGTCAACCACAAAGGCAGCAGTGGAGATGGGGTGGTTCTCAATGAAGGCTTTAAAAGCTAACCAAGCATTCATTCGCACATTCTAGTCAGGATTGCTACAGAATGCCCTACACAGAGAAAGGCTTATCACTTTGGCTACTTAAGCCAGACCTAAAACTCCAATCTTAACTTTTCTTGTAGGGGTTACAAAGTGAAACCATGCCAAGTTCCAAGAAACTAAGTTGAAGCCAGCTCTCACCCGGCATCATTCTAGGATACGTCAGTCTACATATGGCAACAGACCGGAGTCAGCCCTTATTGCCTCTCATTTAAACTTGCCTACACCCTGCTGAGTTCCCATATGTAGGTTAATAAATCCTAGAAGGAGGAGGTAGGGAGCTGGATCTGGGGCCAATTTAACTTTGCCACCTCCACAGAAAACAACCGGCTTTAGCTCCTTCTGCTGGAACAGCATTTTATTTTTTCAATTCATGATCAAAGCCATGGGCAAACAGGCTTATTCTAGTCTACAGACTAAAAAGAAATCACAGAAATCCGGGGCTTAAAGGGACCTTGATGTTCAATTATTTTTAGTTATGTCTGACTTTAAGGAATTTAGGCAAACAGTTTAAGTGACTTGCCCAGGTTCTCACAGCTAGTAAGTGCCTGAGGCTGGATTTGAAGCCAGGAACGAGAGTCTTTCTGCCTCCAGGCCCAGCACTCTTTGTACTGTGGTGCCCCCTAGCGGCCCAGAAAGGAACCTTAGAGAACATCTAGTTCAACACACCCATGTTTGTTAGATATGAAAACCAAGGCCAAGAAGGGAAGTGACTAGACCAAAGGTGAATCTGAACTCAGGTCTTCTGATACCCAATTTAGTGTTCTTTACATGACACTGACTGCCATGTGGACCCTAAGGCAGAAGGACTTCCTATACCATAGTCATACTACAAAGAGAGGCTTTCCCAAGGCCCTGGGCTGACATGTCCAGGTCAAAGAATTAACTCTGATTTAGAGCTAGATCATTCATCGAGCTCATGGGCTCTGAACTGGGGGTCCAGAAACTTGTTTTTAGGGGGACAAAAAAAACCCATAACATTTTGATAAGTGTCAATATAATGTTTTCCTTTATAACCCTATGTATTTTACGCACTTAAAAGTATTATTCTGAACAGGGGTCCATAGCCCAAACAGGTCTGTGACACCAAAAAGGTTAAGAATTCCTCATTCCTAGCCAGTTTTCTCATTTTACAGAGGAAGACAATGAAGCCCAGAGAACATGAGTCATATCCCCAAGGCTACACAGGTAGTTAGTCAGGAAAAATGGGATTTACACCCAGGGCCTAAATGCAATGTTCTTCCCAAGACAAAACACAGGAAAATGATTTGGCCTGCTTTGGTCAGTAATTCTGCTGGTGGAACCTCATATCACAAGGAAGAGGACACAAGAAAAAAGGGAACAAATTGCCAAGTGAGGCCAAGCACCGCCAGGGCCCCTCCTGCTGCGGTACCTCCTGTCAGCTCCATGGTCAGCTTCTCATTCTCGATCATCTTCTTCTTTTCCTCAAGCTCAGCAATCAGGTTCTCCTTCAGCTCTACCTTCTTATCCTCAAACTCCTTCACAGCAGCCTTCTTCTCCTTAATGTAATTCCTCTCCACCTGTTCTGTCTAGAGTGAGTGAGAGGCACAGGGGATGAGAGGAAGGCAGCACAGGGCCAGCTCTCCCTGAGAGATCTGGCCCTCCACTCCCATCTGTCCCTGCTGGTTATGTCCGTGCAGCAGCAGCCACTGCTGCCCACCAAGCCACCTGCCTGCCCACAGGTCTGCCAGTTAAAATCCAAAAAGGAGCACTCAGCTCTTCTTTAGATTCCTGTCACATACTTTTTGAAACAGATCCTTCGCTGAATAGTTCCTCATACATCAGTTTGCATAGCCTCACTAGTTTGACCCAAAGACATCATAGAAGTTACTCAAAAAATGATGAGGAACACACAGCATGCTTTTTCACTCTCAAAAAAAAGGCACTGACTTGAAGTTTACGGTCTTATTTTATGTAATTGAATGTTTTGGTTGATGGTTCCTATGTTTGGAATTTTTAAAAAACATATCACATTTTTCAAAAAAGAAAAATGACTAAACATTTATATTCAAATTTAGTCCAAAAGTGAACAATGAAAGGAAGCCAGATTTCCTTTTATGATTTGGTAAAATAAGTTTAAGATACAATGGAACAGAAATGACACTGGAATGAAAACCCTCAGCATCCATAAAACTCCTTTGCTAAATGTGTAAAGGAAGAGAATCACGCCACAAAGTCATATCCGTGATGATAATAATCAGCTTATACTACATGTGAGACAGGACCCGGCACTCACACGGTACAACATGACAACGCTGAAACCCCCTGAGCACCCATCCCACAAGCAGCAAGTAGACATAACACAGGGTGAAAAAGAATAAATGCAGCGGTCTCTCCAATGGTTCTCAGTATCTCAGCTCTACATCTACCCACAGAACTACTTTAAAAGCAAGGCTTGATGGAGAACCGATGAATCTGAATGAGAGTCCGTTATAATTCAAGACACATTACAATTCAAAGCAGAGTCCAACTGTCCTTAAAATTAGGTAATTAAAACTGGAAAGCAACTCTCTTAATCCATTTTGACGATAAGCAAAGCCCACCAACCAAGAATAAAAAGGTGGAACTACTAAAGTGAGATCAAACATCCACCTGCCAATCCCATCACACTGAGGATGAAAGCTCCGTGTGGGAACTCTCATTGCATGACCTCTATGATAACCTGCTGAGTAGTCAGCAAAGGCTTCTGGAAAATTCTGAAAGAAGAGGCACCTGGTTTAGAAGAACAAAATGTTAGTCACAAGAGAACTTACATTTCCAGTAGGTCAATTGTACTTACTTCCAGCTGAAGGAAAAGTTCTGAAAGAGATCAAGCACACAATGAGATATGCTCAGCTTTGTCATCTTTCCAGGACAACATTAAGAATCATTTAGAAAGAGTAATTGCTTTTTGAAAGCATGATTACACAAACAAATGTTTTCATCTCAAACACATTCACAGGAGAGGGAGAGATGCAAGAGTATGTGCTTCCACCTAAGGGGACACTGTCCTAAAAGGATGTGGCTTCATTTAGAGCAGTACAATCCCTGATCAATAAATCTCAACTGGCATTTCAGCACCTCAGCTCTAGGCTTTGGACCTTCTCAGTGATGAGGTATGTGTGCATTCACACTAACGTGTCCAGAGTGTTTACACAGAGAGTACAGCAGACTGAAAGTCAGAGGGATGAGGTTTGAATCCTTACTGTTACTTAATGCATGTATGACCTTGCCATGTAACCTCTTTGGGCCTAGTTTCCTCACCTATAAAATGAAGGGATTGGACTAGAACAGAGATTTTTAAGCAGGGATCCATGAATTTAAAATGTTTTTAATAAATGTATCTCAACATAGTTGCCTCCCATTGTAATTCTCTGAATTTTATGAATTGAAAAACACTACTCAAAGGAGTTCATAAGCTTCACAAGACTACCAGCCAAAGGGGTGGGTCCATGACCCATCCATTAAGGCTAAGAATCCCTACACTGACGACTGACAGTCACTTCCAGTGCCAAATCCTTCTGCTCCCTTCCCTCCCAACCTTGGTCTTCCCAATCTGCAGAGAGTTGAGGGCCTCTAGTCTCTTTTCATGTGACTGCCTCCACTTTGGGTCGAGGTCCAAGGAAGTATGGATGAGTTTAAGCAAGAAAAGGGGAGCTCTTTCCCTCTCTCTAACAAGAAAGGAATAGGATCCAGGAAAGAATAAGCATCTATTAAAAGCCTACTATGTGCCAGGCACTGTATCAAGCATATAACAAAAATTCTCTCACCCAGTCGTCACAACCACCCTGGAAGGTAGGTGCTATTATCCTCATTCCTGTAACTCTGAACAAGTCATTTCTATTCGAGAACACTGCTCTGAAAGCAAACTCCCTCACATGAAAATAAGCCAGTTGCCTCCTCTATAAATCCAGAAGGTAGAGTCAGTGATCTCAGAGGCAGCTTCTGATCCTAGAACCCGTGGGGCCCTGGGCCGATTATTTCCCCTCTCTGGGCCCCAGTTTCTCTATCTGGGCTATGGGATCTCTAAATCTCATAAATGCTCAGATATCTGTCCCATTATACCATCAGCCTCACCATCATGTCACAAGACTGAGATGTCAAATCTCTAAAGCTCAGTTGTGTTCCTGGAAATTCACACTTACACAGCAAACTGACAATTAGCACTTCGTGTTGCTTCGGCCTTATTTGTTTCTTCTACCACTAAAGCAGGTGGCAATGAGCAATGGATAAGATTTTTAAGGGTTCAGACAACTACTGAATTACCACAGTTCTGGCAATATCACTTATTCACAGGGAAAGGATTTAAAAAAATAGATTAGGAATTGGAGAAGGGAATTTAAAAAAAAGTTCCTCTGTATTCATAAGTTACATTACATATATACATAAAATACATTTCCTTTAGGAAATGTGAAGTACTACATATTAATTCTCAGGGGCCTCACAATATTCTTAGGCACTTCTAAAGGTATAGTTATCATCAATCTCACTTTATAGGGAAAAGAAGAAAACAAGTGGCTCAGTGACATGTACCAGGTCCTATAATGAACCAATGGCAGCAGCCCTGGATTTCCCAGTCTTTCACTTTGTTCACTACCACTGTCCAGGCAAGGTACCTGATAAATATTCAGAAAATGTCAGGAAAGGAGACAGATTCAACAACTTACTAAGAACCTCTAGATTCATAAGGAACTCTGCCTTCTACAAACTACAGTGCTGACTGTCTGGGTCACTCCTCTGGTCTTCATCTAAACACATATTGCCACGAACTTCTCTTCTACTGGTGTCTCATCATTCATTTAATTTTGAATTCTGAATGTTGGATCTCCCTATCTGAGGGCTGAGGCCAGGTGGTCTAATTCTCAGCATCCTGCACAGTGCCACACAAAGAGCCCCTCCTACACACATTCTACATTGAATGAATTGGTGAGATGAAACAGACCAAGGACACCTTCCTGCCTTTCCAGATCCTTCCATTTTGAAAACATCGGAAGCATAGGAAAGTGTGCTGAGCTTGAAGTAACTGAAGGAGAATCTCCACAGAGAAGGCACAGGTTATCAGGTAAGAAAGGAGTCACTCTATTCCCAGAAATAGGCTTTCGGACAACATCAAATACTGATTCCATCTGAGCATCTATGACTGCAGATTCACACCAGTGGTGTTGATACTGGCCAAAAAGCCCTGGAGAGTTCTCTCATGGACAAAGTGCACAACAGCAAGGGGCTTTCTCAGCAGAGGCTCTCAGCCATGATTCCTTACATTGTCCCTCCTGGTGTTCATTTTAAATGATGGGTCACATTAGTAGTGTCAAACTGAAATAGAAATAAGGCCAGTAAACCATGGTCAGCAGATTGATTTAGAAAACCACATATTAACAATATCTGTGTTCTACTGAGGCAGTTAGGTAGCACAGTGGATAAAGCACTGGGCTTGGAGTCAGGAAGACCCACATTCAAGTGCAGCCCCAGATACTTCCTAGGTATGTAGCCCTGGGAAAACTCACTTAACTTCTGTCTGTCTCAGTTTCCTCAACTGTAAAGTGGCTAGAATAAGAGCACCTACCTCAAAGGGTTGTTATGACGATCAAGTAAGAGTAATTGTAAAAGGGATTGGCACCATACCTGGCACACAGTAGGCTCTTAGTGTTAGTTTTTATTCTATTGTATTAGATATTAATACAGATATTAATATCTGTTAGATATTTCCCAAATACGTTTTATTTAGAAGGCTGGAAGTCTTGTGGCCTTCTATGGTGGCCCCTCTGGTGTAGTTGAAGACTTCTCTGCAGTTGAAGACCAAAAATTAGTTCAAGAAAGGTAGATGGAGAGCGTTTCATTTCCATTAAGATGTTCCAGTTCCTTACCTGCATTTCGTATCCTTTCTTTGTACTGCTGGTCCAGTTTTTTCATCCTTTTCTGATATTCCTGTAATGTACCTAATGTAAATAATTTACAAAGTTTACTCTGAAGATCAACCTACTTTTAAAATTTAAGTTATCTAAATTTAATTTTTATGTAACTACTGATATAGTCTGAAAATGGGTAGCCCTCCTTGCAAGATAGATTACAACCCCAAAGTGAGATTCCCTTGAAAGGAAATATAAATACCCACACTAGCATACACTAGAAATATACATAAAACTATTGTGCAAAAAATGCTTACTATGGAAGGGGAGTGATTGAGCATTTCAGTAGGGGAGGAAGGCATCTCCAAATAAAATCCTTCTCTTTAGTTCACATTTAAGTAGACTAGTCTACTAGTACTGATTTCAGAATCCTTCAGACAACTGTATTTAGTGCATATTAAAAACCCCACAAACTAGATTCTACTCCATTCCATTTTAGTATTTACATTACATTTCAGAACTTAAATATGTAACTACCCTAATAACTCCCTCTGAATTATTCACTATGGAGCCAAATTAAAGGTGGGTCTTTCTCAAGAGAAAAGTTGCTGAAGACAAACCAAAAGGCATTTATGTTAAGGCGACGGCACTTCTGTGTTGATGCCACAAGCATAAAGATAATCAAAGTATTCTATTCAAATCTCAACTCTATAAACCAACAGGGAAAAGAAGTAGTATTACAGTTAATTCTGAACTCATCTGCACTAGGACTTTTTGAAAGAAGCAGGTTTACACGCTTAGCATTTTCCTCATGCTAATGGTGAGAGAGGAAGAGGACCCTCCAAGATGGAAGGCCCTGGAGCCAGAAAGTCCTTGATTCATGCTCTATTGCTGACACACTGCTCAGCTGACCATGGGCCAATTATGGACCTCATGGACCTCAGTGCCCCAAGCAACTTCCTAGGACTACAAACCCAGCTATGGTCTCGACCCCCATTTGTTGAGGGACTTACCACAAAGTCAAAAGACTAGACTAAAAAAATAAAAATGTACATTATAGCAAAAATACAAAATATATTTGCATCAAGTGAGTATGTAATACCAGAAGGAGTCTGTACTCCAAAAGTGGGAAGGTGGCCCACAGAAAGTTAGGTAAGATTTAAAATTTAAAATTTTCTAAAAAGCAATTAGCCATATGCATGGTCAGAAACTGTGTTACAAAGTCCACTCAGTAATGGAGTTGACTAAACCACACTAACCTTCCTGCAGTTGTTGCAATTGCCTCTTGAGAGAAGCCAGTTTATCCTGGTACATCCTGCAGAGAAATTTTGAAAGCAGCATTAACACAAAAATTGCTTCAGGAGAGTGCAAGGCACAAGTTACCCAGACAAGTTAGATCAAGTGGGAATTTCATCAGTGTCATTACCCAACAGACAACAATTCTCCAATTTCTCTTATGTGTTTGTAAATATACTAGGTTTTTATTTTAGGAAGTGGGGATTCACATAAGGAGGACTTTGTTAACCTCAGTTTCCCCATCCGCAAAATGAGGGAACTGAATTTAATGCTTTCTAGGGTCCCATTCAGCTCTGAATTCATGAGTCAGACTGGGTCCAACTCTCTGGCAAATCCTATGACCTCATCTTTGGCAATGAATGATAAGGCTGTGAAAATTGTGAACTTCACAAATGTTAACATATACTGATGAGCAAAATGCAAGTATATACTAGGAAAGCAGATATGAGGTAGGCTTAGAAGCACCAATGATACTGAGTATATGAACAGGGAAAAAACTCAACAGCTGTGAAGACGGCCATGACCATTCCCATCCACAGTGCAATGAAACATAATTACCATATCAATTTCATACATAGATTATAAAAAACCAAAGAAACTATAACAGGGCTTTCTACAGATATTTTTCCTACATTCTATAAAGACAGAACTATGGGTATTTAAATTCTAAGCTAAATAAACCACGTTAATATTTTTAAGGGAGAATCTAGGAAGATATAACAATTGTTTTGCATTTAAAACCAGATTAAGCCTTATTTGGAAAAGAACAGTTGACGTTAAAAAAAGTGAAAATCCAGAAAGCTTCCCTTAGAATGTAAGAAGTGATATTTCCCCCAGCACCTGATGGGCAATAGAGACTTGCCAGAGTGTGTAATTGACTCTCTAAATGCTAGTTTCGCATGTGTCTCACAGTCCAATAAATAGCTTCATCTGTACCCTGAAGACATGCTCAAAATTGTACAGAGAGAAAAAAAAATGAAAAAATTTAATAATGTTCTGCCCATATATTACTAATATACCAGTAACAAAACCCCACCCTACCTGCCCATACATTTTTTTTTAGGTAAAATTCTTTTGCTTCAAGGGTACAAATTATAAGTGCTTTCTTAAGATTATAGCTGTATCTATCAAAAAGATATTGGGACTTTCCATAGCATTTCTCTCTCCCACCTAAAGAACACCAAAGTCTGGAGAAAGGAATTGCTATATAAATATTACACAAATATTATGCAAATGTTCTGTGGTACTTGTTAGAGAAGTAACACAGTGCTAGAAATCTATCTTTGGTATATATAATGTGAAGTATCTGACTCAGAATTTCACAACACCCATTTCAATAAAGATGGAACATTCCATGGGGGTTGATTACTAATAGGCTGAATTGAAAAAGGAAGACTTCAGTTGTGCAAGCTGAAGCCCTTTCAGTCCCATCCCAAACCTGGCTCACAGTGTGTTCTTGAGGTCTCATAAAATGGGATTCCTAGAGAAGGCCAAGAAGATAAGAACCTTCTAATAAAGAACCCAACACAATGGAAGCCTCCAAAGCCAGGGCTAATGCCAGACAGGAGTAACCAACAGGGGAGAAATTTCTGTGGGAAATCAAGGGACAAATTTTTAAGAGGACAAGAAAAACTGAAAATGGCTAAGACACGTGGAGTTGTAGGGGAGACAGTCCCAGAGAATAATTGATGGAATTCATGTGGAAGGTTAAGATGTGGGAAAGAGTAAACTGGAATGTAGTATTTTATGTCACAATAAGGTTGAAGGAAGCAGATTTCTCATAGGACAGAGAAGTCAGTATTAAACAAAAAACTAAGTACCATAATTTTATGTAGAATATCTTTCCATTTACAGTTCTCCTTCCTCCCCTCCCCCACAAGAGCTCCAAAATTCTGGGGAAAAACTGTTGTGTATAGATAGGCAGGTGGCTGAGTAAGTCATGCAGCTATTCGGTAGCACTACAAAGCAAGGCCAGACAGGGCCAAAAAAAATTTACAGAACAAGAATAAAGAAAATAAGGAAAAAGGAAGAAACTCTCGTGTGGAAAGCCTTGCAAGAGAACAAAAGAAAAAATGAGCAAGTAAGAGGCTCCAAACAATAAACCCTAACTCCCGTGTACCCTCTGTGTGCTACTTATTACCTCATTAGAACCTAAGCTACTTGAAGCCAAAGGGATGCATTTGCCTTCTTTTTGTCCCTACCACCTGGCACAATACCTACTTAATGAATGTTTGTTGACCGATTAAAAGAAATCAAGATGAAATCATCCCCACTTCTCAAAAAGAGAACTGGGGTCAGTGGGGAGGGAGAAGAGAGGTGAGAGGGAAACAAACAAACAAGGACCAGACTCTGGAATAGAAATAATCTCCAGGACAGACTAAACATGGGACAAGAACCTCCAAGATGGCTTAGAATCACAGTAAGAGAAATGCAGGAAGTAACTCGGAATATGATCAAAGAAGGAAATATTCAAGATGACTAATGCTTTCATCTAGGAAAATTCCTAGGAAATAGCAAACATTTTTAAAATTATGTCAGTAAAAGCAGAACCCAAGAATATGTGCCAGAAGTTGGGGAGGAAAGAAGAAGTAGAGAGGCTAAGAGCTTAAGACTATTACAAAGTAAAAGAAACTTTATCTGTGCTTTCTGTAAGGTGTGGGTGGGCATGACTTATTTATTCCAAGGAGTAACACTGAACTATGAAAATAAGACCAAAAAAAAAGCAGCAATTTACACTGCTAAAAAGAAGCACAAGTAATACAATGGCCTAATGGAGAAAAAGTTTAATTTAGCAATTGTAACCTTGAACATCAATGACCCAAGAGGTGTAAGTGAAATAGGCAGAGGCAGGTTTTGAACTCCCATGTCCCCACTGCCAAGGCCAGCACTCTACTACATTACCCTGCCTCTACACAGAATCTATAATTCTATGAAAAATGCTTCAGCTACTCCAAATTAGTCACTAGAACAGCTAAGGGCTTAAACACCAAAACTCTGTATTTTAACAAAGCTCCATAAAACTTTTTAAAATTAATTTTTTTTAATTTAAATTAAAAAATTTTTAATCAACTACTTCCATGACTTCCTTATATTTTTTTTTGGTATCTGTCAATCAACGAGCATTTATTAAATACTGTGTGCAATGGTATGCATTTTTTTCCTTTTAAAGTTTTTCATTATTGTGAATTAAACAAATATTAAAAAACTTGAACATTTCCATATACAAAGATACTGTGAATCTCTATTGCATTCAGAGTTTTTTTTTTTAATTTATTTATTTAACTTTTTACATTCATTTTTACAAAATTTTGGGTTCCAAATTTTCTCCCCTTTTATCCCCTCCCCCCACCCCAATACCCCAAGCAATCTAATTTTCCCTATCTCCAATCTGCCCTCTCTTCTGTCATCCCTCCCTTCTCTTGTCTCCATCTTCTCTTTTCTCCTGTAGGGCCAGATGACTTTCTATTCCTCATTAACTGTATGTCTTCTTTCCTAGTAGCAACAACAATACTAAACAGTTGTTCCTAAAACTTTGAGTTCCAAATTCTCCCCATCCCCCCCTCCCCACCCATTCCCTTTGGGACGGTAGGCAATTCAATATAGGCCATATCTGTGTAGTTTTGCAAATAGTCCCTGATAGTCGTGTTGTGTAAGACTAACTGAATTACCCTCCATCCTAACCTGCCCCTCATTGTTTCTCTTCTGTCTTGTGATCCTGTCCCTCCCCAAGTGTTGACTTCAAATTGCTCCCTCCTCCCTTTGCCCTCCCTTCCGTCATCCCCCACCTTGCTTATCTCCTTCTCCCCCACTTTCTTATACTGTAAGATAGGTTTTCATACCAAAATGAGTGTGCATTTTATTCCTTCCTTTAGTCAAATGTGATGAGGGTAAACTTCTTGTTTTTTGTTTTTGTTTTTTTTTTTTTCTCAGCTCTCCTCTTTTTCCCTCCACTAATAGTCTCCTACTTGCCTCTTAAATGACATATAGTTACCCCCTTCCTTTTCACCCTCTTTCCTCCCACTACATTTCTCTCTCACCATTTACCTTAATTTCTTTTAAGATATGGTCCCATCCTATTCAGTTCAATCTGTGCTCTCTGTCTCTGTATGTGTGTGCATGTGTGTATGTGTGTGTGCATGCATGCGTGTACATGTGTGTGTGTGGTCCCACCACCTACCCAGATACTGAAAAGTTTTAAGAGTTACAAATATTGTCTTTCCATGTAGGAATGTAAACAGTTCACTTCTGGTAAGTCCCTTAACACTTCTCTTTGCTGTTTACTTTTTCATGCTTCTTCTCATTCTTGTGTTTGAAAGTCAAATTTTCTTTTCAGCTCTGGTCTTTTCATCAAGAATGATTGAAAGTCCTCTGTTTCATTGAAAGACCATAGTTTCCCCTGAAGTATTATACTCAGTTTAGCTGGGTAGGTGATTCTTGGTTTGAGTCCTAGTTCCTTTGCCTTCTGGAATATCCTATTCCATGCCCTTCAATCCCTTAATGTAGAGGCTGCTAGATCTTGAGTTATCCTGATTGTATTTCCACAGTACTGGAATTGTTTCTTTCTAGCTGCTTGCAAGATTTTCTCCTTGACCTGGGAGTTCTGGAATTTGGCCACAATGTTCCTAGGAGTTTCTCTTTTTGGATCTCTTTCAGGTGGTGATCAATGGATTCTTTCAATACTTATTTTGCCCTCTGGTTCTAGAATGTCAGGGCAGTTTTCCTTGATAATTTCATGGAATATGATGTCAAGGTTCTTCTTTTGATCATGACTTTCAGGTAGTCCCATAATTTTTAAATTGTCTCTCCTGGATCTATTTTCCAGGTCAGTTGTTTTTCCCATGAGATATTTCACATTCTCTTCCATTTTTTCATTCTTTTGGTTTTGTTTGGTGATTTCTTGGTTTCTCATAAAGTCATTAGACTCCATCTGTTCCATTCTAATTTTGAGAGAACTATTATCTTCAGTGAGCTTTTGAGCCTCTTTTTCCATTTGGCTCATTCTGCTTTTGAAAGCATTCTTCTCCTCATTGCTTTTTGAACCTCTTTTGCCAATTGAGTGAGCCTATTTTTCAGGGTGTTAATTTCCTCAGCATTTTTTTGGGTCTCCTTTACCAAGGTATTGACCCGTTTTTCATACTTTTCTTGTATCTCTCTCATTTCTCTTCCCAGTTTTTCCTCCACCTGTCTAACTTGCTTTTCAAAATCCTTTTTGAGCTCTTCCAGGGCCTAAGCCCACCCGACATCCCCCTGGGGTGTCTGGGGTACTGAGACCCCGCCCTCCACGTCTTTCCCTGATGGCGAGAATATTTCCTTGTCAGATCCGGAAGTCGGGATCATTTGCATTTTGTTCGAAAAAACTCTCTATAGTCTTATTTTTCTTCCCTTTTCTAGGCATTTTCCCTGCCAGTTACTTGACTTCTGAGATTCCTGTCCACCTCAGCCTAGATCCGCCCAGCTAGTGCTTAGGGTCTCAGGTTCAAATGGACTTTCCCCGGCCGCTAATCAATGTGAACTTTAGTTCTGGTGCTGGGGTGGGGGCAGGGCTGCCTCCCAGGCTCAGCTCCCTCAGGGGCTTTATGCAGAGGACTTCAATAATAGAGCGGGGTGTGGCAGGGCCGTCTCCCAGGCTCAGCTCCCTCAGGTCTCTTATGCAGAGACTTTCAGTAATGAAGATCCTCCCTGCTGCCACTGCTGCCTCAGCCACCGCCCACGCCTCTGCCTCTGGCCGCTTCCTGCCCCCATCTCTGCCGTCGCTGCTTCCTCCTGAGGGGGCCCGAGTCACGGAGACACTCCGCTCCCCCTCTCATCCAGCCCAGCCTCTCTCACTGACCTGTAGCTTCTGTGGGTGGAGGGACTTTCCCGGCTGCCGGAGCTTCCATCTCTGAAGCCTGCTCGGGTCAGCTTCTCTGGGGCCGCGGCCAGGGCAGCATTGGGGTGGGGGTCCGCTTTCCGGGGCACGACAGACCCTGGGGACGGCTCTCCAGGGCTCTCTGGCACGGAAATCTCTTCCACTCCCTTTCTGTACACTTTTCAGTGGTCCAGAAGTTATGGGGGTCTCTTTTTACATTAATTCTATGGGCTTTGGTTTAGGAGCTCGTAAATGTGTCATGACTTCCTTATATTGCATATTGAAATATAGTTTATCCTTTTCACAGTAACATAAGGCCATTATTAAGCACCAATTAATGTTTTGTACAGAGTAATAATATTAGGGTCTGTTGAGATACATATACTTATGAAGTCTGTACTTAAGTTTTGAAAATATGATGCTAAGTGGCAAAGTAGATAGAACTCCAGGTCAGAGGTCAGAAACACTTAGATATTTACTAGCTATATGATCCTGGGCAAGGTACTTAACCCTATTTGCCTCAGTTTCTTCATCTGTAAAATGAACTGGAGAAGGAAAGGGCAAAGCACTCCAGTGTCTTTGTGAAGGAAACCCAAATGGGGTCATGAAGAGTGAGATATGTCTTGGGAAAAAAAAGACCAATAACAAACTGTAAAGAATGGTTTGATATTTCATGCACACTCAATTTCAGATTTTTCTACACGTATCTGAACGTTTCTGTTGACGACTACAAAGCTAGGTGGCACAGTGGAGAGAATGACAGGCCCAGAGTCAAGACCTGAGTTCAAAGCCAGCCTCACATACTTACCCAGGTGACCCTGGGCAAGTCACTTCACCCTGTTTGCCTCAGTTCCTCATCTATAAAATGAACTGGAGAAGGAACTGGCCAACCACTCCAGGATCTTCACCAAAAAACCCCAAATAGAGTCATGAAGAGTCACACACAAGTAGAAAGGACTCAACAACGATAACGTAGCTATATGCCTCCAAAAAGAAAAAATTATTGTAATCTATTTAGCCAATAAAAAAGGAACAACAGAGTGGAGAGAAAAGAGTAATAATAAAAATGCCGTTCGCAGAGGAATTCAGACCAATTCAAGGTAAAGGGCAATAAAACTGATCTGGCTGAATGCAAAGAGGCACAAACTACAGTCATGATGTCCTCTCTGAAGGATGGCACTGGGGCTCCGGCACTCACCTCTATCTGCAGCCCTGCATCCACAGAGAGGATGGGGGTACAAGGGGCAACAAGGGGAATGGGAACATCAAGCTGAGGTGCAGACAAAAGAAAAGAAGTTCAGAGAAGCACACGGTTAGAAGAGGTGACCACTGTGTGTGGAGGAGTGAAGTGACAACACCCACAGACAGATGCAGAAAATGAGGCTGGAAATCTTAAGCAGAACAAAGAGAAGAAATTATAGAGTGCCTTGCACTGAGTGTGCCATGTTTGTAGTTCCCTTATTTGTGTCCAAGTGTGGTCTAGTCTCCCTGTTAAAGCAGATGAAGATAGTCTCCACATTTCAGGTCAGTAGAGAGAGTGCGGCATTCCTAGGAAACAAAAAGCAAGGCTTCACTGGGGAGAAAAAAGATCAGAGGGGCAGGGAGTAAGGTCTGACCTTTATCAGGACACAAGACAGTGAAAGAGTATCACACAGGGGCAGAGGGAAGGAAAAAGCCAGCTATGAGATCAAGAGCCTGGAAACAGACTCAAGGCTTCTCTGAGAAGGAAGAAGGTCATCAATATGTGGGGTAAATATTTTTAGAACAATTTATAGGAGGACCTGGACAAGAAAGAAGCAACAGGTTACCACTTGCATCACATTAATGAAATTATGCATCCACCTAGGTAACAAAACTTGAAGGACAGCTAAAGAGCAGGAGGGAAAGCACAACTGGAATGTTATATACAAGTGCTCAATAACTATTTCGTGGATCGGGAGGGTGGGATGAGCACAATCACTGAGCTTAGACACCTGGTCCAAGGAAGTATTTGCTGGAACCTTTGACTTTGGACTCTGTCTCTGAGACAGAGTTTGGTAAACCATAGAACATGTCAAAAGAAAAATTTGCAAAGTGAAATACATCTAGAAGTACAAGTTATGTACCCACTACAAGCAAGGTGGTGAAAGAAAAGGGAATCTGGGAAGCAAATAGTCAGCTAAAATGGAATTTTGGACATCTAGATCATGGGTCAAAATCTAAGAAGGATAGATTCCTTGCTAAAAAAAGGCTTAAAAGAATATCAGAGATCATCCAACTCTATCCACTTTTTCTCAGCATTAACTATTCCCAGCAAAGATGTTTACCAGTTATATGCAAATATGATATAAAAAGAATTCAGGATCAAAGCGAATTTTTTAAGAAGACCTCAAGAGCTTTATCGTTAGGGTAGTTTTTCATCTATAAAAAAGCAAAAATGACCCTGCGATGAAAACATAAGCAGCACAGCCTAAAAAACCTATAATATAAAGGAGGGGCTCTTAAGCTGGTAGCCAGTCCATGAGCTTATTTTTAAAAGATGAGCAATCCTGTGTATTTGATTTTATGTATTTAAAACCATTATTCTGAGGAGTCCACAGTATCTGACAGACTGACAAAGGAGTCCCTTGGCACAACAAGGGTGAAGAGGAACACATCGGTCAGATTTGTAGATAATCCAGGAGGCCCACAAAGAGATTGCTATTAGGACCTTTGAAGAAAAGTAAAAGGAAATGGTATTATACAACTTGAAGAGACCTAAGGAAAATGGAATTCTAGTTTTCAAATCTCTGTAACGCTCTGGGACAAGCCATGACACATAAGAATGGTAAGCAACCCTTCTCCATGTCCACTTAGGAACTGGGCTATAGGTGAAGTATAAGGGGAGTGGTTCAATTAAGTAACAATACAATTTTCTCAAGTAAAAGATATCATATATCCTAACAGATTCCTGAGACTGGAATTCTATTCTGCCTTTACAAAACAGAACAGGTTGTTTAATCTGGAATGATTTCAATGGGGTCCTACCTGGAGGTGATAAGCAGAGCTGGGTAGTATTAAAGACTTTACTGGAATATAACACATCCTCTAATGTAGAGGGCAACATTGTTGCAGGATAACTGATCTCCCTGCTTCTATCATCCAAATGAAAAGTGAACCAAATATAAAAAAGTTAAGGCAGGAAAAACATAAGTTATGTAAGTACTGATTAACTGTGTGATCCTGGAGATGTCCTTAGTCTTTCTGGGTCTTGCTTCAACTATAAAACAGAAATGTTAGACAGAATATCTGTATGGATAAAGCTCTAATAGCCTATGCTGCCACAGGGGGAAAAGTAACCGTGCCTTTGGAAGGTTCTTTTTTTTTTAATTCTACCCAAACTAAATTGACTAAGTTTACTCAAATATAGATTTCTAAACCAGATTTCTTGTCCATTTCAAACCAATAGCAAAACAATACCAAAAAAAGGTGTATACTACTCACTGTTCCTTCATTTCGACATAATCCTCCTCATCGTGCTTTGCCAGGTCAGTTTCACTGGCATCCTCGGTGTCTGAAGGGAAAGCAAGAGGAGGGATTAGTTGGAACTAACAACAGCAAGAAAGACTTGGTACACAGTTGTTTTAATTGTCTATGGCAAGCTACAGCACATAGAAAGAAGTATACTTAAGAGCCGTATTTTATGAGCCTTTTTAACTTGTGTCAGGATTTCCCTGAAACTCCTGGCTGCAGAGCAGTATAGTCTGCCTCTCCCTCAACTGGCAAGCAAAACAGGGGCCAAAAGTGACTTCAAGAACAGGAGTGAGGGAACAAATATGCCATTTCTAACAAAAGAGCTAGACCAGGGAAGAAGGACTTTTAAATTGCTGACTAGGAAGCAATCCAAGAAAACCCTCAGTCCTTTGGGGAGCCCACGTTAGCACAGACAAGAAATCTCACACATGCCCACTATGAGCCAGACAGAATTCACATCAGACATTCAAAAGCAAAACACGAGCAGGCCAGATCCATCCATAATCCATCAACAGGAATTTATGAAATGCTTACCATGTGCCACGCAAGGTGCTAGGGATAAAAGCACAAAGAAACAGACAATCCTATTGACCTAAGCATATAATCCCAATATGTCTTTTCACGCTCTGTAAAGGGGTGGGGGAGGGTTTGGGAAAAGGAAAATTATTAAACAGTTAAATTGGTTCATGTCACTGTGACTAAATTTTTTACAAAAAATAAAATGGCCAAAATTTTCTGTAACCTCACCAGACTATCACTTTTGTCCAGACTTCTGGCACTACTGCTCCCCCTCCTGGCCACTTAGATAAACTGTGTTGCATGCTCCAGTTAAGAGCACACAAGACCCCACTTCCAAAATCTGATCTACAAAACCACAGTAATGATATGTTTGAGTGTGAGCCCAATAGTAAAAGAAAAAGGAAACCAGTGCCCAAGGCAGTCCTAGTACTGCCAATGAACAAACGTCCCTTGGGAAACAATCAAAGCCACGCATCTTCTGACAATTCAAATTCACATATGCCTAAATTCTCTGGAAACTCAGGAGCAGTGAAGTTAATCAATATAACCTGTCACTTCTGCTTTCTTCCTCCATTTATGCATACACACAGACACACATAGCTGCCCACTTCTTGTGAGTCTCTTCTAGCCCGGCAGCCAAGGTTCAGGAATCCTCTGCAGCTCCTTCCCACACCCAGTTAAATTCCATTCATTTGGCCTAGTGTCCTCTACAGCTTTCTAACAAGTGCTTTCTAACACTGCCCTCCTGTGGACCTCTAGAACTTGCCCTTGCCTTGATATATCCTGTTCCCTTCCCCCACCCTTTCTGGATCCTGCTAGCTTCCTCCCTCTACCCCTTCTTTGCCCCTAGACTTTCCACTCTTCTGACACCTTACTCTCCTCTATCTACTCTACAATCCAGTGACACAGGTGACCATGCAGATCCTTACAGCCTGCATCCTGACTCCGAGCATTTTCACTAGCTATCTCCTATGCCCAGAACTCCTTCCAGCCACCCTTCCCACCTCACCTCTACCTTCTGCAAGAAGCCTCTCTTAGCCATTCTTTAGCTTAGGGCGTTCTTTCTATTACATATCTTGCTTGCTGCCTGAACAGGCTCAGTTAAACTGAACTCCCAAAGACCAGGTCCTGTTTTTTGCCTGTTTTGTTTGTTTGTCTGGGGGGTGTGGAGGAGAGATTTCATTGTATCACTAAAGATTAGCACAGTGTCTGGCACAAAATAGACTAATGAAACATTTGTTGACTGACTGAGTCATGCCCCCTCTAGGTTTCTCTGTCACTTCAGGTTTCATTTCTATTAACAAAGATTATCTAGAAAAAGGCAAGATCCATACTCACAATTTACTAAGAGGAGATTAGATGCCCAAATAATAACTAATACAAAACTGGCCATGTCTAAGAGTAATGTGGGCAAGAATGCATTAAAAATGACAGGAGGGAGACCCATCTAAGCAGGGTAGGGTTTCAAAAATGACAGCAAGGGTGATGAACTTAAGAGAGCTGAAAGACCAATCAATAAGCATTTATTAAGCACCTAAGTGCTCTCAAGATGCTAGGCTCACGGGATTCAACTACAAAATCGAGTTACTCCAGGAACTGAAAGACTTTGCCCCAGATAGTCTTTGAGTAAACCCATATCAGGATTACAGGCAGAAGGGGCCTTGGAAAACATGGAGTCCAACTTCTTCATTTTATAACTCAGAAATATGAAACTCTTAGAGGTGCAGTGACTTGGCCAAGAGCAGAATGGCAGCGAAGAGCAGTAGAACCTACCCTCAGAACTCAAGACAGGGTCTTTTTCCACTAGACCAACAATCTCTACCGCATCCTTAGTCTATGTACGGCCCCATTTGTAAAACAGGGGTAAGCAATCTTGGATTTGCCTTAAAGAATAATTTCAATTACTGTAAACTATAAATGACTATAGAAATGTTATTCAAATGAGTCCATATAGTTGAGGACAGACAGTCCTGGATTTGGACTCAGCAGACAGGTTTAAATCCCAACTGTGCTACTGGCTTTGGGTAAGTCACCCCCCACCCCCCCCACCCCCCGCCTCCACCCCCCCCATCCTCCCAGCCCCAGCCATGAGAAGCCCCTGGTCATTTTCCCCTCATGGTGTCCACTATGCATCTCTGATCACATTTAACTGACCCCAGACCTGACCCCAGTTGTCTCCCTGCCATACCCCATCAGTTCCTGACTAGCTCTGGGAACACTAAGCAACAATTCATTCCTGGAAAGGTGGTGACAAAGGACATACCTTCTTGTGAGCTCTCACTATCCAAGTAACTTCCTCCCTAGGGGCAGTGGTGCACTGGGAAGAGCAATGCAATTTAGAATTCTAGGAAATGAATTCAAATACCACTCTATCACTACATGGGACCTTGGGCAAGTCACTTCACATCTAGGCCTCAGTTTCCTCATCTGTAAAATAAGGTTGTTAGGGTCACTTCCAAGTCTAGATCTATATCTCCTCTGAATTCATTCCCAGGCTCCATATCCTTTATGCATTCTCTCTCCCATCAAAATAAAAGCTCCTAGGGCAAAGACAATGGCAGCTAGGAGGAGTGATAGTGCACAGAGTTCCAGGCCTGGAGTCAGGAAGACTCATCTTCCTGAGTTCAAATCTGGCCTATGACACTTAGTAGCTGTGGGACCCAGAACAAATCACTTCACCCTGTTTGCCTCAGTTTCCTCATCTATAAAATGACTTGGACAATGAAATGGTAAACCACTGCAATATCTCTGCCAAGAAAACCCAAAAAAAGAGTCACCAAGTTGGACATGATTGAAATGACTGAACAAACACCACATGGCCTCATAGGTTTCTTTTAGCTCTAAGTCTAGGGAACAACAAGTGTCTCTGAATGCTAATTAACAGAAATGCTCAGCCATCCAGCAATAATAGAGGTTAGGGAAGAGACAGAGATGGTGCCAAAAACTGGCAAGGAAAAGTTTAATACAGGTATGTCATACTGATACTAAGCCACACTGAATTTGAAATCAAAAAGGATTCTCACTTCAATTTCCAGTTTTGTCATTTCCTAGCTGTGTGACCTTAGGCAAGTCACAACCTGGGCTTCAGTTTCCTCATCTGTAAAATGAGGGAACTGGGTTGTTAAGCTCTGAGTTCACTAAATGCTAGCTATTAGCTATTAGCTATTACCATTCCAGCTCTAATCTCCATAATCCTAAAATAGCTGAGGTCCCTTCCCCCAGGTTCTAAATTAAGGAATCTCAGAATTAGAAAGACCCTCAGAGAGTACCAAATACAAATGGAAATTCTCTCTACATCATAACCAACAGAGACACCAAAGCCTCTTCTACAAGACTGCCAATGTGTCAGATGCTGGAAGCTAGAATGGAAGTCATTCTACTCATGAAGAAGTCCTTAGGAAGTTCTTAGGTAAAAGTCAAATTTGCCTCTTTGCAGCTTTTACCCACTGCAGGGCCAACGACAGCTACTTTGGATATAGTCCTTTAAAGCTAAGGTTTAAAATAAAACAGTAAATCTTTAAGATTTGCAGAGCACTTTACTTTGAGTCAAATAATAATACTTCAAGGGACATGCTATTATTATCCAAATTTTACAAAAGAAGACAGTGAGACAGGCAGAGGCTGAGTGATCTGCCCAGGATCACATACCCACTGAATGTGAGAAAAAGAATTTAAACTCAGGTCTTGACTTTTAAGTCTCATGCTCTCAAAGGTGGGGAACCTGCAGCTTCAAAGATATACGAGGCCCTCTAGGTCCTCAAGTGCAGCCCTGTGACTGACTCCAAACTTCACATAACAAGAAGTTTGGAATCAGTGCAAAAGGTCACACTTGAGGGCCTAGAGGACCACCTGTGGCCTTGAAATAGAACAAAGTTCTCCACCCCTGCTCTCTCTATTGTGCCACCTAGCAGAAGAAATCTAATCTGACTTCCAGGTGAAAGCTCTGCAAAGTATTAAAGTCGTTTATTCACCAAGTATTTATTATATATCTTTCCACCAGGCAAGGTTCTAGGGATGCTTTTGGGATGTGGAAACAATCACGACAGAGTACTCCTGTGAATATCTCCTTCATCAACGGAAACAAATACACAACTGCAGCAGGTCTCCTGACTCAGTCCCTTAAAATGTAGGCTCCTAGAGGGCAGAGACTCCCAGAACTGGCCCACGAAAAACACACTGAAGATGATTCCTACAACTTAGTCTTAAGAGAGGTGCCTTAAGGCACAGTGAGGTTAAATGCCCAGGGAAAGCCACCACTAGAATCCAGATCCTCCCTATGTCTCCCACCTTCTCTGGTCACACAGCAAGAGGCTGGATATTGGTGTCTTCCCCACACAGCAAATAATAACAATAACAATAGCTAGCATTGAGGAGCTTTACAAATATTATCTCCTTTGGCCCTTACAACAACCCTGGGAGGTAGGTGCTTCTATTGGTTCAGTCATTTTCAGTCTTGTCTGTCATGACCCCATTTGGGGTTCACCTGACAGAGATACTGGAGTGGTTTGCAATTTCCTTCTACAGCTCATTTTACAGATGAAGAAACTGAGGCAGTCAGGGTGAATGAAGTGATTTGCCCAGGGTCACAAGCTAAGAAATGTCTTAGGCCAAATTTGAATTCAGCTCTACCTGACTCTAGGCCCAGCATTTTATCTACCAGGCCATCTAGTTTTTGTTTTTCATATTTAAATGTTTCCTGTGGTTTCTAAAATTATTTTTTACTGAAATGACACTGAAGTCTTTGTGCTTAAGAAGCTTATTTTCTTTTTAACACATTCCCTGTCGCCCCAGAACCTAGCACAGGGTTAAGTGCTTTGAGAAATGACTACGGAGCACAGGATTCTACAGAGGGAAACAATGTTACAAATAATGTATACAAAGTAAATACTGTGGGGAGGGGCCTAATTTGTCGGGGATAGAAAATATCAGAGTAAATAACAGAGTAATTTGAAAAGAGACACAAGCAGCAGGCAGGGGGAAAGGCCCAGGAAAGGACTTCCCCGCTGGGGCTCACATCTACCCCTTTCCAGCCCCCCTTGTAAGGTGTCTCCCTCATTAGAATGGAAGCTCCCAGAGGGCAGAGAGCGTCTGTTTTGCTTTCATTAGGATTCCTAAGGCTTGGCTCAAGAGCCAGCAGAGCAAACAGTAAGCGTTCAATAAATGCTTGCTGACGACACAATTAGTAGCTTTAGAATTAACTGGGTAAAAAACTAGAGATTCTAAAAAGCTCTAAGGAAAGGACAGGTCTCAGTTTCCCCTGCTGTAAACAAAGGTAATTGGGACGACATGGTTTCTGAGGTTCCTTCTCGGCTCGTTTTCATTCCACGATTCTCCAACTTTTCGGTCACAGGATTAAAATTTGAGGGACTCCCTCCCCCCAAAAGAGCTGTGGCTTGGGTGGAGTCTATCGCTATTTACCATAACAGAAATAAAAAGTTTTGACAAGGCTGCCCCCCTGCCATCCCCACACCACTTAAGAGAACGTCTGGTCCCAGCCCGCGGCGAGGAGAGCGCCCTGCCGGCGTGGGGCCCGGCTTGGGCAAAGGCGCCGAGACTGGCCGCCCGGCTCTCTCGCTCGCTCCCCTCCCCCGGCCCGGCGGGCGGCACCTTCGTCTGACTCGCGGCCGCGGCAGCTCCGCTCGTCGTCCTCGGCGCTCTCCAGCTCCTCCTCCTCCTCCGGGTAGTACTCCGGGGCGGGTGGCGCTCCGGCCGGGGCCGGGGCCAGCAGCCCGGCCGCGCTCATGGCGCCGCCGCCCGGGCCTGGGGCCGTGGGAGGTGTCGGCCTCGGACTCCGGGACGCGAAGCGAGCGCGGGGAGCAGCCTCCTGGGCCGCCTCAGCCGCCGCCGCCGCCTCCAAGCTCCGCCCCCGGCGCTCGCGCTCGGCAACGGGGCCCTCGCGCGACTGCTTCCGGGTCACGGGCTGCCCGGCGCGCGCCTGCTCCCGCCCGCTCCCCGCCCCGCCCCGCCCCACCTAGGAAAGCGAAGAGCCGGCTCCTCACCCGAGTTCATGACGCTTCTCGCTCGCAGCTCAGCCGGGTCCGTGCAGACGGCTCTAGCGGCCCCAGGGGTGGGAATCATGAATATGCATGAGCAGGCGAAGAGAGCGGTGCCTCGCGGAGCGGCCAGGACCCGCTCCTCCTCCCGCTCCCCGCCCCGCCCTCCTCGGAGCTCCAGGACGCTCCTCCCCCAGTGGCCACGAGGCGGCGCCGGAGCCGGGCCGCGAGTCCTGGGCCTGATCACCGCCCCCGCCCCGGGGCTCCAAGTTCAGACGCTTACGGGCGGGAAGCCAGAGCATGGGCCCCCGGGACGCCAACCCAGGCGAGTCTCTCGGATTCCCGAGGGGTCCGGGAGTGGCCAGATACCTCTGTGCTCGTCTTAGAATGGGCACGCTGACTCCCGTAGCTGCCTTCTCCAGGGGCTGCGGGAGAGGTGCCAAAGACAGGCGCGCAGCTGCTTTTTGCAAACTTCCAAGCGTTTAAATAAAGGCTGTCCTTGAGGATTAGAACAGAGCTGGGGAGTCCCGAGGAATCCAGGTTAAGAAACCCGGATTAGACCCATGCGGGTCTAAAATCCCTTCCAGGTCTGGATGTCTATGGAGAGGAGGGGACCTTTAGGCTAATAACTGATCGGGCAAGTATTAAACTCCTTCTGTGTACCAGGTACTGGGGAAGACAAGGACACAAAGGAAACAGTCCCTGTCCTCAAGAAACTGACACTCCGAGGGAAGTCAAGTTCATAGCAAAGTAAATAGAAAACAGAGGATGTAAGTAGTGACTGACGATGAAGGAACTTCACAAAGAACAAATACCACGTTACTGGGCACAGTGGATAGAGCACCAGGTGGGGAGTCCGGAAGACCTGAGTTCAAATATAACATCAAACACTAGCTGAATGACCCTGGGCAAAAATCACTATCTGACTCAGTTTCCTCTTCTGTAAAATGGGGATAACAATAGCCTCTCCTTCTCTCCTTTCCCACCCGGCCCCCATAATTGTAAAGTGCTTAGCTAAGTGCCTGCCAGATAGTAATCACTATATAAATGCTATCTATTATTATTGGTGTAATTATCACTATGATTATTATGGGAAGAGGAAGGTGTCCAAGCAGGAAAGGCCTCTTGAAGGAGCTGTCATCTGAGACCACAGAACACGAGAGGCTCTAAAAGGCTGAGGCAGGTACTTGGGGAAAGAATATTAGAGTTTACAGTGCATTGGACTGACTTTATCTCATGGCAGCCCCACAAGAACCTGAGGAGGCAGATATTCCCAGACTTATTGTCACCATTTTACATCCATTTCAAGCCCCTTTTTTGAAGAAGAAAACTGAAACCCCATGACATTGTGAACTCCTTGAGAGCAGGGCCTTTTTGGGGGGAGGGGGGGCGGGGGAGTGTTTCTCTGTATCCCCAGCACTTAGCACAATGCTAAACACATAAGAGGAGCCTAATAAAATGCTTCTTGACTTGACTGACTTGTCCAGAGACAGTAACTGGCAGAACCTGGGTTCCCTCCCAAGTCCTCAGAGTCTCACTTCAAAGCACAGCAGGCCTGGGTCCTCCTGGGCCCTCCCAGCTCTGGCATTCTATGTTCTATGGCCCCACCCAGTGTAGGATCAGAAAAAGAAAATCAAAAGTCTGTACTTCCGATCTACTGTTTTGAATATCAAGCATTCAATACAGGGCAAATAAGAGGTAAATAAATATCAGGGCTTTATTAACAACTCAATTCAAATATCCCCAAACCTCCCCCCTTCAGCTTAGCAGAGAACAACGGGGAAGGAGAGGAAGACTAGGAAGGAATGTTTCCCAGATGATTTTTACCAGTAACCAAAAAAGGGAGGATGGGGAGGAGCTAGGTGGCTCAGTGGATAGAGCACCGTGCCTAAAGACAGAAAGAATCATCTTCCTGAGTTCAAATCTGACCACAGACACTTACTAGCTGAGTGACTCTGAGCAAGTCACTTCACCCTGTTTATCTCACTTTCCTCATCTGTAAAATAAACTGGAGAAGGAAATGGCAAACCACTACAGTATCTTTGCCTATAAAACCTCAAATGGGGTCACTGAGAGTAAGACAGGACTGAACAACAAACAAACAAAAAAAAGAGTTTTGCCCCCATTTACTGTCCTGTCAACCATACAGTCAGTCAATCAGGGTTACCAAACTAATGTGGGCATTTTCCTTAGAAAGTAGGGTTTGCCAAAAAGTTTAAATTTGCACATGAATTCATCCTGATTGCTTATTTTACTTATGACCTAATGCAGAGCTGGATGAAGCAAATATTTGCTGATTCTTTTATTAAGGGGTCTGGAAGGAGGCTCAGATAATTCCAAAGCAAACCTTTCACAAGACAGATAAAGAAACTGCTGCCTTGAGAAAAGCTAGGTGGCTTAGCCCAAGGTCAAGGCAAAGCTAGAACAAAATGACACACAATTTACCATGAACATATCTCCATAGATGTTTGCACCAAATTTAGTTTAAAAAAAATCTGACTTTATTGAGAGGGGAAAATGAAACAAAATAATAGCAAAGGCAGAGGTGGAACCCAGGGATTCTGAATTCCCAACCATGACTCTATCCAGACCAGGGGTGGGGAATCTTAGCCCTTTGACTGAACCGAAACCTCCCAGTGATCCCAAAGGGATTTGTTTGGTACAACTTGCACTCAGTCAAAAGGCAGTACCCAAGGACCTAGAAGGCCTCCAAGCTTCCAGTTCCCCACCCCTGATTCAGCCTAACTTGGCCTTTCCTTGTGCTGAACTTTTCCTCTATTTATTTTTGTTTTCAGATTGCAGTTTCATGCCTTATTCCAATTTAAACCCCAGTCTTTTCTGATAGTGTTACCAAAAATTTGTCTGTCCAGAAAAGATACTCAAATATAATCTTGTCCAGAATGGGGTGGATCTTAAATTAAATTCTAATTTTACAATGTTTTCCCAGGAATTTCTCAAATTCTAACAATGTTACTGAACCAATGCGAGTCTCAGGGCTCACTACCCCACTTCTCTATTTTTAAACTCAAGATTCCAATTTTGACTATGGACTTCAGGAAAAGATTGTGAATGTGTGTTCTATGTGCACCTAAATTCCTCATCATCATCTTTCATTTTGTCATAAACAACTCACCCCCTCTCCCCAAAGAGGAATTTCCCCAAATCTATCTTCTTGATGTAATATCTCAAGAAATCACTGAAATTCCTCTTCTTCCTATCCTCAACCCAAAACAGTGTTCAAATACTCTGCTAGGTCAGGTTACCTGCCCTCTCTTAAGAAATTCATTTCAGTGAAAGTTTTGGTACTATCAGTATCTACCTAGGACACGTCCATATCCCCAATTACAAATGTTCATTTAAAGAGGAAGAGAATAAGGTTTAAAAGTAATTAAAGAATGCTTCCATGCCTATACATTGTTTTCTAAATCCCAAATTTGAAAAGCACAGGCATCAAAAAAGAAACAAACAACCCCAAATGCAAAACCAACACTCCTGCAGTTCGGTTTGCAACGGGCAAATCCGATTAATGGTAAAGACTGTCATAAACGCATACTGATCAAGGCTAGTATATAGATAGGAATTTATGCCAAAACTTATTGAAAGTAGAGTGTTTCCAGCTGAGTACATTAGAGTGTCCAAGATATGCTGCAGTATTACAACTTGAGGATGAGGAGAGATAGTTATTCTTTGACTTATAAAGAAGGGTGTGACAGACATTCTATGTTCTATGGCCCCACCCAGTACAGAATCAGAAGAGGAAAGCAAAAGTCTGTACTTCCGATCTACAGTTTTGAATATCAGGCATTCAATTCGCGACAAGTGGGAGGTAAATAAATATCAGGGCTTTATTAACAACCCAATTCAAGTATCCCCAAACCTCCACCCTTCAGCTTAGCAGAGGGCAAAGCAGGGGGAGGGGGGCAAAAGGCTAGGAAGGAATGTTTCCCAGATGATTTTTTACCAGTAACCAAAAAAAAGGGGATGGGAAGGAGCTAGGTGGCTCAGTGGATAGAGCACCGTGCCTAGAGACAGAAAGAATCATCTTCCTGTCTGGAGTCAAACTATATTATGCTGCATTCTGGATTGACCTTTCATTCAGGTAGAGCTGATCTGTCCGTCCCTTTGTCTAGACATTAGGTGTGCTTTATAAGCAGACAGACAGGACTTCCAGGGTTGTGAAAAGGAGAACTTTCTCAAAAGGAAGGGAGAAGACTCTGGGGGTGGAGGAAGAAAAGAAAGGGAGCAAAAAGGAGGGGAAAGGAGAAAAGAAATGGGAAGTTGGGGAGAGCACTTTGGAATACAAACAACTCTGGAAGAAAAAAAATTGGTTACAACATAACTGGAAAACTTGTATATTGTTACAGTAACATTGTTTATTTGGAAATTGAATACAATGTTGCCAAAGGTCACTTACTAGTAACACAGTGTTCCTTTCCCATCATTCCTCCCTATGTGGTTGATGACACAGGTTCAACACCCACAACTTGACAATGACTGATGCTACGAAATGCCACCCTGGGGAGCTCTGGTGACCAGATTGCAAGGAGAATACGTGTAGAGGAAATGAGATAGAAGAGAAGTGGAGAGGAAAAGAGAGAAGACAGGAAAGGAAAAGAGAGTAAAGGAGAAAGGAGAGGAGAGGGAGAAACCCTAGCCTCCGTCAGATCTATTCCCTGCGCGAGGTTTATGGAACAGCAGATGCTGCTCTAAGTCCAGCCCCCGCGCCTTTATCCACCTCAGGTGCAGCCTGCTCAGGAGGTCTCTCCAGGCCCCGGGTTAAATGGGAGGCTGCACCTACTTACCTCCCAGGGTCTCAAAGGGCTCGCGTCCGGGAAGCCCTGGGAAGTCCTCCGCAGACTAAGGAGATACAGGATCTCAAAGCGCCTCCTGCCTGCCCGCTTCCAGCACCCGGCTCCCTGGGCCGGCTGGGGAGGGGCAGCAGCCCAGGGAAGACAGCCCAGACTCATAGCCTCTAAAGAGTTGGGCCGGGGCCCCCCAGGGGCCGCCCGAAGCATCTCCAGCCCAGGTTGTGACCTCGGACATGGGCGGGGGACCGGAGAAGAGCGCTGTGACCTTTGACCGCAGCAGAAGCGCTGAGGCGCACCTCTAGGGCTCGGAACAGGGAGGCGGGGCCTAGCTGGCGCCAGTCCCACCCCGCGAGCGCATCACCGGCGGCCTCGGCAAATCCCGGGGCTCCATCGACTACTCCGCCGAGAGGAGGCCGGACGAATGGAGCACCGGCCGATCGAGAAGCCCGCTCTAGGACTCTGAGCGCGGGCAGGGGAGCTTAGAGGAGCGCCGATCGATCGGCCTACCCCAGGCGTGGTGGGGGAGTGTCCGCGGCGGCGGTGGAGGCGGGGCGCGGCGAGGGCTCGATGCTCTCGGGTGCGATTGGCCGCGCCTGGCAGGAGCCGCACCTCGGACAGCAGCAGCGGCAGCGGCGGGAGGAGGAGGGAGCGGGGACTAGGCACCGGGCGGCGACAGCGACAGCGAAGCAGGAGTGACCGGCCAGCTCCGGACCTAGCCCGGGACCCAGCACCCAAAACCCAGCCCGGCGGGCAGCCCCGTACCAGGTGAGAGGGAGCGGAGGAGCCCAGCCCGGGGCGGGACAAGGGCGGGACCGGGGGGCGGGCGGGGCGGGGACCCCCGAGGGGGCGGGGACTGGAGACTGGAGGGATGCGACCCCCCGAGGGGACGGGGACCGCTGGGGATCCCGTGGAGTAGCTGTGACAGTCGGAGCCCCCCGAGAGGGGCACGGACTGCAGGAGCCCCCCGAGAAGTGACTGTGACAGCCGGAGACCCCCGAGTGGGGCGGGGACAGGAGGAGACCCCAAAAGGGGCTGGGACTGCAAGAGACTCTTGGTAGTGGCTGTGACAAGTTGAGGCCTCTGAGAGGGGACCCTGGAAAGGAACATGAACTGTGAAAGACCCTCAGAGAGGCTGGGACAGGGTGGGATCCCTGAGAGATCTTGGAACTGGCAGAGACCTAAGAGACTGTGACTGAACAAGATCCCAGGAGGACTCGTGACGGCCAGGGACCCCCACCTCCGGGGAGTAGGGACCAGAAACCAAGTGAAACTGGGATAGGCTGAGACCCCTAAGATGGGCTATGACAGCGGAGGATTCCTGAAGGAGACTGAGAGGAAAAGACCCTAAGAAGGTCTATAACAGCCCCCACAAAAGTATGTGATAGTGGTAGACCCTCAAGAGAAAGAAGACTCAGACCAAACGACCTCTCAAGAGGGGCAGCGACAAACCATAGAAAGGAGCAGGGACAGTGGAAGACCCGAGGGAAGAAATCCCCCTTAGAATGGTTTGGACAGTGGAGACTCCCAGAAGAAGCTGGAACAGGCTGAGAACTCTGGAAAGAGCTAGGACAGGTAGAGACCTGTGAGAGGTGACCAAGAGGACCAGATTCCCAGAAAGGCAAGGACCGTAGAACTCCTCCCCTGGCCAGCCCCCACCCCCAGGGATTGGGAAAGAGAGATACTCCAAAGTGCTGTTAACTGTCTCGTTAACCGACTATACCACCCCCTCCCCCTAGGGGCTGAGCTTCCATAAACTGAGATAAGCCCACCTTTTAACCCCAGAACAGGGATAGGAGCAAGGGGGAGGCAGTAGCGGATCTGAGAATACAAGACTCCCTACAGGGGCTGTGAAAAGGGGATCTGGGTGAGAAAACCCCTGAAAAAAGCTCTGATAGGACAGATTCCTCCCCTCCTTCCCCTGTGACAGTATGCCTGAGGGGATACTCCGGAAACATGCTGGACCTATGAGAGTTAAGGGGAGGAGATCCCCAAGGAACTATAAAAACCAACAATAAGAAATTATTATATCCCAGAAAGAAAAATGGGATAGAATGTCTGAGGGAAAAAGACCTCCAGGAGGGGCTGAGGGCAGACCGAATGAAGAAGGACCCCAGCAAGAATGGCTGTTTCTGTTAGAATGAGGGACAAAGCTAAGTAGTGTGGGGAAGACCTGAGAGGACCAGAGTCCATGGAGGGTCTGGGGTGGGAAGTGCGGGAGGAAGTTTGGAGGGACTGGGACTTCACATAAAGGCTCTGACAGGAGTTTTAATGGGAAGAGGACCCTCAAGAGGGACTGAATGTAGAATCTGAGGGGAGGAAGCCCCACCCTCAGACAGGTGATTTGAGGACATCACAACCTAAAGATGTATAAAACAGGTGGTCTAAGGGAAAGAGACCCCAAAGAAGAACTGAGAGTCAGGGAGGCTGAGTGAAAGAGACCTCGGAGAGGGACTGTGGTAGCAATCCTAGCACCCCAGAGAGGGAGTTACTCAAATTGAAAGAGGGGAGAATATGTTCTGCCTCTGGGGATATGCAAGGGGGAAATCTTAGGGAAAGAGACCCCTGAGAGGGGATGTGACACTTAGGGCTTGGAGGGAAAGCGCCTCCCCCTAGAAAGGAGTTGGGACAGCAGAGTTTATGGGAGACTCTAGAGAGTCAAAAAAGTAGAAGACAAAGTCTCAAATGCTGGGTTTCTAGAAAGAGAAGTCACCTGAGGGACTGAGGCAGGGAGTTTAAGGCATGGGTAATACTGGGAGAGAGGAGGTTAGAAGAAGCAGCAGCCTTCATTCCCTCCCTGCCTCCCCTGATATTGAATCTAAGGAAGAGAGGAATGCAGAGACTGATTGTGAATCTGAGGTTAAGACCACCCCAGGGAGGGACTGTAGCACATCTTGAGAATCCAGAGAGGAGCTATGACTTCAGGTTTGACCTTGGAATGCTAGAGTTTAATTGTGACAGTAAGGTCTAAGTAAAGGGGACCTCCATAAGATGGGTTTTGAGAGCAAGTGTAAAGGATTGAAGAATACAGAAAGGACCTGTGACCAACTATAGTGGAGGGGCTGAGATAAGGGGAGGTGAATGTGAGAAATCTCAGAATAGTTCTGATGGTGGATCTCAATAGAGAGACACCCAGTAGGTGCACACCCAAAGAGGGACCCATCTGTCTGAGATGAGAGGGACTTTGAGGATTTAGCCTATGGCCCGGCCATACCAGAGAGCAATTGTAAAGGCAGGATTTGATGTGAGAGAGCACCCCAAGGGGACTGGGACTCTAGGTCTGATCAGAGGAGACATCAGACCCCATGATGGCAGGCTCCAAGGTGACAGAACTACAGGGAAGGATTGTAACGATGGGTCTTAGTCAAATGGAGCTAAAGGAGAAACGAGGACCATGGCAGCTGAGATAGAAATGCCCAGAAAATAGCAGGGCCAGCTTTTTTAGAAGGGACCCCAGAAAGGGGGCTTGAGCAGGAGGTTAGAGGGAGGATAATTCGCCCAGAGGGTCACTGTATGATGCAGCTTCTGAGAGGAAGAGATCTGACAGTAGGGCTGATGTCAGAGCTCCTCAGAGAATTGTAGTGTTTGAAGTGAGGGAAACCCAGAGGTGAGATGGGACAGTGGAATGAGATAAGGGACTTCATGGAGAGCCTGTGACTAGGATGTCCCTAGAGATTCTAAATTATCACCCCAGAGAAGATCTGAGATAGTAGAGTCTGAGCTGCTGGCCACTCCTAAGTGGAATAAAGACTGGGAGATCTTGGAGGAGATAAGATGCTACCGGAAAGGTCTAAGGTGATGACTCTCCCAGAGGGTACATCTAGATGGCTTAGGGTGGGGAACAAATCCTTGGATTTCTTCAAAGTTTGGATTCGGTCCAAGGGCCAAACTTGAGGACCTAGAGGGGCCACATGTGGGGGCAGCAGGCTTAGATTATAAAAAGTCAGACTCAGAGGAACAAAGTTTAAATCCTGCCTGAAGTACTAGTTTCCTGAGTAATCTCAGTTTTTGTGTCCTCATCCACAAAATGGGCATAATAGCACCTACCTCCTTGGGGTGGTTGTGTCTCTAATGAGATTATGTATGGGAAAGAGCTTTGTAAATCTTTAAACACAACAAAAATACTAGCTATTATTCCGTGGTCTGGGAGCCTTGGGGGAAGATAGTATTTAGAGTATGAATTTTGGGGAAGACTTTAGCAGAGATGGCCCAGATAAAGGACTGGTGCTAGAGGAGGGTGATGGGACTGTACCTGAAAGGTGATGACTTGCAGTTGTGCCCTGTCACTTCCAGGACTTAAACAGTGACTGTTACCTAGCCCTTTCAGGTTTTCTAAGCGCTTTTTTTTTTGTCATTTCATTTGAGCCTCACTACCACCCAGAGGAGGGAAGGTACTTGTTTTTCAGATGAAAAAACTGAGGCAGAGGGAAGTTAAATGACTTGCCCAGTGTCATAACTTGTAACCACTTTAGCTGGCTCCAAGTCCCTTGCATAGTCCAGACTGCCTCTAATAGAATAGAAAATAGGGATGATGTGATCATTTAAGGGAGAGGTGGCCGAAGCTAGCAGGTCAGTGATAGAATTTCGGGTTTTCTAAGGAAATGCCACACAGCAAGGTGTGCATCCTGAGGGCTTCTGATACTTGGGAAAGGTAGTAACAGCCATATGCAAGTCGGCAGGGACAAAAGGTTGGGGATACAAGTAAGACCAGAATTGATATTTCTAAACAGGCTGCTGGGGACCTGGAAATGATGCCACTTGTGTTGAAAAAAGCAGGAATTCTTAATTTGTGTGTGTGTGTGTGTGTGTGTGTGTGTGTGTTTGGTGGACTTCCTTGGCTACCTGGTTATCCCCTCCTCAGAATAAAATTCATAGGATTATCAAGGAAATCAATTATGTTGAAACAATTATCAGAATATTTCAAAAGATTCTTACCCTTGTTCTAGTGTGATTGGAGGGGAGTGGGGGGGGGGGGGGGGTAGACTGCATTTTTTTTCCCAACACAGTGGAAGAACTTATGTGGAACATAAGTGGAACTTATGGCCAATTAGCATGCTTGTATTATTTTAGAAATAGTCTTCCAATGGATCTCTCTCCAGCTTGGATGAGCGCCTTGGAATCGTGTAAGAAGAGTGTATAGTTTGTCCTTGACCTTGAGGCTTCACCTGGAAAAGGAAGGACATAGCTGGCTCCCAAATTTTCCAAATAACTAAAAATAAGCTCAAGCTTTGAGTTGGAACTATCTTGTTTGTCCTATTTTTAAAAAGCTATTATCTCTTTGTATCCCCATCACCTAGAACAACGTTTGACACTTAGTGGGACTAAATGCAGGTTAATTAATTGACTAAATCTGTAAAGTGGAAATGCCATTTTGCCCTACAACCAGGGATTATTATAAGGAACCAAAAGTCTATAGAAAGTTGAACTCTATGTAAGAGTTTAGAAACTCCTTTCAGATTTGTGGATTAAAAGGTGTCAGACTTTAACCGACTGGTTTAAATGGACTTGACTGTTTGGAATCTTGACCTTCCAAGTCTTGTGGACTGAAGATATTTTCATTCCCTTTGAGTTTCCAAATTAGAGGAGTCGGGCTGCTGAACTAGCAGCACTTTCCAATGAGATTTCTCCTTCTGAGAGCTACTTGGGCTTGAGCTGCAGGCAAAATTCCAACCCTAGTAGAGGAAGGAGATAAGCAAGCCTATTTAAACCTGATGCTTTGGGTCCTGCTGGGAGGTGGGTGAGTATCTGTTAAAAGTGCTGAGACAAACCATGTGGGAGCCCCCAGAAGGTGGGGACGGGGGAGGAGGGGGGGCGGGGAGCAGCCTCCAACCCTGATGGATGTTCAGATGAAGCTAATGACCAGGCTTGTTAGGCTTTGTGCTGGGGATATGTTAATCCTGCCCTGACTCCCTTTTAAGTATTGCTTTCGAATGCACATGTGCTCTGACAGTTGGGGCTATTTCAGTTGCTTCCTATCTCTTTGACTTTCTCCTCTGCTCCACATTTTACTTGGGTTGTTTTTGTAGTACTTTTGTTGTCGGAGTTTAGTAATGGAGAGTTTTGAATAATAGGAGGATGGAGTGTGGCACCTTTTCGCATGGACCAAATGTAGGGGGTTGATTGAGGAGCTGCTGATTGAAATTCATGACAAAAGTGACTGACAATGGCTTTCTGGGAGTCATGTTAGCAAAGGCCTGGCACCCACCACACACCTGATACTGAGCACTGCTTGTGTGGCTTCTGAAAACTCAGGATTTCGTGTGAGTCATAACCTCCATACTCACTGAGAGTTTTCTCCCAAACTGTTAAAAAGAGATGAGAAAGGGGGGAAAAGAAGCAAAAGAAGGAAAAAATGAAAACCTGATTTACTACAATTCAGTTAAGATAGTAGTTTAGTATGAACATCTTTTTTATGAAATCTGTCTTTCCAAAACCCTTTACGGAATTAAATCTAGCTTTAAGGAAGAATAGAGAATGAAGTGAGAAAAGCCAAGAGATAATTTTGAAGGCTATGACTTCTTGTTTTCTCTCTGATGAATATGGGGAAGTGGTCAGTGGGAGCCTTAGAGGTGTCAGTGCCAATAACTGGCTGAAGGAATAGAAATATATAAATCGAAATTTATCAAAAGATTCTTCACAGTCCTCTCGGTGATTTCTGCTTTAAGTGGTCTGCTCATGAGAGACAATAATGTGAGTTTTGTTTTCTTGTAAGAGAATAGAGTGCTTTGATATTCCTATGTAGGATTACTAAAGCAGTCATTTTAATAGCATTCCAGTGTAATATTGATCTAAAAAAGATAAAGAGGAGATTCCATGCAACGTATTTTTTGGTGATTGAAAATCCCCAAGGGCCAAGGCATGTTTTCTATTTGTTTCACCAACCAAGATTATAGGACAAGAAACCACCAAGATATTTTAGGTTTAAAATTATTTTCCATTGTACAGACAAAAATCAATGGTTCAAAAAAAGCCTTCCCCTTCTTTACACACAATGGGAGCAACATAGGACCTGACAGTTGAGGCCCTTAATGAAGGTTTCTGGTTCCCAACCAACTTAATAAGCATTAATAGAAGCCAAGTATGCTACAATAAACTTTTATACTGTCTATACACTGAAGCCATATGCCTTCAAAAACTATTGTCATCTGTGAGACAAGTGGCACATCAGAGCTGGCTTAATGTTTTAGCACAGAATACAAGTTCTCCTTGCCTGTCAACATTCATATTTGATGATTTTCATCTTATAATGCTGTAGATCAAAACCATTAATGTTTTCTATTTGTACAAAGATATTATAGTTAAAAGCTCATGGAATTCCTTTCGGTGTTCTTCTTTCTAAAAGTATCTTAGGTCACTTACTAGAATGGAGAAGACTTTTTGTTTTTAAAGACATTTGTTATTATCTTTTGTTTTGAGATCACCTATATTTACAATTGTATCTTTCTCCCTTCCACCTCCCAGAGGGCCACATATTACAAAAAATAAAAGGAAAAATTAAAACAATTCAGTAAAAACTCACTGACACCTTGAAAAACTCAACACTAAGCATTATTCTACAACTATAGGGTTAAAAAGACTTTTTTTTTTTTGCATTCTCACAATTTAAAGTAATTGGACAGACATTTTTGAGTCTATATTTGTTGGGATGCTTACTCCAAGAGTGAAGTTTGTCTCAGTTGATGAGAAATCTCCTTTAGTGCTTTTAGGGTTTGTTTGGTTTTTTTAGGGAGTATTATTCAAATTCAGAATCAAGTTAAGTAGAAAGGGCCTTAATTTAGAATTTTGAGCCTTTATCCAGAAAGTCATTTAAATTATATCTTCATCCAAACTATAAACATGTTATTCCATTATCAAATCACTCAAAGCATGTGTTTTCTGGGGAAATGGAGATGCTTGTGATGACAGGATAGCATTCCAGCCTTGTGTTGCCATAGACACCCGGGTGGCTGTCTTAAACCTCTGTTGCTGTTCTTCACTCTTACCTCTTCATGCCCGGAGTAGTGATCTTGAGACCTCACAGACCTTGCCAAGAGAATGCAAGCTTTGGCAGACAGGTCCTACCAAATGGGAAAGGTAGTGATTCTGAGCCGGGTGATGAGCTGTGTGTGTGTCTATTGCAGACCATTTGGCCAAGCTCTGAGAACTCATCACTTCATGGTTGGCTACCAGGTGATGAATACTTTTGGCCCCAACAGTTTAGATAGATGGTGGAAAAGTTGCAATTGTCTTGGGGGTAGGAGGGGAAGGAATGGCCACCCACCCTAATGAAATCACACATGTGTGGATGATTCAAGTCAGATAATAGTAACACAGCTTTTTAAGGCTTACAAAGCACTTTACCAATATTACCTCATTTGATCCTTACAACACCCATGGGAGTGAGTTGCTATTATTATTTCCATCTTACAAATGAGGAAACTGAGGTTAAGTGACCGGCCCCAGGTCACACAAGTAATAAATGTCTGAGGCCAAATTTGAACTCAGATCTGACTCCATGCCCAGTGCTCTATCCATTGTGCCAATCACCTACCCATAAGATACATTAAGTACTGTATCAGTCATAGTTCAATAGCTCCTTCACTCATTTCAATTTATAGGCACTGAGTATATAAAGACAAAAATGAAAGAGTTCCTTCTCCTTAAGTAGCTTATATTTTATTAATAGGAAACATATGCAGTTAAGTAATATGTGTGTGTGTGTGTGTGTGTGTGTATATATATAGCATATATGTCAGTAGAGTATATATATGCACATGTTTATGTATATATGACAAATATGAATGCTGACAAGTAATGGGAATATGTGTGTATATAATATATGTATACATGCACACATGCATATGTGTGTGGGGGTGTATGTATGTGTGCATATGTACATATATATGAAGCAGAAAGGATCCATGACCAGAACCTTGCCAACAATGGGGTTCAGAATAGGCATCTTCCAGAAGACGCTTGAGCTGAGCCTTGAAACAGTATAGGAATTCTCAGAAGCTAAAATGTGGAGAAGAGGTTTTTCAGGCATAAGAAGCCTGTACAGAAGCATAGAGTTGGGAATTTGTTCCAAGGCAACATCATATAAGCCAGTACATCAGCAATGCACATGACAGACAGCAGGCAGCAAGGTAGCAAGCATCTGTTAAATACTTACTGTGTGCCAAGGACTGGGCTCAGCTCTTGGCATACAAAGACCCTGCCCTCAAAGAGCTCATACATTGTCTGGGAAAGAAGGGGTGGGAGTGGAGGAGGGAGACAAACTCAATCTCAGGCTCCATTAGGAAAAGTCTATCATCTAGAATTGGGAGAGAATAGTCCTTGGTCAGACCATAAATGGAATTTAGTGTTCAGTTTGGGGCACTGCTTTTTAGGAAGGTCATTGACAAACTGTAGGACGTTCAGAGGAGGACAGCCAGGATGGAAAAGGGCATCATGTTCTTGCCAGGAGAAGTAATTGAAGGAACAGGGGATGTTTCACCTGGAGAAAGAAGGATCATGGGAAATAGCTGCTTCCAGAACTCAGAAGGCTGTCATGTGCATTATCCCTGTTCCTATTCACCTCAGAAGGTTAAGATGAATTTTTAATTAATTCAAATCATAGGAATGTAGATTTAGAACTAGAAAGAACCTTGTGTGTCATTTAATCTGATCCTTTCATTTTACAGAAGAGGCAACTGAGACCCAAAGAGGAGAAATAGCATCTCCAGGTCACACAGGGAGTAAATGCCAGAGCTGGGCATTTAGGACTTCTGCCTCTCACTGCAGAGCTCTTGACAATGCCTACTGTTGGGTCTTCTCTTTCCCCTCTGTCTTTCACCCATGGTCACCTGCTTTGCTCCAGTTTGAAGACAGCGAACCTCTTTCCCTGCTTGTGTTCTTGATCCTTAGGAACTCAGTGCATTGCTTGTTCTCCCCTTCCTCCCTGAGCAGCGCAGCTGTACCTTCCCACACCTGTCTGCTTTTCACCTTCTCCCAATCTATTGGCTCCTTCCCTGCTACAAATAAGCTTGCCTTGTGGCTACTGCAAAGGTTCTGAACCCCTTTGGCAATCTGGTGAATGCATAAAATAAAATGTATATAGTATTACAAAAGAAACCAATGATAGATGGTGACATTTTGTAAAGTCAACAATTCCCAGGTTAACAACGCTTGGTCTAGAGGGTCTACATTTTACAAAATAAAATATCACATTTTGCACTTGTGAAACTAGGGAGCATGATTTCATTTTTGTCATAGATTTGTACCCCTAACTCTGGTTTTAATTACTTGCAAATAAATGCATGTGATTGGGTACTAGAGAAACCCTAGAAAGTTAAACATCAGCCTATCACTAGCAAGAACAACTTTTTGATTCTTGATGGGGGGAGGGTCTTTCCTTACAGCTTACTTACATTCATTGTCTTACAGAACAACACCTGCTCCCTCCCTCCCCTTTCCCCCCATCAATTTCATTTCAGTTTCTGAGGAAGAAAGAGACAAGACTACAAGTCTAGACTATGGCTTAGTGGACTGTTGGTTTCATAATAATAAGGAATCTTTCCAAGCGCATATTTGGCAAGGTGTGTGGTTTCGGGCCTTCATTTTAATAGCCTGGATTTAGATTGGAAACATTTGAAGGATATCTAAAATGTGCATATGTTCACCCAAGATGTTTGCCACTCATGGAGAATGCCCAGAGAAGAGTTCAAATGGAAAAGGAATTCCTTATGGATACTAAGGTCTTCCAGTTGCTCTCATTGGTGCATGACTTTATGAGGTTTGCACAGCAGAACCTCCTAATTAATATCCAAAGTCCACAAAATGGAATATCAGAATCTCTGAAGAACCAAAATTGAGAGTCACCCAAAGTACAGTACTAACTCTTGGTGGGTGCAAGTATGCTGCTGCATATGTTGTTATCAATAACAATAGTAACTAGCATTTATTTACAAAAATGATGTTGTTTTTTACAGCCCTGAGAGCTAGATGCTATTATTATCCTCATTCCATAGACAGGAAATCAAATCAGGCAAAGGTTAAGTGACTTGCCCAAGGTCACACCTTCATTTGAACTCATTCAGCCTAGCTCACCATCCATTGTGCCATCTAGATACCTCTATAACAGGCCAGATGAGGCATTGCTACTCACTTAATGTTAAGAAACTAAACAAAAGCCTCCAGTATCTGGAGTGGCCCTTTATGGATTACTTATGGAGGGAAATGAACAAAAATCACAACAGATGAGAAAACTTGGATGAGTTAGCAATCTCTCCAGTTGGAGAGAATTCAGGAATACCTGCTATAATGATGATTATAATAGATGATAGCTATATGGCAACTTATGTTTATATCTCAGGTATGGGGAAGTATTAAATTGTTACTCAGAATACCTTAATATTGCTTGAAATTTAGTCTAAAGGTGTAGATTATGTTTGCAATTTGAACAATTTTGTAATCTCCACTTTAAACCTGAAGATTCTATGCTGAGATCTGGATTCTGTTTTAGATTGGGCCCCCGCTGAAATGGTAGGTGCATGCCAGAAATCCATCCCACATTCTACATTTTTGTAATGCTTAGAATCCTAGTTAATTACCTATGCACACATAGAAAGACATCAATCTTACTTCCTTTCCCTGTTAATGTGGAAAGGAATAGTTCTTCATTTGAAGATCCACGTGAAATTCCTTTCAATAAAGGTATGGATGTTATAAATCTTGACAGATGAGAATAACTTAAATCTAAGGTGTCTGGAAATTCTTGACCAAAGATACCAGTCAAAACAAAAGACTTGATTTAATTCAACAAGTATATTCTTGGCTTTGATAATAGGCAGTATACAAATAACAGTTCATAATTTAGCTAATTGTCTCCTTCCCGCTATGGACATTGCTGTTGCTTTATAGCATATATGCATACATATATGCATATGTGTATTTTAACCTATGTAGGCTATATATGTATTTTATATATAGTTTTTAAAACATCCTCTATGACAAGACCAAAAGACATTTTCTAGAACAAAATCCCCTCCATATAATTTATATAGACCTGTCTTATTATCAGTGCCCATGAGAAAATTAAAATTCTAGAACAGAATCATAGCATTGGAAAGAACTACAGAAATCATCTAGTCTCTGCCCATACTGGGTTATACCTATGTTGAACATTTTTGCTTCTCAGGCATGTAATTTAATTGAATCCAATTCAGCCAACCTTTATTAAGTACCTCCTGAAAACATGCTTTTTAGCATGATGTTTCAGCCATGTTGTCAAATGCTTTCAGTGAAGATGAACACAGCATCAAGGTCAGCTACCCATACTGATGATAAATTCTTCAATTTGAAAAGGCTACAAGCCAAGACCAAAGTGGAGGGAGTGTTGGTGCATGATTTTCTGTTTGCAGATGATTGTGAGCTCAGTGCAGCCTCTGAAGTTGAGATACAACAAAGTATGGATCAATTCTGTGCTGCCTGTGCTAATTTTGGCCTAATAATTAACACCAAAAAAACACAGGTGCTTCATCAGCCACCACCACACCATCCATATGTGGAACCATCTGTTACCACAAATGGATAAGTTCTGAATACTGTGAATAAGTTCACTTACCTTAGTAGTGTACTTTCCAGAAATGTACACATTGACCTGGAGGTTGACACAGGCATTGCCAGAACAAGCTCAGTGTTTGGGAGGTTCTGAAGGAAAACTGGGGAGAGAAGAGGTATTAGACTGACTACCAAACTGAAGGCCTACAGCTGTTGTACTGACCTCATTGCTGTATGCCTGGGAAACCTGGACAGTCTACCAGCACCATGCCAGAAAACTGAATCACTTCCATTTGAACTGTCTTAGGAAGATTCTGAAGATCACCTGGCAGGATAAGGCCCCAGACACTGAGGTCCTTGCTCAGACTAAACTGCCAAGCATTCAAACTATGCTTCAGAGAGAGCACAACTCCAATGGGTTGGCCACATTGTTCTAATGCAAAATGTACACTTGCCAAAATAGACTATTTGATGGAGAGCTTGGATGGGGCAGGCAATCACATGGTGAGCAGAAAAAGCGATACAAGGACACCTGCTCTCATGAAACTTGTAGTCTAGGATCAAACACAAAGAAAGAACTTTTTTTTTTTAAGTGATGGAATTGGGACCCATGAGTTCATGTGTTTATGTAATTTGCTGGTGTGAAAACTCAATCTATGCATATAATTAACAATTATTCCTCCAGCACAGGAAAGGTATCGCTTGCCTACCATCCCCAGTTAGTACCCATCAGAGACAGAATTTGATTAACCTCTCTTATCCTGACCCCAGGCCAGCTCTCTGGGCACTGTCCTACTGCTTCTCCACTGTAACTAAATAAGTATAACTGTGATATCACATAAACACAATGGAGAGTTGGAGAATAAAGTGCTAAGTGAAGTCCAAGGGGAAAGGACTAGAACAAAGAAGAGGGGTGAATTTGGGTAAGCTTCCCTGAGGAAGTAGCATTTAAATTGGACTGCAAATGATGGGTTGGGAGGGATTTGACGTGCCATTTGGGGAAGAGAGAGACCAGTTAGGGCCCCTTAGCATATCAAATGAATAAGGACTTTTTGTTTGTTTTTTTTTGTTTTTTTTTTTTTTTTGCAGTTTTGCCCAATCCTATATGGGGTTTTCTTGTCAGAGGTGCAGGAGTAGTTTGACGTTTCCTTCTCCAGCTTATTTTACAGATGAGGAAACTGAAGTAGATAGGGGTAACTGACTTGTCTAGGACTGCACAGCTAGCAAGTGTCTGATTTGAACTCGAAAGACAAGTCTTCCTAAATCCAGGTCTGGTGCTCTATCCACGGTGCCACCCAGGACAAGGATTAAGTTGGAACAAAAAAATTAAACTGAAGCTCCTGGTGTCTCTTTGCTGGTCCTACAAATAATATTTAAGTATGCCAATTGTACCAATAATTATTATAGGCCCAGTCTTTGGGCAGAGAAGTAAAGGTTGGCATGGACTACCCATTTTGCTAACTGAAAAATGAAAATAAGTGGAGATGGATATTTGGATAATAAGCTTGAAGTAATAATGAAAACAGTTTCCCTTGAATGACCTTTGAGTCCTTGAGTGTTCGGAATTTGTTTTTGTTTACTTAGTGGGGTGGTGTTTTTTGGTAGGAAAAGCATTGCTTTTGACCCTTCAACCTTGGGAATCTCTTTTCTTTATATAGGAGGAACACTCAAAAGCCAAGATTCTCCTGGGCTAAGTTTTGCCTTTCTATCAGAAAGTAGTTGTCCACTTGACTTACAGACCAAGACTCTTGTGCTTAAGACTCAAATATTCCAGAAAAAGATTTCTTATTTGGTTATAATAGCTTATAACCATAAACTCTTAGCAAAAGCTAAATCTTCAAATGTTCAGCAGCCCAGTGGAGGAACTTTTTTTTAAACTTGAGTTTATTGGATAAAAATGAACCTTTTCTATCAAATAAAATGAAAACATTCTAAGCAAGAATATGGTTTACTTGCTCGCTTTTCTTGCTTTCTTTACATTTTTTTCTTTCAGCAGTATTCGCATTTACTTCCTTTTTGTTTTGTGGGACACTGGTTATTCACATCTACCATACCTATGCCTTCTCTGGAGTCTTCTAGAAGCAGTGGGTGGAGTGCTGGATATGCAGTCAGAAGTCCTGGGTCAAACACATTTTGGTTTGACCGCTTGCTACTTAAGTTACCTTGGGCACATACATCACTTCCTTTTCTGAGCCTTAGTTTGTCCATCTATAAAAATGGGAATATTAACCTACATAAACCTAGGGTCTTTTCCATCTAGAAATCATATCTCTGTTCTAAGAGGAAGCCAAATGTCAAATTGGTAGCAGCCTGATATAATGAGTTTGGCATCAGGGAACCTAGGTTCAAATCTTGACTTGGTGCCTCTGTGATCTTGGGTGTATTAACCTCTGTAGATTTTGGTGTTGTCCTGTGTAAATAGCAGTGATAGAAATGGATGATCTTGAAGGCCTCTTCCAGCTGTAAATCCTGAAAAGATAAAATGTAAGTTCCTTGAGGGCAGGACTGTTTTATTTATGTCTGTGTCTTCCATGCCTAGTGCAATGCCTTGTCCATAGTAAGTAATCCTTTAATTAATGCATGTGGTTAGCTTGCTCCTGAAAAGAGAATTAATGCTTCAAATAATGGTTAAGCTGGGTAACCAACCTCTAAGGTGCTTCCTGACTCAGTTTCTGTCAAAGGTTGATTAAGTGGAAAAGAGCAATATTCATCAGGACAGATTCTACTAAAAATCATTTGACGTAACCCTTTTTAAATTCCTCATTAATAAAATTAAAATAAAAATTGGAGCAAGTGTAGTACCCCTCAGTAATGTTTATTAACATTTATTAACAATATTGAGCCTGAAAATGCACCAACGTTCTGATATTAATTTGGGCCTTTCCATCAGCTTGGGGCAGCTGTCATAATAAAAAGTCATTGGCACAACAGTTTTAAATTAGTCATTAGTGAAACTAAAATGAAAATTGGAACAAGTGCAGTGCCCCTAAATAAGTTGTTTTTTTTTAATAAGATGCTGATATTGACCCTCAAAATGACCTGATCAAAGTCCTGATGTTAATTTGGGGCTTGCTATCAGTTGTATGGATGAGTGTATTTCAAATGTCTTTAAGCCAGAATTATAAGAACTTAGTCACATGTGACTCAGAGTGAGAAATTTTTCCTTTTCCCTTATGGAATATATGCCACTGCATCACATATGTCTTGGGGGGAAAGAGAAACTATGCACAGAGCACTCTGTGAAAGCAAGCTCGAAATTGGCATCAGATCTTTGATTGGACCATTTTCTGAGTCAATATCAGTGTCTTGTTAAAAAAAAATGACACTGATTTGACATGTTATGTGCTGGAAAGGCATTTGAGTTTTCAGCTTGAGTAGGAGTGAAAAGTTTGAGTGCTAACTTTGCATTGCATTCTAGTGGTGAGCAGACACTTAGCTACTTGAATTCCTATATATATTTTTTAACATCTGTTTAAGAAAGACCTTTTTATTAAAAAAAAAAATCCACAAACATCTTAGTATGAAGTCCTTTTGAAAAGACTAATGAACTTCTAGGAATAATGTTTTCCAATGCTTAGGTCAACTAGGGATTCTGTGGTTGGCTCTTATTCTGTGCTTTGTTGGCATATGGTAACTTGAGGGGTTTAGGGGCCATTGTGGGTAGGGAATTTTGTTTGTTTGGTTTTTGGTTAATGGTATTTACTAAAGTAAATTTGAAGCCAACACTTTCTAGCCCTCAAGAAAAATTTATTGACTTGGGCTAGCCTTAAATCTCCTTTAGTTGATTGGTTTAAGGAAGGCAAGATAAGCTGCCCATAGGCACTTGCACCTGTGGGAACCAATGAGAGTGGTGGTAACAGGAAATACTTAAGCTTGCAATGCTGGTAGAAATGTGCAGTTCTCCGTGGGTGCTGTTTTTATCAGTAGTTCCTTGTAAGCGTTATTATAGGACAGTTCCTTGTGGAGTCGTCTGGGTGTTTTTTACTTTGTTTTTGTTTTTGTTTTGGTGGATGTTTAATGGGGAATCATTTAGCAGTTTGACAAGTGGCCCATGAGAGCAGTTATTTTAATTCCCTACAGTACCAAAGAACTGGTAAGTTATCCTTTTAATCTAATTTCTCTGTGTCCTTTCTAATGTTTCTTCCTGTAAGTTCTTCATGGTAGCATTCAGTGGGAATATGGTTTACTTTTTTTTTTTAAATAAAGTAAATATGTTTGCCCATAATGGTAAGATATTATAACTAGTGCTCCCATTGTTGTGACCCTGGTCTAGATCACTTTTAACGCCAAGAACATTTGGTAGCTTTACTTCAGTAGAGACATTTCAGCTTTCTTTCAACAAGCTTGATGTTCTGTGAAGGTTGGAGAGTGAGATGGAGATAAATTATAGCATTCTAGAGACATTGGAAACAGTTATTTCTACAAGATTTGAATTTTAAGATCTAATTTTCAAATTCAGTCCTCTCTGTGACCAGGAAGTAGTCACTTTAACACTCATTCGGAAAACTAAGCATTTGTAATAACTTCCTTTCTCTGGATGAAGATGTAGCATGTGTTCATTTTTGCAGCTTAAAACTGAGTCAGGTTTTATGTTGCATTAATAAAGAAGCCCTCCCCAACCCCCTTTTGAGAAAGTAACTTCTAGGTAGATTGTATTGACTAAATATTGGGAATTCTAATATCTGCCATCCTTTGGATTGAGAAAGAACATACAGATACGGAACATCTGAAAGGTGATCATTTTGACTTTTCTGCTTGAGACTTCATATCAGATTGAGGCATGAGTCATGTCTTAACAGTATTACTGAAGAGAAGCAATTGAGCTTTTCCATTTACTGAGTTTCGGATTCATTACACCCTGAGTTTCAAAGTCAGGTTGTGAACAATTATTTAAATTTATGTTCCTCATATTTCTTTTCTTGTCCTAAACCAGGTCGTAGGGCTTTTGCCTTTTATAAAATTTGGTTTCTACCCATTTTTGTTTTATTTGTATAAAAAGTGTAAATTGTATGTCATGAATGGAACTTCACAATTCCATCAGAAAAGGTTAGAACAAAACTTTCTATGCATTAAAGGATGTTGCTGCAAAAAAGGCTAGTTTATGCTGTTGGAAAGTGTTTGTAGTTATATGTGACAAATTTGATGGGAGGATTTTAAAACCCACCGATCAAGCAAAGTTTTGTCCTAACATTTCTCTATTACCAATATGTCACATTGTTTAATTTTGATATCCTATAAAAATGTTTTGCAGCAGTTTATTGTGTTGTACTTCTTTTATAGAAGGGGTTAATGAAACAAAAAAAAAAGGAAGGAGTGATTTTCTAAAGTAATATCAAATTCAGTGACAGGGATAAGAATCAAAGCCTATGATACAAGCAAGGGGTCATGTTTACTTCCCACAACATAACCTTTGGGGTTTTTGTTTTTAAATATGTTAATATCAATTGGCATAGGGGATGAAGAGCTGGCCTCAAAGCCAGGAAAACTTGGGATCCTATCCCACACATAATGGATGAGTCTCTGTCCTCTTGGTTACTCTGTCTGTAGGATTGTAAATTTTAGAGAGAATGCTAACCTCCATGAGTGCCATTAGTGGAGGGAGATTCCTCATCTGGGGATTTCCAATGCCAGTGAAATCATATGCCCAGTTCCTACCCATCTCCCAATCCCAAATATTTCAGCTAAGAGTAATAGGCAATAAATAAAGAACCTATTACATGCCAGGCACTATGTAAAGTTATGGAGATACAAAGGAAAACAAGACAGTCCATACTCTCAAGGAGTCTAATGAGAGAGACAACATGGAAATACTTGTATACAAAAAAGCTATATACAGGATAAATACCAACCCAATGGGCACAGGGAGAGAGAACAAGGTAGAAAAGTCAGGATTTTTCAGTATCAGGTTTCTCACAGTGTGGATGTTAAATATTTAAGTAACCCCCCAAAATATTTCACAAACTATGAGAAAAAAACCTTCATAGTTCCTATACCTTTTTAATTTGATTCCTGGAACAAATATCATTGAAATAGATGATGAGTTTTGAGATTTCACATGTTAGGAGTGCAAATTATAATATGCCTTACAAAACATTTTCATTTTCACCCAATGAACATTTACATTTGATTCGTGGGTTTTGTTCCAAGAGTATAGGGAAAGGAAGTTAAAACCCTTTCATATTTCTGTCTTTGAGATGTAATGTCTTCATAGTTGCTTTCCTCTTTTTTGTAGTCTGTATGCACATTTTGTTGAGGTTTACCAAAGACTGTTAAAAACAGAAATTAGCTGAAGCAGTAACTTCATAGATGAGAGGCATCTCATATAAGTATCTCTTTCAGTTTTATATTACCAAAGTAGATCTAAGTGGAAGTTAGTTAGAAGCTGTTTATGGAGAGGCTGACTGCTGAGTCTTTTGTAGTGTAGAGGGACTTCCCAGAAGTAACCATTATTGTTGGCTTGTTGACTAGCTGGAGAATGGGACCAAAAAGGTTCAAATTACATACTTCTCTCCTTTAAATAGATTGATTGCTTTTTCCCAATATCTGCCATGACTCTACAGGCCGGTTTACAGTAAGAGATCACCAAAATACAAAATACAGGAGTGATCTGGTTTGACATGGCCATTGACAGGTTGGCTGTGACCAAACTCAGTCTAGATGGTCCTCAAAGGTGCGATTGCCCATATTAGACAGTAGGATTAATCTTTACCCATCCACTGAGGCCAAATGTCTGCTTGGACTAGATGTGTTGCCTAATGGCGAGGGGAAAGAAGGAGATACATTTTATGGGATTGTAAATAGACAAATCCTCTTATTCACTAATTGAAGTACTTTAAATAGGAAGGTGAGGCATCAGGCTTCATTTACATAAATCATGCATGTTGTGTTGTTCCTGAAGGCAAATTTATGGCTCTGGATTGTTCTGGTTTCAAGTTAAAAGTGAGTTTCTTGGTGTTGCAACATAAAAGGAAGTTTGATGGAGGAAATACTGTATTTCTGCCCAGATACTCAAACAGGGAATTACAGCATATAGTTATTATTAGAAATTTCAGTTCTTGTGAATGTGTTTGATAAGAAGAGAACTGAAGGGACTAGTTTTTATCTCAGGGTCAAAAGGCCCTCTCTGGTCATTGTCTGGCATATGGTAAGTATTTAATAAATGCTCATTGCAACTAATTGGTTGGTTTTTCCACTAAGGTTCCAGTTTTTATAATGTGGACTTCCACCGAGTAGAAATTAGAACACGGCCACCAGCTACTCTGTGTAGGACCCCAGACAACCCAAATTAATCCTGGCTCTGTTGTATCAAAATTTCAAGAGTATTCCTTTTTAAATGTCACCAGTGTCCGTCAGTATTGAGAAAGAGAGATCATAGGAAGACTATCAACTATAATATATTTGGGAGGCACAAAGTCCTCTCTTAATTCATAACGTTGTCAGACCTCTTTAGGAGGAAGGCCTCTAGGAAGAAGGCCCTAAATCTGTAACCCTTACTCACTATCTGTGTGACCCTGGACAAGTCATTTAACCTCTCTGAACCTCAGTTTCCTCATTTGTAAAATGAGGAGCTTGATCTTAGTGGCTTCTCAGGGCCTTCCAGCTCGAAGTCTACAATTTCATGACCCTACAGTTCTCCTAAGACAGCATTGCTGTCTTAAAATACAATTCATGGCTCACTCAATTCCAGGCTGACTGATTACCTCTGCAAAGCTCATGGTGAGTCTGGGAATCCTCCTGCAATGTGGTCCAGTAAAAATACCCCTTGGAACATGTGCACACAAAGTATTTGGTTGGTTAGGTTAATTGGTTGGATTTGTGGATTTTGAGGATGTGAAAAGACCTTAGTCTAAAAGGGCCAGGGTCTCCCATTGCATCCTGGGCCTTTTCCAGTCATCCTGATGAATATCTGGTCACTAGACCCAGATGACTCAGGAGCAGAAAGTGAAGCTGGTGACCTTGCACAGCCCTCCCTCACTCAAATCAAAGTCAACTGTAAGACATGCCATCATCTCTCTGATGTCATGGTCCTCTTCGAAAACAAAGGACAAATACAGTAACAACCCGTGGATTATCCAAGGTTGGATTGGATTGATGGGAATTCATTGAACTTGAACCCAGCTCTGCCAATCTGTATGGTCTTGGCCAAGTCATTCACTCAGCCTCAGTTTTCTCATCTGTGAATGGGAACTTTAATGCTTCTACTGTTTACCCTACCTGGTTATTGTGAAGATAAAATTGAAGCTATGTATTTCATAAATGAAAACTTTAGTATACAAAACTCTCATGAACTGTCTGCACTGGAGCTAGGGCAGACCTACCCCATTAAAAGGGCAGGTTCATGATGCATTGATGTCTAATATTGAGACTATGTAGTCTTTTTCACCTTCATCTTGTTATCATTCGATTATGAGCTCTTTGAGGGCTGGGACTATCTTTTGCCTCTTTTTGCTTTTCTAGTACAGTACCTGGCCCATGGTAGGTACCTGATAGGTGCTTTTTGATTGGTGGTGACTCTGGATTATCTTGTCAGCAAATTATAAACTTGGGCACGTCCCACCAAGCTGGAAAGGCTTCATGTAGGGGGGTGGTATGATGCATAGAACACAGGACTTAGAGCCAGGAATATCTGAGTTCAAGTCATACCTTGGATACTTACTGACTTTGGGACCCTGTGACAGTCACTTTTCTTCTCTTAGCCTCAGTTTTCTCATCTGGAAGATGAGGATAATAACATCGCCTGGTTTACTGGGCTATTACGAGAACCAAATGAGATGATCGATATAATGCATTTTACAAACCTTAAAGTGCTATTATAAATCCTAGCTAATAATGATAATTAATAACCTATTAATTAATAATTAATTAATAAAAATAGATTAATAATAACCTATTAATTAATAATTAATGACCTATATGTCTTACATCTGAGAACCAGCATGGCTTGATATGGATAAGCTCACCGCCAGATTGGCCTCAAAACGATCAACTTTTTTTGGTCATGACAGTTTTTTTCCCAAGCAAAGACCCTCTTCTAAGTCTTGTAGGCATTGTGATCAGCACTGGTGAAAGGAATAACCATACATAGACATGTGGTAATAATTGTTCCTGTCTTGTTTTCATTCTTGTCTCACATCTTTTTGTACACAATCATTCACACAACTCTATCAGAAAATGATTCCAGAAAGAAATTGTGTTTTGTATTTCTCAGGGGTTTTTTTGCATTTTTGTACTTTTATCTTGGAAAAGGTGGTGAAATATTCATTCTAACGGGGTGGGAATCCGTTGTCATTTTAAGTTTTGTTCACAGTTTAAGGAATAAGTAAATTGGAAGAACTAGCAGTGATAAAATTTCATTTTAGGAGCTTATTCTTTTAATTAAGAAAGGATTCCTTCATTTGCTAGCTAAACAAAGGCTGCTGAGCAGTTTCTGTGAGGTATACAAGTGTTTTGTATTTTCCACATTCATCCTTTCTATTCATTTCAATGGTAGCTATCTACTATTCCTCTGAAGTGGGTCACTAGGAAACTACTGTCCAGGCTTAAAACTAGGGGTATCTCCCAAGATCTCACAGATCAGGTAACCCTTTTTGCTGAGTCTAAGGAGGTGAGGGGAAATATATACTAGGCTGGCAGCAAGAAAGGGGAGGTACCTTCTCTTCTTTCACTATTAAAGTCCCTATGGGTTGCTCAGTCTTCATGTCTGCAACCTGCTTAGGGAAAGTGGTCCACCTATATTTAAAGGAGTAGTTGGCTCTTGGAATGGGCCAATCAAGCCTTGACTGGGTTGGAGGAGGGGCACAAATACCAAGTTTTTTGGAACTACACAGGAGCAAAACACTTGAATTCTAGGCCTGGTTCTGCTATGGAGTCACACTTTATGACCCTGGGCAAGTCACATAACCTCTCAAGTTCCTCAGATGTCAATTAAGAACACTGGATCAGATGATCTCTCCAATTTCCCCAGCTCTAAAAAAAAATCTAGAAAAATCAATTGCATTTCCTATAAGCTTTTTAGTGCTACAAATGTTACTTCATTTGTAATAAACACACTACAACATGATACACAGCTAAGTGTGAGATTCATACTCTGCCAATGGCATTAAAGTTCAAAGATTCCCTAACTCAGAGTTCCCCAGATTTGGAGCTGAAAGGGACCGTAGCCATCATCAACATCATTATTTTAAAGTTAAGGAAAGTGAGGCCCAGAAGAGTCAAGTGACGTGCTCAAAGTCACATATGTAGACACTGGTATACCTTGGAGTGCTTCCCCCAAACCCAATTCTCTTTCCACTGTTTCACATTTCCCATCAGTTGAACTGCCACCCTCTCACTCCCATGGAGTCATCCCATCCCTTTGCTTCATTACGGATTCTAATCAGTCCCAAGTCCTGGCACCATTTCCATCTAATTTTCTCTCACAAGTCATCTAGAACCTCTCCTTTCTCAGTCCCACTAACCTTATGTTCTGGATGCCCTCCTTGCTCTTCCCCTCCAATCCAGCCTGCTTACCACAGCCCAATTAACCTTGTTCTAACAGCTCTCCAATGATGTGACTGCTTTATCAAAAACCTTTAGTGCCTCCTTTTTCTTCCCTAACTACATTAATTCTCAACTTCCTGCTTGCTTTAAGACCTTCCATAACCTAACCCCACCCTACCTGTCTGGCTTCATTTTCCATTATATCTCAAGGGTGCCTCTTCTCCAGTCAGACCCACTTCCTGTTCAGTACACAAATGTTCATTTCAGTGAAGATAGACTATTGGGGTATATAGACTACTTGAATTGGAATCAAGAAGACCCAAGTTCAAATTCCACCTCAGAAAGATACTTAGTTGATATCTGATTTTAGCAAATCACTACATTGTCTGTACTATCAAGCCCTCATCTATAAAATGACCAGGTTGGATTTGACAATCTCTAAGGTCCTTTTCAGCTCAAAATATATGACTCCTTGATCCTTGACCTCCATTCCTTTGCTCTTATGTTGTTCCTTCCACTAGTCTCTGATTCTTGCCCCTTTTTTAGATCCTATTGATACTTGAGATATTATACACAAAATTTTCTTCATAGAGCCTTCTTCAGTTACCCCAGGACTCCTTACTCAGTTTTTCCTCTGGACCTGTCTAACCCTTATATGATCCCTTACATCTATCTATCTATCTATCTATCTATCTATCTATCTATCTATCTATCTATCTATCTATTTATCTCCGTGTGTGTATGTATGTATGTGTGTATATATATACATATAAGCACATAATTAGCATTTAATTACATATTGTCTTATTTTACACCCCTTTTTTCCTGTATTAGCTTTTTCTTCCCAACTAACTTGCAAGCAAAATTGTAAAGATGGGGGTCCTGTCTGATATGTGATATTCTTTATAGTACCTAACTTAACACTGGCTGACTCCATTAGAAGGCAGAGAAGGGGAGTAAAAACTAGTCCCATCATAGGTAAGAGTTTGTTTATCCTGCTTATCAGAAGCCAGAGTCAACATTTCTAATGGTTTGAAATAACCCTTAATGTTTCTTCAATTTGGGAAAGGACTGTTATCCTCCATTTAGAGGTAGGTGAGGCTAGCTACTAACCAAGCTATTTCTAATGGTTAGAGGGCTAGGGAAAGGAACTGGATGTGTGATTTCAGTGATAGGAGAAACTCTCCAAAGAAAGAAAACCCTCTTACTGATACAGGTCAGCATCTTCCATGCAATGGATAGCCTTAGTGACGGAGAAGACTGGCCATGAGACCTAAGGTTAATGTATTTCCTTTTATTTGAAAGCAAATATGTAAAATGATACTTTCTGGGGCTCTTTTTACCTTTCCTCAATTCAACAAGCATATTTAAGCATTTATCATGTACCAGGCACAATGAGAAGTTCTGGAGATGCAAGGAGTTTGCATTCTGCTAAGGGAAAAACGATGCATAGAAATTGTTAGAAAAATGTTTACAGAGTAATTTGGGTGTGGGAAGAGCACAAACATCTGAGAGAATTTGGTAGAGTCTTATTGTAAGGTGATATTTGATAGAGCACTGGGCTTGGAATTAGGAAGACTCATCTGCATGGGTTCAAATACAGTCTCAGTTGTGTGACCCTGAGCAAATTTGCCTCAGTTTCCTCATCTACAAAAAGAACTGGAAAAGGAAATGGCAAACTACTCCAGCAGCTTTGCCAAGAAAACCTCAAATGGGATCAGGAAGGGTCGGACACTACTACACAGCAATAACAATGACAGTCGAAGAATATCCTAGCAACAGAGTTGACGGGGAGACCATTTGGGTATCACCTATTTGGATCAAATTTTTGGTTGAGAGTTTGTTTCAATTTCATATAATTTTTTATTTGTTTTCTAAACTTCACTAAACTAGAAACATGAATATTGCATTATGTGTTACCTAGTACATTTTAACTAAGTGTTCAAAGTGTCTTAAACTATAATCTGAATGCAGATTTATTTATTTAATCAACCAGTGTTTATTGGATAATCACTATGCACAAGGCACTATGGTAGATGGCATAGTAATCAAAAACTTAGTAGCCACACTCAAGCTTCTTAGAGTCACTAATTCAATAAACATTTATTAAACCCTGACTATGTCCTAGCCACTGTGGTAAGCAGATTAGTTGAGGTGACATACATGAAAGCTAAAAATACAGACCGGTAGATGTCTATTTTCCATATTTATTGTGATCATTCCATCCCAGATTTCCTGCCTTCTCAAATACCTTGCATTTGGATCTGCATGATACCAAAGAACCAAATGGAAAAAATGTTAAATTGTAAAAAATTTAAATATAGTTTACATTATATGAAATACGAATATTTAGAAAGATAAGGTCCAGATTTTAGAGAAGGCTTTGATTTTTGTCTAGTTTCTTGATACCATGTGTAGATAGAAGCAAAAGAAAAATCCCCATATTCCTATTTTAGTTATTATTCGACATTATGACAGTGCTATGAAAAGTAAGTTTCCCCACTTAAAACATTTTTTCTGTTTGCTCACTCTTTTCCTATAAGAGTCCCATACTTCTAAAATGGGCTTAGCATGATCTACAGAAGAAAACAATTAAATTAGCATTACAAAAGACCTGGTTTCTATTCCTGATTATGTCTCAAATTTTCCATGTGACCTTAGAAAAATTGCTGAACCTTTCTGCATCTGGAAAATGGCGATGGTATTTATTCCTTTTTGTGCTTTGAGGATAGTATCAAGATTAGTCTTAAATGTGTAGTGTACTTCACTGTGAGCGCTTCCATGCTGTCTGCAATATAACTACTAGATGGTATTCTTTTAGTCTAATATAACTTCTTCATTTCTAGATGACTGGACAGAAACTCAGTGTGACAATGAACGAATCTTTTTCACATACATGTAACTCAGCGTCTCTTTCACCCTCTTCGTTTCAAATTGTTGATCCGAAGTAGCTGAAATTTCTCAAGAAACCCGATTTGTAGTTAGGTCAAATTATTTTAATAATTTTTAATTTAATATTTATTTTAATTAATTTAATTTAATAAAATTTAATATTATATATATATTTATATAATAATAACAAACCACACGTACATAGACATTAAGATATGTGTGTCTTTTAAACTCTAACTAAATGTGCGATCTTGGAAGCTTAGCTTGAGAAAGGATTTTACAAGCCATTTAGCATAATCCTTGATCTGATGGGAAACTCACTCTTGTTATGGTAGAGCTCGTTTGTTCCCTTTTCAGTCATTTCTGATGATTAGAAAGTTCTTCTTTGTTTTGAACCAAGTGGTAACTCCTCCTATTTCTGCACCATAACAAGATAGAATAATTTTCCAACATTACATTCAGTGTTCAATCCTTTAAAATACGGTTTGCAACCTTATGACTCAACTGAAATGACTTTCTTCAAAGTTACCAATGACTTCTAAATTGTAAAATCTAATGGTATTTATTTCTCAGTTGTCATCATTCTACAGCCTTTGGCTCAGTGCACCACCCTCTCGGGTGATACCGTCTCCTCTCTGGACTTTCAAGACACTGCTCTCTTACTTCCTCCTACTTGCCTGACCACTCCTCACCCTTTGCTGATTCATCATCCATGGCACACCCACTGACCAGGAATGTCTCCCAGGCCTTCTTCTCTTTTCTGTATTCTCACTGGATGACCTCATCCACTCTCTCGGGTTCACTTACCTTTATGCAGATGACTCCCATATCTAGTTTCCTGCCCTCCAGTCCCACTTTACCAAATGGCCATTGGACAAATATTTCCACCTAGATGTTCTTTGTGTTCCAAACAGAACTCATTGAGGCACCAGAGAAGAGGGAAAGGAATACGTATTTATTAAGTGCCTACTGTGTGCCAAGTGCTGTGCCTAAGCATGTTACAAATATTATCTCATTTGATCCTTAAAAATTTTGGGAGGTAGGTATTGTTGTTTTTACAGTTGAGAAAACTAAGGAAAGCAGAGGTGACTCGCTGAGGGTCATGCCGCTAGGAAGCATGTGAAGCCAGACTTCTTCTGTGTTTGCTGATGGCACTATCCACCGTCCTAAACCACACAGGGTCAGAATGTCAGTAGCATTGTCCACTCATCCCACAGAGTCAGTCAGTTGTCAAACTTGCTGTTTCTTCCTCTCCAACTTTTCTCACCCATGTTTTCTTTACGTCCCAGGCCCTTCTGGAGTTCGGGCTCCTCATCCCCTCTTATCGGTACCATGTCAATAGCCTCCTAATTAATCTTCTTACCTCAAGCCTCTTTTTCACAAAACTACCCAAGTGGGTTCCCCGCCCATGTATGTATCTGATCAGGTCACCCCTCCATTCAATAAATCCCAATAGTTCCCCATTACTTCTAAGATAAAATAGATTTCTTGGGCCATTTAAAGCCTTTACAGCCCAACCCCTTCCTATCTCTTCTTACATCGTACTCTCTTCCATGCACTCCACAGTACAACCAGACAGACCTTCTTGCTGTTCCTCACATATGACTCTTCACCCCCCATCTCTAAGCCTTTGCACTGGCTGGTTCCCATGCCTGGAGTGCTCTCCCTCCTTACCTAAACCTCTTGGAGTCTCTGACTTCCTTCAAGGCTCAGCACAAATGTCACCTACCTTGTAAAGAAGTCCTTTCCTGGTCCCACCCTCCCATCTCCTAGTCCCTTCTCATGTAAGCTTCCTTTGTGTCTGCCTTGTGTATGTCTTGTGTGGGACATGATGTCTCAGCTCTTCCAGGGGAGGGACTGTTCCATTTCCATCTTTGTATTCCCAGCTCCTGGCACAGTACCTAGAACACAGTTGGTGCTTAATAAATGGGCCTTCATCCATTGATTGACTGACTACACCATTTAGAAACTAGCTGCCAAGAAGTTTTTATTGTACTTCTTTGGAACTAATACATAGCTTATTATTGACCCCTGTGCCCCATAATTCTTTTCTTTTAGCTTATATATGCAGAATACCTTTAAATATGCTTTTAAATGTAGTATGTAGCAATTGGTTTGAAAATACTTTTAATATAACATATTAGCATGCTTTAGTACACAGAATAGAAAATGAGTGCATTCAAGTCTGAGCCTTTCTTCTTCTAATTATTTTAAACAAAATACTCTTCAAAGGAGGGAAGCTAGGTGACTCAGTGGATCACCGGGCCAGGAGCCAGGAAGACCCAAGTTCAAATTTGACCTCAGATGTAACCCTGGACAACTCACTTGACGCTGTTTGCCTCAGTTTCCTCATCTATAAAATAAGCTGGAGGAGGAAATAGCAAACCACTCCAATATCTTTGGCAAGAAAACTCCCAATGAAGTCAAGAAGAGTTAAACATGACTGAAAAATGACTGAACTGACTCTTCAAAGATGGTGGTGGTGGGCATTCAAGTACAGTAATTATTTTAAAGATTAACTCCTAATCAACAGGCCCCCCTCCCCACCTGCCTGCTTGCCAACTCCCACCCCTCTTCTGTGGAGATTTTAGGACTTCAGAGGAATGAAAAGATGCTCCTCAATCAATGTACTTGACTAAGCTTTAAAAAAAAACTTTTGGTTCTTTTGTCATGAGTTTTATTTCCAAATTTTTCTTTCTCCCCCGAACTACCCAGAGAGTTATACTTTATCACAAAGAATGGAAAAGAGAGTAGACCCATGCATGTAGCATGTCCGACAGCACCTGCAAAGAGTTCCCTAAGGGTTAAGTTCCCTTGTTCCAGAGTAAAGTTTTTAAAAAATATCATATCCTTCCTGCTCACAAAAGTTATTCCAAGTTCAGTTAGACAAACACTTATTAAGCTCCTGTTGTGTACAAGGTTCTGTGCCCAAATTCTGGTGACTTCTTCAACTCCAGATTTCTTCCCAGTCATACCCTTCCCTACAACAGCTTGTCACATCAAAGCTTGATTTCTGGGACCACTGCTTAGTTCTCCTTAAATTGACTGGAGGAAGAGCTTCATTCTACCATTATGTACTGCCAAATCAAGTACTTGCTTGAGTATTATTGAGAATTCATTTCCATACCTTTCTATCCACCAAATACAAAGTAGTTTCAGGACAGATCTGTTGACTTATAAAGGCAAGGGGAGGATGTCATTATATTTACTTTCCTCCTTTAATATGGTATTGTTTGTGGGTTTTTTTTTTAATTCTATTGACCATATTTTGTTTTTATAATAAAATAAAATAATTAGGCAATGCTAACCATAGTGATCTCCTCTGAAAGAGCATGCAACAGCCATGTCTAATGGTAGCACCCCTTCATCCTCTCTGTTATTAATTTTTTTAAGAGAAATCTGTTTTCTCTCCCTCCTACCCTTCTATCCAATGAAAGAAATAATGAGAGATAAAGTCTTTCTAAGAGGCAAAAGAAATCCCTTGTGTACTTACATACAGATGTGTACATTGGCGGGGAGGGTAGTTTCATTGTCAGGAAGTAGAGTTGTCTGCTTTATCGTTGGTCCCTGGAACCTTGACTGGTCATTGCCTTGACTAGATCTTACAGCTTTCAAAGCTGTTTGACTTTCTGGCATTATTGTTATTGAATAAATTGTTCCCTTGCTTCTGCTTATTTCATTCTTCAGCAGCTCAGAGAAGTCCTCAGAATTGTTCATTTTTATAATATTGATGTTGGAGTGTAAATTGTTTTCCTAGTTCTGCTTACTTTGCTCTGTAAGAGTTCATTTAAGTCTTTCCATATCTCTTTGAAATCCTGTTTTCTCATTTCTTATAGCTCAATAGCACTCCCCATTCATTATTCAGACATTTCCTCAGCTGGTGGGCAGCCCTGTAGTTTCCAGGGTTTTTTGCCACCACAAAAAGAGCTACTATAAATATTTTTGTACATAAAGGACCTTTCCTCTTTCTTTGATACCTTTTTGGTATAGACTTAGCATAGTCATAAAACTGAGTCAAAGGATATGCCCTGTTTAAGTGACTTTCTGGTTATAATACCAAAGTCCTTTCCAGAATGGTTGAACCATTCACAGCTTTACCAACAGGGCATCAATTTCCCATCACCTCACCAACATTTATCATTTTCCTTTATTGGTCACTTGCTGATCCTGATGGATGTGAGGAGGAACCTCAGAATTGCTTTAATTTACTTTTCTTTAATTAGTGATATGGAGCATTTTTTTTTGTATAGCTATATCCTGAGGTTTTTCCCTTGAGAAGCATCTGTCCATATCCTTGGAACATTTATTAAATGGAGAATGGTTCTTATTCTTACAAATTTGAATCAATTCCTTATATTTCTTGAAAAGCAGACCTTAATGAGGAGACTTTGCTGCAAATATTTTTCCCCAATAAATTGTTTTACTTTTGATCTGAGTTTTATACAATTTGTGCAAAAACTTTTAAATTGTACTTAATCAAAATCATCCATTTTCATTTTTCTCTGATCCATTCTCTCTCTTATTATTCATGACCCTTTCCATAGATCTGACAGGAAATTTTTTCTGAGTTTCTCTAATTTCTTTGTAATTAGATTCAGATTTAACAGCAAGTCACTTAACCTCTGTTTGCCTCAGTTCCCTAATCTATAAAGTAAGAATAATAGCACCTACTTCTCAGGATTATTATGGGAATCAAATACTAAATATAATTGTAAAGCACTTAGGAGAGTGCCTGGCATACATGTTAGCTACCATCTTCATCGTCATCATCACCATCATCATTAGGCTAGGAGCTGCTTGAGGTCAGGGAAATGTTTTTTGCCTTCTTTGTGTCCCTGGGGCTTAACACAGTGCCTTGCCTGTAGTAGGTGCATAATAAATACATGTTGACTCAGTGATATGACTTTTCATATCTAGGTCACATACCTATTTGACCAAAACTTGTAGGAAAGTTGGACAGCAGTATGGAAAAAATTAGACTCAGACTGATACCTCGTGTTGTGCAGTTACTTCAGTCATGTCTGACTCTTCATGACCACATTTGGGTAAAGGGTCTGAAATAGTTTGCTACTTCCTTCTCCAGGTCACTTGATAGATGAGGAAACTGAGGCAAACAGGGTGAAGTGACTTGCCCAGGGTCACCCAACTTGTAAGTGTCGGAAACCAGATTTAAACTCAGGAAGATGAATCTTCCTGACTCCAGGCCTGGTGCTTTTCCCACTGAGCCACCTAGGTCCCTCTAATACCTCATACCATATACCAAGTAAGCTCCAGATGGATGTAACCTAGACTTCACTGTATTTATCTCTTATAACCATTAACCCTCATCTGCTTTAAAGAAGGATAAGTTACCCAGCTTTCCCTGACCTTCACTGTCACCCTGCCCACCTTCAACTTTCAGATTGTTTGGGAATGAAGTTTTATGAAGGCCTGTCTCTGTGGGCAGTTAGACAATTGTGTAGAACATACCATCAGAGAGTGAGAGCTAGCAAGGGCCAAAGAAACCGTTTGTCCCAACACCTTCATTTTACCCATAAGGAATTGAGACCTCAAAAGGTGGAGTAACTTGCCCAAAGTTACAGTGGGCTTAAGTGGCCAGGTTGGGATTCTAATTAAGAGCCTTTGATGCCCAAACCAGCACCCTTCCCAAAGTACCAAGCTGCCTCTCCAAACAACTGCTACAGAGGAGATGATGGATATGTCAAGGAAGTGAGCCCCTGCCAGAGCCATCCCATTAGTGAACTCCCTGTGGTAATCATACCTAGGCCTGTATGTCTGTTTTGTTTTGTTTTTTTAATTTAATTTTATTATTTGTTTTAATGTTCTACAATCACTACCATAAAATTAAGACCCCCACACACACCTACCCCCCACTTCCCCCCTCCCCTCCCCACAACAGCATACAATTCTGTATAGGTTCTACATATACTTTCCTACTGAGCACATTTTCACAATAGTCATGTTATGTAGCCGAACTCAAATAAATGTAAGAAATCATATAACAAATCATAACATAATACACTGAAACCCACACACACACAAACATGATCTGCTACATTCTGTGAATGACTTCCATATTTCTTTCTCTGAGTGTGGAAGGCATTTTGCCTTAGAAAACCACCATTGGGATTTTTTTTTGTTTAATAAGTTCTTGCATTATTACAAAGTTCCAAGTCTACCAGAAAAAAACTCTTGCACACTGTGGTTGTTGCTGTGCACAAAGTTCTCCTGGTTCTGCTTCTTTCGCTCAGCATCAGATCATATAAGTCCTTCCAGGGCTCCCTGAAGTCTTCTTGTTCATCATTTCTTACAGCGCAATAGTACTCCATTACATTCATATACCATCATTTATTCAGCCATTTCCCAATTGATGGGCATCCCCCTGACTTACAGTTTTTGGCAACTACAAAGAGTGCTGCTATAAATATTTTTGTTCATGTGGGACCCTTCCTTCCCCGTTTATATGTTCTCTTGGGGATACAGTCCCAGTAGTGATATTGCTGGGTCAAAGGGTATGCACATTTTTGTAGCCCTTTGGGCATAGTTCCAAACCGCTCTCCAGAATGGTTGGATGAGCTCACAATTCCACCAACAATGAATAAGTGTTCCAACTCTCCCACATCCTGTCCAGCATTTATCATTTTCTTGTTCTGTCATGTTTGCTGTGTGTCTGTTTTTAGCTAATCTAAGGCATTTGTATTATTTTGGAAATTATGATTTTGTCTTGTTGAAAATGGACTCAGAGGAGTAAGCATTCCTCTCTGCTTTTGGGAATTCATTCTATCATTAAGTGGGAATTCTGCTAAAACCAGCTCTTTAACTTTCATTCTCTCATTTGAGCCTCACAAGAACTGTGTGAGGTAGGTATTACAACGTGATTATGCCTATTTTGGATATCGGGAGTCTGAGACACAGAGAGGTCAGGTGGGTTGGACTGAGCCACACAGCTAGTGAGATTCCAAAGGTAGGATGCAAACCTAGTTTCTCCAGATGCTAATCCCAGGCCTGGGAATTTAGAGAATTCATCCCAGAAAGATTTGCATCATCATTAGGCTAAGCATTGTGTGTCTCTGGGGAGGGGTCCTGGGCCCAATAGTGTTTAGCATTTTCTTTAATGACTTCATTGATTGAAAAGACTACCCTTATTGTCTTTGCTGGTGACAACTGGCCAACGCCTGAAGAGCAAAAACAAATCATGCAAATATTTAAGATGGAGCTGCCCTGAGTTTGAGAATTTATGGCAGAAGAGATCTAGAGGTCAGTGGGTCACCAGTCAGTTAATAGGTATTTATTAAGGACTCCATATTCTATGCCAGGGACTGTGCTAAGCCCTGGGGATGTAAAGAAAGGCAAAGGCACTGTCCCTGCCCTGAGAGAGTCAAGCTTTAGTGGGGGAGCCAAAATAACTATGTACATACAAGATACATACAGAGTATGTGGAAGGTAATCTCAGGAGAATCATGGGGGAGGAAGCAGTTGTTCACTTGTCCTTTTTTTGTTTTTTTTTTGTTTTTGGAGGGGGCAAGACAAGGCAGTTGGGGTTAAGTGACTTGTCCAAGGTTACATAGCTAATAATTGTCAAGAATCTGACTTCAAATTTGAACTCTGGTCCTTCTGACCCTAGGGCTGGTGCTGTACTCACTGCACCACCTAGCTGTCCCTCATCCTTCATTTTTGAAGAGGGACGATGGCATCAACACTCCATCGTCCCCTGGGAGAAACCTTCTCCAGAAGGTGGGATGTGATCTAGATCTTGAAGGAAGCAAAGGAAGCAGAGATAAGAAGGAAAACCATTCTAGACAGAGGAAGACGTTGGAGAAGCCCATTGTCAGTGTGGCCTGATTGTAGAGTATATGGAGGAGAAGCCAGTGTAAGAAGCAGGACAGGCTGTGGGGAGCTTTAAACACAGACAGATAGACTGTGTATTTGATCCTGGAGGTCACTGGGACCCCATGGAGGGCCTTGGGATACATTGAATGGAGGCAGTGACATGGGAGTACCCTGTTGGTAACTGAGCCAGAGGACAGATTGAAGTGAGGAGACTCTTGAGGCAGGGAGATCAATAGAAGGCTCTTGGAATAGTCCAAGTGAGAAATGGAGAGGACCTGAATTAAATCGATAGCAGTGTAAGTATAGAGAGGGGGCAGTTAGATAAGAAGGTAGAAGCAACAGTGTCATGGTTTGAAAGGTGATTGAGCCATGGCGATAGCTTGGATGAATGCTTGGATGCATGGTAACTTCAAGGCCTTTTCTTATAGCAGAAACTTACAACTATTTAATGATAGCTCCTTTGGAAAGAAAAATGTGAATCCTCCCCCCCCCCCTTTTTTTCCCAGTGTGATGTAAAAATGTGGATCATTATGGGATTAGAAAGTTTAGACCAATGCTTGCCTATCTTGTCATTGCTAGCAGTACTGTTCCCTAAAGTAGATTCCCTTTCTCATCAAAATTTATAGATAGTGGTACTGAGTTGCCAGGTGCCACCTGTAAACCTGTGACCTAGCCATGTATCAAGAAATATAAACAATGGCATTGATCGGCCAATATGCAGCTGCCCCAAAGGTAGCCATGTGTGTTGGGTTTGCACATCTATCAGAAGAATCTTCTTTGCATTTAATGGGTCTGCCTGTCTTGAAATACGATGTGCTTCAGTCATATTTTTAAGTACCAGAGACTTGTTATTTCTTTATCAGAATGATGAGATATTCCATACTTAGGATAAAAGTTGAAAAAAAAATATTTGGAGACAGAAGAATCAGCAAGTTTGGAAGAATGGAGGGGCTAATATGAGGAAAAATAAGATAGTGCTTGTGAGTGAGTAAAACCCCTGTTAAAAAACAGAATGCTAACAACCAATAAAAAGCTTAGAAACACTGTGGAGAGAGCACTGGACCTGGAGTCAGGAAAACCCAAGTTCAAATCCAGCCTCAGATACTTCCTTGCTTTATGACCCAGGGCAAGTTACTTAACCTCTATTTGCCTCAATTTCCTTGATTGTAAGGGCAGCTAGGTGTTGCAGTGGTTAGAGTACTGGGCCTAGAGTCATGAAGACCTGAGCAGCTTCAGATACTTCCTTGCTGTGTGACACTGGGCAGATCACTTAACCCTGTTTGCCTCAGTTATAGAGGAGGATCTATAAAAATGAGTTGAAGAAGGAAATGGCAAACCACTCCCCCTCTTTGCCAAGAATTAACCCAAAAAACATCATGAGGAGTCGAACTCCGCTGAAAAATGACTGACAAACAACCAACCTCAGTTTTAAAATGGGGTAATAACAATCCCTACCTCCCAGGCTTGTTGTGAAAATCAAATGCGATACTCATAAAAATATGAAATTAGCATAGTAAGTTAGCACAGTACCCGGCACAAAGTAGGCACTATATTAATCTTAGCTGTTGTTATTAATCAGTAAAAGTGCAAAGTGACCTATAAGTCTATTTCTACCTCCCTATGAGATGTTTTTCTTAGCTGACTTAGAGGACATGCTTTATGGGGAGAATTGGGAATTAATTGTTACATCCAAACAAAATGTATCAATAATTTTTAAAAATCAGAGGTGATATCACCATCTAGACATGTCAAATAAAAAGTCACCCTTAAAAAAATTAACACGCTGCTTCATCTAGTTCAGAAGTTCTCTAAATTATTATTTTTTTCAGTGCTCAGAAAAAGTTAAGTCCTGGGTGGTAATGGGAGATTTTACTCCCAATCATGTGCCAGTTAGAGAGGAAGCCTAGCATTCAGCAATTCACAGTCTTTGTGTGCTCTTTTATAAAACTATCAGCTAATGCTTTAAGGATTTACTTCAAGCTGAAATTTTTATTCTGAAAACTCATCCAAGTCAGGTTTTTCACTTGATAATTTACTTTGAAATAACATATAAAATGCTTTGCAAACCTTAACGTATTATATAAATGCATATTATTAAGATGATTACATTTCATTACGCTCCAGTGTCTTCATGTAACAGATAGTGAATATATATTCATTAATTCTAGCCTTTCAAAGCTTTGTTGAGTGCTGTGTATTGACAGGGTGGAGTGCTCCAGGGCTTTGGAGCAATGACTGATTTGGGTTTCCCCTCCAAGATTTTGCCTCTGGTTAAGTGTTATCTGGAAATTACCTACAGGCCACTGAAGAAGACACACACATGCAGACAAACCTGTCCAAGGAGAGTTCTTTGTTGGCAGCCTGGATAGCGCACACACATCAGAGAACCCAAGACCTAAAGCTTTCAAATGCCCTAGTGAAATGCTAACCCCTGTGTGCATTATTGGTCCAGCTGTTGGTACTCAAGCCTCTCAGTGCTCGGGCTAATTTCTCATTTTAGATTGCTATTGAGAATATCCTTTGTTTATTGTACTTGTTGGGGGACACATCTGTGGCTAATAACTATTACTTGACAGTTGCCGTTTAGAATTCTAGATGATGACAATGACTATAATTCCTACAGCTATTATTATCAATTACAACTACTATTACACTTTAAAGTTTCCAAAGTGCTTTCTGTAAGTTCTCTTATGTGATCCTCCACTCCCACAGCCACTCACCCAGTTCAGATCTTCATCAGCCCTCTCAGAGTCTCCTCATGGGTAGCCTGCCCCACTTCTCCCGTCTCTAATCTGTTCTCCACTCAGCTGCCAAAATAAGAATGCTAGAGTTCAGATTTGACATGTCATTCTCCTACTAAAGAAGTTTTGGTGACTGTCTTGACTCTGGGATATTTGCTATCATTATCCTCTCTTTACAAATGAAGAAACTGAGGCAAGAGAGATTAAATGATTTGCCCAAGGTCACACAAAGTAAAGCAGGATTCAAACTCAGGTCTTTCCTGGCCAAAATATGTATCATTCCTCTGATTTCTTGCTTTGTACTAGTGGCCTTTAGGGGATAGCAGAGGAAATGTTAACTTTACCAACTCTGGTTACATGGAAAGTTCAGGTTATGTAAAATGCATTGAAGGCCACTTCACATTATAACAGTGTTCTATAGTCCACCCATTGACTGATTCCCCATATTTGCCCCCTCACTCAAAATGATAGTACAATATTTTTAAAGCAGTTAAGCCACAGCCTAGTGATTGCTTCCAGCTTTAAAGTTCTGTGATCATAGGGTTAAAAGTACAATAGTGAGATAAAGACAGCCACAATATTTTATCATTAGGACAAGGAGAAGAGTAATGAACATGTTAACACAAGCACTTGAGAGATTTTTGCCATCACTTTAGTGGACAGCCTTGATTAATATTTTATTAGGGCGAATATTAAGTGCAGATGAGGTTATTAGCAGTAGTTTAAACCACATGGGTGGGGTTTGGAAGGGAGGCAGATTGTCTCTGTCCAAGCCCTTCCCCAGATCCTCAGAGCCCTGAGAAATCCCTCATCCCTCCCAACCCCCGCCTTCCACAAAGACCTGGCAGATCTCAACCCATGCACAAGTGGGGAGGCAGAAGAAAAATCTTGGCATGGAACAGTTAGTGTGAAGGGCTCGATCTTGTTACAGAAGAAATCTTATCACGGGCAGTCAAAGTTCATTCTCTGCATGTATTTACGGCTTGCCCTACTTCCTGAAATGGTCAACAAAGTAGGGTGTGTTCCAGTGAAACAGACAGCTATCGAGTGTGAACTTGACTTGGAGAGTGTTAAATACATTCCTACGCACCCTGCGGGGTTCTGTCAGTCCCAAGATGACCCTTCAGCCCTGACTTGGACTGGGGACGTTCTGTGTGTTCATCCCTTAAAATAACTTGACCCTAAGTCAAATTAAAAAGCATCTATTAAGCACCTACTATATTTGAGGCACACTGTGACTATAAAGAAAGGAAAAAAAGTTTCTTTTCCCAAGAGCCCATTCTCACAAGGGGAGACAACACGCAGACCAGTATGAACAAATAAGATAGATACAGGATGAACTAGAGATAGTCTTGGAGGAGGGGCACTAAGACTGAGAAGCATGGGATCCCTGATTTGTTTGCTAACTGGCTGCCCTCATGTTCTAATTGCTTTCATTCCAGTCTAGTTGGCATACAGGGTATGGCAGGGCCTGCTAAGAGTAGCCATGGTGACATAAGCTCATTGTTCCTAGAGAAGGAATAGCTAACTCTTGATCTTTGCACCCAATATGGCTGAATGTTCCTAGTCCACAACCCAGAAGCTTTCAGCCCTTACTCCATAGAAATCTTTGACATAATTAGTTGCTTCAGAAGTACCAACTTCATCTCAATGAATGAAGATAAGTTTTCTGTATGCAATTGGATGCCAAACCATGTGGATTCTACCTCTGTGATATCATTTGCATTCGTCCCTCTCTCTCCATCCGCACAGCCACTAACACAGCTCAGATCTTCATCAGCCCTCTCAGGGAGTCTCCTCATTGGTGGCCTGCCTCAGTTCTCCCCTATCTAATCCATTCTCCACTCAGCTGCCAAAATGAGAATGCTAGATAGAGTCCACCATGTCCTTCCCCTACTAAAAAAGTTTTGATGACTGTCTTGACTCCAGGATAAAATCAGTCGGTCAAGAAAAAGAAGCATTAAATAATCTCTTATGTGAGTCACAAACTGCATTGAGGATACAAAGAAAGACAAAAACATTTCCTGCCCTCCAGACCTCAGAGGGGAGACAACTTGTAAATTATTAGGTGCATACAGGTCACATACAGCGTAAATGGGAAGGTCATCTCAGAGAAGAAGGTATTAGCAGGTGGGGTTGGGAAAAAGGACCAGCAAGGGCTTCCTTTTGGCTTTTAAAGCTCTTTCTAATTGGGTCCCAGATTGTCTTTGTAAAACATGTCATATAACCTCTGCTTACCTCAGTTTCTTTTTTTTTAAATTAAATATTTTATTTGTTTTCAGTATTCAACAATCACTTCCATATATCTTAGACTTTTTATCCTCTCCCTCCCCCTCATTCCCTCCTCCCTACCCACTCCC